>JACSYO010000492.1:145000-541870 GCA_016806645.1 Ophiodon elongatus | reverse complement strand
AAATGTAATGTTTGACAGAAAAGTCAAGTCCCTCTCTGTAAATATGTGACCACTATGGAGCGGCTATTGAATGGCATGGAACCTGCAGGCCCAAGTGGAGTGGCTTCATACTTTACTGGCTGTGCTCTTCAAGCACTTATGGCACATTGGCTAAACACAGGCCCCCATCTGCAGGTTTGATTGTGTTACGCTGGGTTTCTTGGAGCGCCATTATAGGTAGAGTTGTCTTTTCATCCGGTAACCCAGATTAGATTTTAATAAGCCCGTTACTCTTTGTTCTATTTTAAGACATCAGAAGTGGCGCTGCTTCTAGTGATTCAACTGGTCATTGTGAATTCCATTATAGAAACATGAAGGAATATTCTGAGAGCCCAATATGGTGATAAGTCCGGTAAAGAAAAAAAAAAAAAAAGTAATTGAACTGAAAATTAAGTTGACTTTAATATGAACTGATGATAGTTGTGTTGATTGAAGATTCCTTTTATACTCTTGCCAGAGGAGTAGTATCCACAAAATGTGTGCTAGCCGAATTAAATGATGAAAGGAAAGCAAGAATGTTCTCCGGTGTCGTGGAGAAGCGATCGTGGATTTGGAGACCCGAGCCACGATCCTGAGCCACCATCGCCACCTGCTGACTAAAGTAAAGCGGGGTTAGCCCTAAAGTTAGAGGAAACTTCGACCTAGGTTTGCTGAAGCTGGACTGACCTTTTTTCTGAGACAGCTATTGAAGCGTGACCGTCTCATATTACTGCAACCCTAATGTTACTCACTGCTGCAGGAAACCCCAGTGAACATCATGCTGTACTGTGCTATACAGCTGATGTTTTACTTTAACAAGTGCTTTACTTATGTGTGCCTTTCAGTCATGGAGGCGACTGTCTCCAGGGTGCAAGTGGAGGAAAGCTGACACTGAACTTACTCATATCCCACCATGACTCATGACCCACTCACGCTCTCCGGCTTCAATGAGTTGTGGGGCTGAGCGGTCCCTAAAAGGATTTAGTAAATGATGAAGTCATGCCCGGGGGTGGAGGAGGACAGGACAGAGCTTCGGCGGTGAGACAGGGCGGACTTTCAGCGGTGGAATGCTCTCTGCATAGCTAACCATAAGCTCCACCTCCAGACTGTCATCTATTGTCAGGGGCAGCCCATTGACAGGGCCATTGATTCCTTGATTAATGTACCTCTCCACCATTGGCATTTACCGCTGCCGACATCATTTTAATGTGTGCATGATCAATAGCTCCATCAACACAGAGAATATCCCGCTGTCAAGCTGCGGGGGATAGGTGCCTGAGTGCACCAGAGTGTGGGTTTGTTTAATTCCTTAAATGTGGGGAAGGGAATGCATTTCCCTGGAATAAGGTCAAGAGTGATAGCTACAACTCGTTTCATCTTTCAGATTGCCTGTAGAAGTGGAAAAATAGGAATGGGTCATGATTTTAATTTTTTTTTGAATATTCATTAAATTAGAAGAAAAAAATTGAAGACTTACCTTTTTGTTTTAAAAAAAAACATATTTTCTCTTTTTCTTACTGTAAAACATGTGGCACATTCAGTTTGTCTCTTTACAGACTGTGCTTCTGCTACCTTTGGGGCCACATTTCAAACTAAAGACCAGTTAATTGGGGACTTCTTCTCTAATTGGGGACAAGAGTGTGTAACAGTAGATTTAACCCACTGTATTCCTTCTCCTACAACATGTTCTACCCCTCCGTGCCCACAGTGGATATAATGCTACGTTTTAAGGTGTGTTGTGTGCCAACTATGAGTTAGGTCGTTTTGAGAAATGAATACTCAATTAGTATGTGTTTGTGACTTGGGGTTTAAGGCTAAGGCATAACATCTGTCTTTGCCAACATACATATTGTTCATATGTCCATTTACGAGCCTTGGCAGAGGATCTGCCTCTTGATATTTCTTAATTATTTACAAGCAATTTACATTAGCTAAGGAAAACAGTGTGATTTCTCCCCCCCCCCAAATGTACACTTGGTTGTGCGTCTTGGTGTGTGTGCGTGCAGCATGCTCAGATGAGAGGTTGTGTCCTGTTGAGAGCTTGTCTTCAGTGTTTGACAAATAAAAAAAAAAAAGCTAAATAATGCAGGTCAAGACACATTAAGAAGTGCATTGATTACACAGACAGGAGACATCCTTATTAGATGGGCTACTTTGGAAAACACCGGTGGCAGCAGCTGGATGATTGCGCAGTAAGCATTAAAAAGTCCACTGAAAAGCGCTGCAGTTTCCACAGACACCACGCAGACGTTTATGGGGCTTCATGAATGAACTACAGGGCTTCGTTCACATTGCGCTTTTTATAACACATCCTCGTCTCAGACGCATCGCCAACACACTGAAAAAATGTAAATAATAATAAGGTCTTTATCATCGAGCGATATCACTAGCTATTTACAGAGTGGGCTAAAATGCACAAGAAGCCTAGTTCAAATTCTCCTTTACAATAATTCACTGCATGTTTACAGGCAGTTAGGCAAACTAGTTGAGCAATAATGAAGATCAGTGTATATGATGGAACAGTGGCATGTGCCAGAGGATACCACACCAAACCTTTTATAGCAAAACATTTTCATCGGGGGAGCATGCTCCCCCTCAAATAAGTAACTAGATAAATAGGTACGGTTGGTCTCGCAGGTAAGGCAATAGCTAACGTTTCAGGTAACTGGACTACTGTACACTGTTCTTTATACACTTATCTTAACAGCATGATTACACAAAAGCAAATTAAAGTGATCATCAGGGTCAGACATTGTTCTTCTGGTAAAATAATGCTACCACTGGAAAAGGCATACTTCGAAGTGGTAGGTGTCAGGAGGAAGCAACTGACCAAAACAAAATGAAGAGGAACAGCCACTATCTGAGAGATCACAGACCATTCATTTAAATGAACAGCCAATGCGAAGCGCCAGGATCCAAAATTAACACTCACCAGTCGCCAAAGGCTAGTAAATTAAGCCTTTGGCGAGTAAATTATGGGGACCATCTGGCACGTTGGGCAGTAGAAAATGTATTTCCGAGTGCACTCGCTGGAGAAAGCTGCTGGTTTGCTGTCACCTCAATCTGCTAGATCTGATGTACCATACTGCGTGTGTCGTGTACTGTCAGACATCTTTGAAGTGGCAGTTGACTTTAGCACACTTTAGCATTGAAACAGTTGTATTCATGTTTCTGGATACAGTTAGTCGCCATTAATGCTGCACACTACTATAATATCAATTGAGAATAGCATATGAGACCAAGATTACATTCTAAATAGCAGCAATAGCAAATTGCAATAGTAAAAAGCAATCAAAAAAAAAAAAAAGAAAGAAAATCAGTCTGGCTAGTACGAGATCCATCCAGTGTCAGGGACTGGGAGCCACAGGGAACAGGACTCAAAATGCAGACTCGACGGTAGGGTGCAAAACAAGGTTTTTACTGAACAGCTAAAAAACTTGTCCAAGAGAAAACAATAGAAATAGTCGAATCCAAAATGTATAACCTAACAAAATCTAAGATCAAAAACGGGTAAAACACAAAACAGGACCGGGGCAGAACAGACAGCAGGGCAACATACCGACAGGAGCAGGGATACGAACATAGCAGACAAACCAACAAGGAGGCAGGAGACAAACAAGGTTTAAACACACTGGGAAGGTGCAGGTGATTAGACACAGGAGGATTCAATTAGGGGCGGGGCAGACAATCACAAGGACAGGAAGTGAAGTGAACAGAGGAAACAAGAGGCAGGGAAATTCAAAATAAATCAGGAAACAAAACTAACAAAACCCAATAACGGGATATCAGCTTATATACATATATATATATATATATATATATATATATATATATATATAGTTGTCAAGAAACTATACTGCAGTGATCAACATTATAAATAATAAAAACATTATATATATATATATATATATATATATATATATATATATAAAATTTATTTTTTATTATTATTGAACTTACATTGAGAGAGGGTGAACTAGGGAGGCTCATTCTACAGTTGATAATAGCCTCCAAAAGGCTCCAACACGTCAGTTGTCAAGGAACCATACTGTGGGTGATCACCGCTCACATTAAGACAATGCAGTGAGAGTTAAGTTGTAGTGTTTCTTCACTTGTTGTAGCTTGTTTTAGGACTTCTTAAAGGAATAATGTTATTCCATTTTCATTGTGTTTATTGCTCTTTCAGCCTCGGTAAACACACTATGCCATTTGGAATCTCCATCATAAATATTCTATATGATACTGGCTGGGTGTGTGCAAAAATATAAGAAGATGCAAGATTACCGTACTGACATTCACTGCTTGGTAAACTCCTTATGGAACGGTTATGAGATTTCCTCTGACAGGTGCGAAGAGCATGTTAATATTATGTGGCAGAAATGCTAGCATTAACATAATCTGAATTTAAAAAAATGATGGCCATTTTAAATCAGTTTTACCAGAGGAATATCTGTATTTGGTGGCAGCAGCAATGTCTTCAACTGCTCAACATCGACTTGAATGTCACTGATTACCAAAGTTTGGCATCACAAATGTCATAATAATCTTTTTTTAAGAAACTGGTTCATAAAAAAGTTTGCAAATGCCTTAGAAAAGTATAGCAATATCACAAGTCTAATAAGATGAAAAGTTAAGGGATCACCAAATTCATTACAAATCATCCTGAGGGCATGTCTGTTCCAACTTTAATGTCAATCTATCCAGGTGTTGAAACACTTCACTCAAAACCACAGAAGTCAACCCTACAACACAGCAACAAATAGAACAGCTTTCTAAATTGGTGTCATTCTACTTATATAGTCTTGCCTACCACAATCTACAGTATTGTACTGAACAAATGTTGCACGTTTTTTCCACTGATTTTGATAAGCAGATCAAGACTATCTACTTTAAATGATCCTGCCATCCATTCTTTAAACCACATATCATGTTCAGGGTCAAGGGGGGCCGGAGCCGGTCACAGCTGGAAATGGGCGGGGTCCAGCTTGGACAGGTTGCCAGTATATCACAGGGCTAACACAGAAAAACAGAACAACAAATCAATCCTTTTAAACATTTAGAGCTTCCATTTCACCTGACACACTTCTTTAGACCTGGTTTCATATGGAAGATGCAACGCCATGATGTCACCCTACTTAAAATCCCTGCAACTCAAAATATATTCTCAACCTGATAAACCCATTCACCTCAACACACCACGTGCTGTAAATCCAATAACAAATGGTCTATACATCAATTTTAGCGCGAAGAAATAGATCCATAGCTCGGCTTTCCTGGTCAGACTACCTATTTGTTTGTATTTAAATCAAAGACTGGACATTTAAAATCCTATCTTGAACAGAGATCCATAATTTCTGCAGAGATATGCTCATCATAGCTCCATACATCACGGACAACATGCTAGCCTGCAATAGCACCAGCTCAAGCTCCGGGCCAGGCCACTGGCTTGATAAATGAGAGGGTAAAGAGTTTGAATGTGCAGATGAATGATCCTGATGATTGCCCGGGACTGTAGTAAAACACTATGTCAACTCCAATGCTGTTACTATTTCATTGGTCTGCCAAGTGAAATGCTCCTTGGCTTGTCTGTGGGCTCAGATTCCATTTCCACAGAAACAGCTGGATGCTGGTTTAATTTGTTCGAGTCAACAAAAGTTCTGTGCGAGCGGAGCCCCCACACGCAGGGCTTTTCAACAAAAATAGTTGGAAGGTGAAAAGCAATGCCCTGATGCAGGTTAAAATACCATTTCCATGGAAACAACTCTTAACCATTAAAATAATATACTTGAGGGCTGAATTGCAAGGTACAGGGTGAATCTGTGTGTGTGTGTGTGTGTGTGTTGTGCATAAATATATAGCTGTATACTGCTGAACTGCAGGTGGGGTAGACAGCACTTTGTTTATATTTCCTATCCTTAGGTCTCACTTGAACTCTAATATTTGAATTCTATGTAACTTGTAATGTTCTTTTACAGGCAAAAATAAAGCACCTGTGATATATGTGTGCTGGTGTGTGCGTTTGTTTTCCTTGTGTGTGCTGTAGTTTGTTTCGTAGTTATTACCCTGTCATACATTTAAGCACCATCATCCATCAGGATAAAATTTCAAGAC
The DNA here is from genome assembly GCA_016806645.1 of Ophiodon elongatus. Classification (NCBI taxonomy): domain Eukaryota; kingdom Metazoa; phylum Chordata; class Actinopteri; order Perciformes; family Hexagrammidae; genus Ophiodon; species Ophiodon elongatus. The sequence continues at coordinate 535,741 of JACSYO010000492.1, read as the reverse complement.
AGTTTCCAGGCTGACTCAAATTGTCCTATGATGTATATGTGATTAAAGTGACAAACCGAAGCTGACGGGGAGCACAGTGATACGACAAATTCATATTTAATTCCCTAATTTCCCCGTGTTATTTGTTTTGTGGCATTCCTCTGGCTTGTGTCGATGCTGAAATCCCACCCAGCACATGTTGCGATGCCCAACGCCACGCAGAGATCAGTTCAGTTCTGTCAAACTGTTAGCTTTCTGTCAGGCTTTGATTTGAGGCAATATGGCTTCTGCAGCCTCCCGTGAGCTTTGATTTCATCCCAAGTTTCGTTCGACTCCAAATATCGGTTGTTAAAAGGCATCGAGGAATTTCACTTTTTGCGAGTTTAAATCCTACTCCTTTTCTGCACTTAATCCCAAGTGGGCTCGCGGTTCTAACCTCGCATATAAATTCTAAGATGAGCAGCTGAAAAAAATAAAATGTCTTCATGGAGGGAGCCGATGGTGGGAAGCCAGCTTGGTTCCCATTCGTAGAAAGCTTTTGAAGCCAAAAAGAGAGGCTCCCTTGAAACAGTCGGGGTTGTTGAGTTGAGCGTTCGTAGAGGCCTGTGCCCGAGGCCATTCCTCTGAATGGCTCTCATGTCTGGCTTCCAGAGAGAGGAGGGCTGACGGAAAGCTTCCAGGTGACAACTGTAGAGGGGTTGGGGAGGGGGTGGGGGGGACAGAGAGACCAAGAGCCTCACCTACTGAGACTTTTACCGCCACACGTCCCATTACTATTTATTTATTTTCTCCATCCTGTGGAAGAGGCTGACTTCCACATTCAGCATGTGAAATATTGCTGCACTATATTCATAAACAGAAGTAGGAAAGTAGCACCAGCAAAATGGTAGACTTTGGAATCGACCAGCCACCGTGGCAGGTGGTCAAAAAAGTTAAATTCCAACCCCAAGAAGTAGACTTGAATATATTACTAAATTTGTCATTGGATGGCATGAGATTGAACAAGTGTATGTGTTACCGTTAGCTCCGTTATAAGCAAGACTGCTAGCGAGAGACTCCACGCTGTCGGCAGACGAGCCAGTCATCGATATTATTCTGAGCAGCATGCGTGTGAATGAATTACAATATACAGTAAGTGTCTGATTTCGTCAAACATTCCGATTGTCTTTCAGTGTGTTCCTCCACGGCTTATTTTGGACTGGCAGTTGTGACACACTGAACTTGATGTCTTCTTCACTCCCGCCGACACATGTTTCTGTGTGTGTGTGTGTGTGGCTGTGATGTCACTGACTGTGCCGCTGTGTGTGCTCACGTAAAAATATCATATGGTGGCGGCACATGTGACCGGCAACATTTGTCACAGTACTGAGGATTTTGTATCATATTGTAACTTACTGTGTATTTGAGGATGAGGAGGAGTCTGTTTATGGGACATCAGTCCGCTGAACACCAGTAACACTGTGTGTAGGACATCACATTGCATCTGATGGAGCACTAAGTTAGTCCTAAATAAAACTAAGTCTATCTTCTGGCTCGATGTAATCGCACCAGCACCTCTAATAGGTGGATTACAATCCCTGTATTACTTTAGATTCTAAATCAAGCATCCTTGACTAAAACATCCTTCTTCGTGTCTTCTTTATGCTCTGCAGGACAGTGGCAAAGATGAGAAAAACTGGAGGGTTTGAAACCCGGACGAAGATGTTTTTATAGGACAGTCCGACAACAACAGGTGCAGATGCAAGTAGCAAAAGGAAGTCAAATCTGTATGCTACATGTGTTAGGCTGTGAGACCGCCCATGCAGCTCCAGACATATTCAACCAGTTACTGAACTCTCCTCAATAGAAGACAGCAGGTCTCGCTGGCTTTCCCACCATTGCAACATCCCCAATCGCACCGTAACCACGAGCACACGCTGCATGCACAGTATGTGTACAATTCCCCGTTATCCCCGTAGTCTGACAGCTATGTCTCACAGTCTGACCTATTTCTTGAAGGCTTAGGCAGACCTTTTCATTTAGCAGTTTCACACTTCCATGTTTCACGTTTGTGCACGGCGTCTGCTCCCCGAATTCTTATTACTACTTCCCCTGTTTGTCATGTGATATTTTACCAAGAATCTAAACAGATTCAAATCTTTGTTTTTTAGAAGAGTGTCAACCAAAAAAGAAAACCCACACACACTTTGTGTTTGTAGCTTTGTGAAAAGTCTAGCGTGAAACTGCTCATTGAAAACACGTGTTTGTGTCAAGGCAGTCATCGTGGATCCTTGCTAATAGTCACTTTTTAAATCTGAAGTGGCTTTTCAATCCTCCCCCCCATCCTTTCCACCACCAAAAAAAACAAACATGCATGTTGCACAAATTGTGCCGCATCAGTGACTGGGCCCCAATTATAGTGAACATTCATGTTCTTGAAGAGGAAGCTCCTTCTCCCCTTATGCCTAAGAATAATATTTACACTTTCACGAGCCATTTAAGCACAAGTGAGCTATTCATTTACATATTTCTGCAGAATGTAGACATTGTTACTTTAAAAGTTAAGACAACATCCCATCATGTGCAGGAGGTGACATACACCACTGCCTCTCTATGGCCAATGAAAAGGTGTGTTTTTCATGAACAAAACAGAGCGCAATCGCTCACAGATTAATCAGAGGAGATTGGCGTATTCCCAAGGTTACCTGCCCCGTCACTGTCGGCAAACATAACAAGCAATCCTCTTCAAGCGGCCCTCACTTTACCCACACCTGCATGTTTTTTCCATGAACACTTGTTGTTTCAACTATACGGCAGTCACAGCTGCACGCCGCCGCCTCTTGTCTCCTGCTCATTAAACGGCTTTCTTTCGGTTCGCTAATAGACAGGATGGATGCTTAAAAAAAACTAATCCTACATCCAGATACAGTCATTTACATAATGCAAAGGACAGCGTAGGTGGAAGGCAATCTGCTATCTACCTGGCTGTGGAAGATGTGTTGCGGTCGTTGTTTGAAGTGGCGTGCAGCATTTTTCTATTCATGCCACTTGTGTTCGCATCCTTCCGGTTGCCGCAGTTTTTCTCATGTGAAACTGGAAGCTGTGAGTTTCTCCGAGCTGTGGATGTGGGTGTGAATGCGAATGTGAGTGTTAGACCTGTGATTAACTGCTGACCTGACCGGGGTGGTTCCCTTCCTTCCACGCGGCGCATGCCGGGGTAGGCTGACCCTGAGAAGAATAAGTGGGTGTTAAAAAATGGATGGATGTACTGAAAATGCAGTGGGGGTTGGCCGAGCATCCAGACAGACGTCTGTCTGTGCGTGTGTCTGGTTGTCCGCTGCACTCTGCCTGGCATGTCTTTGAGCCGTGGGTGTAAACACAAAGGACATAGAAACTCCACACAGAATGGATAATTACTCTTTGAGTTAACCTTCTGATGCGATGTGTTTGTAGCCTGCAAAGAAAATCACACAGCTTCTCAAACTGAATCGCTGCATGGATACATGGCTAGGCTGCTGTCTTGCTCATGTATGTGTTAACTTTATTTTTCCATTAATTATGTAACCCTCAGAACTGAGGTTTCTTTTCATTGCCTGCAATTAACCAGCTCCAGAATGTGCAGAAGAACTCTAATTTAAATATACCCTAACCTTTTGATGAAAATATTTTCATTATTAACGTCACCTACATGACAGATTCAAATTTTTTGTAGTGTATCCTTGGTTATTTATTCTCTGTTGTCAATTCAACAGGCAGAAAAACAAAAAAAAACAACATGGAGCAAAATTACATAACTACATTTGAATTTTATGTAACATTATTGATTTGTGTATACAACATGTGCAGCCACACACCGAGCTCGTCCTTTTAATGCTCACACAAGTCGTACTCTGGCTGCATTCCAACATACTGTGAATTCTGCTGCTGTCAGTGACTGTCTATAGGAGCAGATCTTTAAGCCGTGAGCATGCGAAGAAGGAGGTTGGGAAGGATCCATAGATTCCATTAAGAGTAATTTCTTGTCTGATCATTTGCTGAGTAAACATCCAATCCTTCCAAGGAGCCCATTATGAACAAAGACAATGCCAAACTGTGTAAAATCAATTCATCAAAATAGATGAATGTAAAGCAAATTATTTTTGCTGGCAACAAAGATGCGTAGTATGGCTTTTATTATTGAAATGCTGAGCAATATTCCTAGCAATACCATTCTGTTTTGTTTTAGTGGACTACTGTAAGACATTCACAATGACAGAGGGACATACAAGTGGGTTAAGTTCTCAAAATTGCAAAAGATAAAGTGCAGCAGTGCAGCAATGCATTGTCGTGTTTGGAAATGAAAGCTTGTCAATGAAATGTTATCATCAGCTGCCACTGAATAAACAAACTGAAGACATGATGTACAGTATTTAGGCACACCTGGGGGGCTTTGGGGGATCTGACCAGGGAGGATACCAGTGGCCGCCGGCGACTCCCACACTACATCACCATTATCATCGTAACCATGGCTAAAGCAGCGTCTGTCGTTCAGCTTTCTGAGGCATCTTTTTGTCCATACAAGCGTTCTGACATAGTGTTTATGCTCTATAATGATTCTGCACGCAGCCTTGCCTTTACTTTACTTGGTTCATTTTAGTGGCCTGAGTGACAAGCAGGGTGCAAAATTAACTTCTTTTTTTTTATAAATAGAAAATGGTTCACCATTGCAATGTTTAGTTTAGTTTAGTTTTTTTTCTTCAAATTGCTCCCTGTGGTCTGTCTGGAAGCACATGGGAGATTTTGTTTTGCTTCCAGGACTGAAGTTAATTTGAGGCTAAGCCCCCTTCACTGAACCCAGAAGTTGGGAAGCAAGGAACTTTACTTGGGTCTTGAGGAGTTGCATCATTTATTCATTGACACAATGGAACCTTCACTGTTTGTGGTGTATCGGACCACTGTCGACTCCCCACGGTTCGGTACGCATGTGAATTATTAATTACACAGTTTAACTGACGATCGTTATCCAACAATATTCAGTAAAATATGCAATCAGGACATCGGCATGTATGCTTTTCTAGTCGCAGATGTCTGATAATGTGACATTGTAAACAACCAGTCCGTGTTTAAATTGATAGGACGATGACAACACCGCTAATGGCCGACGTATGCAGGTGAATTTTGAGCTGTTTAACTTTCTAACACTATCTCTAAGCAGCTTATAATACATCATTAAAACTACTATTGACATTTGTTTTAATCCAAAAAATACAATCTTTGATTTCCTTATCATTTGAGTTGTGTGTTTTTATGAAGAAAAAAACCCACCATAGATGACTAAATAACTTTTGATGGTTTAAACTGACTTCAGGGCAGTTGAACTGATGGCATCGTGATACGATCCGAACCGTGAGTTTTATGATCACTGTGCATTTACTACCACTTGACAACTTTACTGTTAATTTAATGTTAATTTCTCCTTTGCTCCGATCTCCAACCACCCGCCTGGCTCTGAGCGCATCCACCGCCAACTTGTGTAACTCTCTCCAGTCACAAGCTAACCCTAACCTTACCAAATGGGTCCTTGTGTTGTTTTACCAACAATTTACATGTATTTGGCGGATGCTAATTTCAGACCCTGGTGTCAGGGCATGAAAGCTGGTCACTGGAAACTCTTAACTGCAGTGACAGACATACCACTCTGATTTAAAACACACCCCACTTGTGGCTTGTTACGAACAGAGGGAGCTTAAGCCCCATAAGACAACCCTGATAGTATGAGAGAAATAAAGAGGGGTTTTTTTCTACATTAAAGCATGTAAACATGTTCTCGTAGAAAACCCAAAATACATGTTGTAAACCTGGAATTGCAAATCATGTCTCCTTTAAATAAAAAAAAGAAAATCCCCAATCTCCAAATCCCCTGGTGGTAGGTTTGAGTGTGTGATGTTTCAACCATAACAGCAGTATTTCTTGTTTCCTTTGATGTTGTTCTTGCCCTTTCCAGCACCTCTCAGATGGCACACTGTGCACAACATTTTTGATGCAACGTCATTCTTCAGAAAGAGAAACCATTTGATGTTTTGATTATGATGGTGGTAAATGGTCTCAGGAGCTGCATTAAGAATCTCCAGTAACTGCTGGGTTCTGATTGGTATAGAGCTGAGTGGAAAACAAGCGCCGCGTGTAGACCTGTTGTGCCTTCTGCCACACATACACTTTACTCGCCTGCTTGCTGTAAACGGTGTGCATGACAGCTCACCTCCCTGTGAGTTAACCACTGCTCAGAAAACCAATACATGTGTTCCCTTGTATTCTCTTTTTACAGTTCTGGTATTACATCTTTGAAAACCTCCATTCACCGATCGCACAAGTTCTCCATATCCACCTTTTTTTTAAAACATGATCCTGAGCATTATGGCATATCAGTTCCTTATCTATCAGGACTATGCAAGCACCAACTTCTAATGTGTTGATAAATCAGCCAATCAGTTGAGTAATGATCACAAAGTTATTGTGACTGGCAGAAATGTGTTGAGAAAAACAATTGGCTCTCACATGCTTAGTATAAATACAAAAGAAATGCGTATGTGCAAACGATATATTCAATGTTTGTTTGGTTCTCTTTTGGTTCTTTTCTCACTTATTTGTGTGTTGTGACATTAGGGGTTGGCCACTATTTAAATTCACCTGCTGACAATATTGCCTTAAGAAAAAAATAATTACACAAAATGATTGTCCAAAAGAATGCTGAATAGAGGGATGCACATAGCTATAAATATCTTTGGACTGGAGATGCATGTGTAGCAATACACGTAAGTGGCCAGAAGATACTGAGACCATTAAACCCGACTAATCAATTGGCATTAGCGTCACCAACGTTGACTGTCAGGTTTATAGTTGTTTTGCCTTTGCAAAATGATTGAGGGTTGATTGCTCTCCGTGATTGGAGTTTTGTCCGGCTTCTTTTTGTGGATACAGTCAGTAGCAGACTTGTGATTGGATTGTGATTTTTAAGATCGGAGTGGAGTGGAGATTGTGGTGTTTCCATCTTTAACCGCGATTTTTACATTTTTTTTATCTCACGGTTTACGATCACTTCGTTCACATTCTCTGACTCTTTCTCGTTTGGTTTAAAGCCAAAGAATATATACCAAAGTATTTGCATTATTTTTGCAAACTAGTTAGAGCTACCTAGGGATGTGCCGAATAGTTTGAAGCTTCATTCATAACATTCAAACTATCAACTTACAGAAACATTGCATGAAAAGGTTCCCCCTTCTCCCGTCTCTCTCAAAACCTACAACACACACAGCGGGCACGGTGGCGCTGTGTTCTCTTCTCTGTAATTATCTCAGTCAATATTTATTGGAAAAACAGATAATTTTGTCAAACAAAATGTTTTACTTTAATCCATATTAGTCAGCGTTTAGACTTGAAAAAAAAAAATGTAAACACTGATTGTTTTAATGTCAATGCCAAAGGATTTTGCAGCCAATTATTGAGTAGCGATGTGTGTGTGTGCAAGTGCATGTTCAGAGTTTCATTGAACTCATAACATTAATTGTCACTTTGTGCAATGACACCCTGACAACAGTGAGTGAGTTATTTACATTAACATGACAAAAGTCAATTTGAGCCAATTTACACGCCAAACTGTAGAATTCTAAAAACAGATTTCCCTCCTTACAACGCGGCTGAATTATAAAGCTGTGGTCGGTTCCCCCCATTAATGTCATAGCTGATTGGTTGCCAGCTATTTGGTCTAATGGCTGCGTGACATGGTTTATACCCGTTAATTATAGTGAGATTATTGCCTGCCTCGGCTGTTCTGCAGAAAGCCAGGGGAGTGGACGAGCGCTGTCAGCTCTTTTTGCCTCAAGTCTCTGAATCGCAGCTTCATTGGTTGTTAAGTGAAACATATGGAATGCCTCTCCCCAGCCATACACTTCTCCCCTTAGAATAATCAGGCTACTCTCAGAAGCTCAAGACCGTGGCTGCCCGTCATCATGACTTGAGCAGCCTGTTCCTTGTCTCTGATAAAACATAGACAGGGTGCTCATGACAGTGTGACACATCGTGAAACAATACTTTGGTCGGTTAAACAGTCGGTGTCAGAGCTCCTTCTTAATTACAAGCAAAGCAGGTTCGGGTACGGATCCTTCTGGTTATGAGCGCTGCACAACCATCCGCGGGTGTTAGTGAATAAAGTTGTCGTGCGTTTAATCATTCAGAAAGCTCCTGTGAGACAATAAAAGCCAGACGAGTTGGCCACATTTCCATTTCATAGACATTATCTTGCAATTGAACCTTGGCGGAGACAAGGGGGAAAGCAAGATGTGACACTCCCAGTGCCCGGCGCACCCGCAAAAATGCCGGCAGAGGCCTTGTACGTATTCAAGGTCGATTCTCCTCCTTGGGGACCATTAGTAACAACCTTTCAGAAGCACTGATTGGAAGGAGAGGCGCTCTGCATATCAACAGGAAGTAGCATCCCCAGAGATTGGCGAAAAAGGTGTAAAGAGGAGCTGACGAGGGGAGGGTGGTGCGACATGACTGAGAGGAGAGGGAAGGAAAAAAAGGGAAGGAATAAAAAACAAAACAGATGAGGTGCAGCCACATGAGGAGAGGTGATTTAGATATATTTAAGCTAAAATAAGTTGAACAGAGAGGATGGCTGTGAAGGAGGAGGCAGATAAGAAAGGCAGGAGTAAGAAGGAATCACTTAATCAAGCTTTTTTAACAGACAGGATCAAACTAGGCCAGCATGATAACTGAATTCCTAACAAACTAAATGTATTCAACGTCTGAATTTGATGTCAGTAAACTAATAACATCTATATCAACCAATGATGTCTACCAAATTGCGATCCACAACGCCAGAAGTCCTACTGTAATTAATCTTGATGAACCAAAATCCCTTCGGACAACCCTTCGCTCAAGCGTGTAAGGGTTGTGTTAACACCCTCTAAAAGATTTTTTTTTAAAAAAGCTACATATATATTAATAATTAAGTACATACTTAGGCCAAGGTTTACATTAACGTTTGTGTTAAATGTATCCAAAGCCCAGGACTGAGAGGGTTAAAATGGTCCATGATATTTGCAGCCATTTTCCATTTAGACATTTTCTTCTCCGATACATCCGTATGCATCGTTTTAATGAAGGGGCTCTGATATTTCTTTGTATTCGTTCCACCAACAGTAGCCGTTTGATCACTGTGCTCCCTTCCTCTCTCCACTGATTTAATGCAGTGCCTCAAACACAACTCCGTGCCATGTTTTTTATAGTTCAGATAACACCCCTACTAGATGTCATAAGATATGTTCATCTGAAGCTTCCTATGGCATTGAAACCAGGGTAGAGCAAAGAGCTGCGACACCGCCTTTAGCTCAGCAGTCAAAAAATAAGGAAAAATATAGAGATGTAACCTAATGAAGACATCCGCAGCCAGAGACCGACACTGCTGCGCTGTGTCACAGCAAACGGGTGAAATATCACCTCAGCGGGAGAAAAGTGAATCAAACAACACACACGGCAAACCTGAAGAAGAAAGAGTTCGGAGGGTATTGGTTCATCTATCAACACCACCTCTCTCTTCAAGGCAGAGAAGGCAGGAAAACCATCAGTCACATTTTTAAACAATAGTCTCTCCATCTTTGTCATCCAGCGCCGGCACAACGACTTTACTTCAAATGTCTAGAGAGGAATCTGTGGAGAGTGCTGGAGTTTTTTGGGGTCAGTCTTAGAAAATGGCTGGACGGGCTGTCTAGGAGATTGTACTTCAAGAAACTGGTCCCTCGGTCTCGGTGATGTTACATTCTGAGAACTGAGGAAACTGTTAACAGGCGGCACAAAGAGAGAAACGCCAACGTACGCCATCAGTGACGCGGTGGCTCGCGAGAACGCATTGATCCGGAGAGTGCGAAGACTTCTATGTGAGAAGAGCCTTTCTATGAAAGTGCCGTGAGTCATCCAGGTTATCTTATTGCTTTCTGTCTGTGCAAACACTCCTGTCCGTCTGTGGCAGAGCGGGAGGGCCACGCAGAGGAACGATTCTTTTTACGGCGCATCGAGAGAATACCCAGCTATCCCCACGCACAGCCACCAACTTCATTTCAATTGACACAGAAAAAGATGTGGCAACAGCATCTGGTCTCCCTCAGGAGTCAGGGCTCACCCTCTGGATGTAAACAGGGGTGGAACACAGTAATGCATGCAGTGACACCTGTGATAGACTATAGCATTTACATTCTCCCTTCTGAAATGTGTCAGGATACATAAAATTATGCACAAGACTGAATCATTTTCCAAAACAGTCAATAAGAGATTTGCTGGTATATATAACACAATATAACCCAAAGCCAAAAACAAAAAACAAAAAAAGTAAAACTTGGAGGTTTGGAATAGGGGGAAAACTAATCTTGTGGCTTCAGGCCCTGATCTGACTGTAAAGCTGACACATCTGAGTAGTACCGAGAGTGTCATCCAAGTGACAAAAGCTTCGAGCAACAGACAACAACAACTGATTATTAATCCCAATATTTACGGTGCATACGATTGTAAAATGTGACCAGGCTCCTCTGTTCTTTTGGCTGTTGACACCTTCAGAATAGAGCAGCAATAAGATTAATAAAAACATACTGACAAAATTATATGAACTCAACGTCTGAACAGAACACAAAATTACAATAGTTAACCTATAAAACAATGTGGGTCTGCCTCACAGTTGTATTATTAAAACCTTTAAATGTTGTGAGTATACTGATTAGCGTTCTGCTACTTGTGCCTCGTGAAGACAACTTGCAACACGTGTCGTTGAGGCGTAGGAGGGACTGAACACAGCTGACACCGAACATGTCCAATCCAAATACATGGTGAATCTGAGTGCTACTGTATGAACTGTGTATATTCTTGGCAATCAAGATACAGCATAGTTAGTATGTACAGTGTGATTATATGTATTTCAACCGGTTTAGAACAGTTTTAATATATTTCATAGATACAGAGGTTTTTGTGGATGAAACCTTGAGGCAGCTAAGGTCGCAAATCCTCCACAGGCACCAAGTTAAAAAGACATCCACTGCTCTGCCTCAGCCCTACTGGACAATGCGAGGGGGGCGGCTGACAGCCCAGAATTAATTGACATGCCTCCGAGAGGTTGTTCTCTAATAACATATTGATCCGCCAGGCCTGATATGCAAAGCATCTGCCAGCGAGTGTCGCTGGCGAGGTGAGACAAATGCCCTCAGAATACCTTCGACCAAGCCGTGTTGATTAAAGGAGGTATTAGAGCCCATGATCACATAGAACCAGCGTGTCAGGTGTTCCACATCGAACCATGTCAGAACCTGTCCTCATTAGCAGATAACATATTCCACAAGTAGTAAAAGCTGTGACAGACTCGCATTAAACTTTCATAAATTACAAGAATCCATTGATGGGTTCAAGATTCCACAGTGTTGTTTGGACACTGTGCTCATGGGTCTTAACGGGATAAAGTGTTAGCTTTGCGGCAAAGGGTGGAGAGAAATCTTTCAAATTCTTCAAATCCCAAAGCTGCAGTAGTTGAGTGAAAGTACAGATATTTAGTCAACTTAAATCAAAGGCTAAAACAATTCAAGTACATTTGCAGAACTAAAATAATTGTTCAAAAATATTATTTGAATCCAAACTACATTCGTTGGGTTTTCTTGTGCTTGTTGTCGTTGTGCTGCAGCCCAAATATTTCTTCGAGAAGACTGGCCAAAGGAAGAAAAAACTGAAATATACTGTAAGTGGGCCATGAAAACCAGTATTGACAGGGACATTCTTTACAAGAGCAAGGTCCACCGAAAAGGTCAAACATGACACTCTACTTTAAATGAGACCAGGGTCGCTGCGGGTGAGGGCTCACTTAGGCCGGGAGGTTGTTTTGGTAAACCCGGCTGCCATGGAGTGCTCAACTTTACCCTCTCTAAACAACTAGAACTGCAACCATGTGCAAATAAGCGAGCACTTGACAGTAAACAAGATGATTTATTTTATATATATATATATATATATATATATATAATAAATATAATATATGATATATGTATACAATATATGAAAATGGTGTAAAACGGATTCATTTGGTTTGCGTGTTGTTGATCGGTAACAAGAGTTGATGATGTCATCTAGAGAGCTGCTTGAGTACAATAAAGGATGCTTTCCATGTTCCAGCCACTCCGAGCAAAGGGTACTTTGCAGAGTGAGACAGACATGTGGAGATGGTACTGGGAAGTATCTGAAGACAATGATGGGTGCGTCCAAATGTTGCACAACATTAGCCTACATTTAGGGGCCAAAAATCCACATGACTGCCCTGCTTTCTGAAGCAGCTGTTTTCTATGCCTGGAGAGGCTGAAGCGTGTTGCCTACAGCTGTTTGAGTATAATTTGTATTTGGGAAGATGACAGTGTCTAGAATTAGCGTTCCATGTTTTCTCCCACACTAACTTACTCTGTAAATAAAACAACACTATTAGAGATATTAATACATCATTCTTTACTTGGTCCCAGTTCCCATGTAGTGATAGAAAACATGCATGTCCAAAAGCGATACAAAGAGATACTTTTGAGAAAACCTAGTTTGTGTGCGCTTTACATATTTGAAATGACCTTTTATGATTTCCTGTATAACATTCATGTATAACCCCTCTATATAAAGGAATATCTTTACTCTTAGTAAAAAAAAATACGGGGGAGCTCAACTAACAAGCACAAATTAGATATCAAATACTGGTCCCAGGCATGATTTACCACCATAAATTAGCCAACTACTTCACTACTTGCAGTGTTAGTTGTGATACAAACTAAAAACAATAAAACAGTTAACCAGCTACAGTCACTCTGTTGAAAGAGTTAAGGGAGGTCGGGGTTCAATCCCCGGACCGGCCGGATACATCTGGGTGTGGAAAGTGAAAAGCAGCACTTGCCGCCACTGAGGTGCCCTTGAGCAAGGCTCGAAACCACAACTGCTCCAGTGGAGCTGCTCTGTGGCTAGCAGATCAGACTGTGTTCGTACTGGGGAGCTGGCAGGTATGAATGTTATCAGGGCTTTCCTAAACAAGAAGCTCCCCTGAATAAATAAAGGTTAAAAAAATAAATAATGCTTGTGATATATCAAGAATGACCCTAAGAAGAAGAACAACAGTAATTTGTCTTATTTAATGTGTATTTCAAAAGCTACACTTAGGAGCCATACCTCATATGCAAATCAATACTGAAATTTACCACTAACAAAATGATTAAATAATACATTTACACAATAATTTATAAAACTTGAACAGTACACAAACAAGCAGCAAAACTGTGCATTAACTGAAGAAAGATGGCTAAAACTAGAAAATGTAACTTTCTCACAGAACATCCCCATGGTATATTTGGATGCTAAATAATTATCACAAATCAATGAAACTTGGCAAGAGTTTTGCTTCTTTTTTTTGTGGGGTCAACAAAGTCCTTTAAAACACAAGGGATGGACTGGCAAGCACAAAATGATAAAAACATCCAATTTAACCGGTCAATAGTTTTGTCCAGATTCGTCCATCTTCTTATAAAGTTGGTTGAACGTAATTTGTCCATCAAGCTTTTGCTAACTGCACTAAAATTACCCACAATTCAAATGGTCATGCTTCAAGTTCTTGGTTTCTATGGCTATGATGACAAGAAAGAGCAAGCAGCCAATCTGCTGTTCCTGGCTTGGATACAAAGCCCACTAATTAAAAGTCTGTCCGGTCTGTAGTCCTCCCTTTGCAGACAACTCGTATTGGATAGGAGAGCTCACAGCCCTCTGTTTTGCATTTTGATGTCTTCATCATTGTAATTGCTGGTTAAGTCTCCCTGCATTATTGATGAGCCCATACGGTAAAAACAAACCAAACAATATGCATGCTAAACAAATGCCCTCCAGTGCACAACCCTCACACAAGCCTTCACAGTCAACTCATATTTACTTGTAGTGTCTCATGGTAATGCACGCAAGCAGTTGCCTTTGGGTAGTTTCTGACCAAAAAAATGCCTGAAGGAGGATACGGGGAGGCAATTATACACTGTGTCTGTGATTGTGTGTTGCTGCTCTCCTTTGTGGCCTATCCGAAATGGCACATGTTGTACATAATGTCTTTATCTGTGAAGTGACTATATCTTAATACAGTACATCGGTGGGGTCTTAAAGCACAACTTTGGTCGATGCCCCGAAATAACTGACTCACTCTCGAATGCAGCTGCAGGAAAACAATAACTGCTGGACCGAGAAGCAGCACAGTGTCCAAAAGCAACGTTTTTTTTTATTGCAGGATAATTCACTTACTTCTCTCTCATTACACGCAACCAACACGTGGACATTAAAAGTGGATGTGTAGCCAGAAAGTGGGTCCCCCTAATAACAATAGCAGGTTCACTACTGGCGTGTGAATGGAATTAAACAGGCATGGTGAATGTCGGCAGGATTGCGATCAGTAAACACCCTGCATGCTGACATCTAAGGACTACACAGGGTAGATATCAACCATTCAATGTTGGGATGGTTCATGCCTGACCTACAGCTACAGCTCTTTTTTTTTTTTCTAAATAAATCTTTCATCTAAAAGGTCTAATGTCACCAAAAGTCTTCCTGCAACTGAATAGTGTAGCCGTGTTTAGGTTTCAGAAGACGGTTTTAGTATCTGCGGTGGTCTGAATGCTGAACACTAACAGGAATAATATTCTGGGGGACACACTCATCATAAAACACGAGCGCTGATGTGGACCACAACTACTGCAGCAAACCGACGCTATATTTGTGTCAGCGTTGCAATGGATTTGAGGCCCCCGACGTAAGTCACTTGTCATGCACCATGTTGGGCCCTGTCTGCCAAGTCAAATTTCATAAGTCACAAAAAGTGACAGCGCAGCTCAGCAAACGGCATGAGCAGCCCTTATTTATGCGGAACAGTGGATTAGAGCTGATTGATAATTGTTTATGCCCTTGGCAGTGGTGAATATGTGTATTTCAGGAAAATTCACCAAAGCCGGGGCTACAAAGGGAAGAAGGAGTGGAAGCTAGCGTGCAGAAGTGGGTGGTAAGTTTAGAGACGCACATGACACAGGCTGTTTGGTAAACACACTGTGCTACCGCCTCCCATTCTCGGCTCTGCAGAGACATCAAGCATGGGTGTGATAGCGCTGACACATAGAAGTCTCAGTTATGTGAACCAACAACATGCCACTAGTCCTTTCCATCAGAGGCAATATTGGTTACTACCAATCAAAGGTAACAAAGCATTCAACTGTTGTTGTTTTGTTATGTGTTAATGTGTCTGTCAGAGAAATTATGAACATTTTGTTTTGAACTTTTTTTGCTCAATTGCAGTCGTGTATGCCTTTCTGAAGTAAAGCAACATATTAAAAGCTACAATAGCTGATATGTACCTTTTTCCCAATTAACATAATGGCATGATTCGAGCGCTGGGACCGGTTTGTGAAACAGCAGATACGGCTGTTGGCAGTTTACTACTCGCTCATTCAGGGAGAAAAGCTTATTGGGGAAATTAACATCAAAGAATTGTTTTTGGATGTGTCAAAGAAAAGACTTAGCTCTGTAAACGGTGTTTAATATTTGAATCCATTTATCATTTGGGATTTAATAATGCTGTTCTTGTGTTCTCCCTGTGTTTGCTTATTATCCTAATAGAAAAAAAGAGGCAAAATGTGTTAAATAGTGAGTTCATGGAAGCTGTGCAAAGTTATGTACATATTATTTGATGCACTCATTCACTGTCATCCTTGGATTAAACCATCTTGTATACTGCATCAATAATAAATAATTTCCATCCACAAGTTGTATTTGTAGTTTCAACAGGAGGACAACACACAATGTGCCTCTCATAGCTATGGCAGAGGTAGTGATACCAATTATTTCCCTACTCATCTACAGTGGTGAATACAGACCGTAACCTCATGCATAATTTACAAACAGAAAGAACGAATGTCCATGTCCTTATCCTTGTTATTATGATCTCATAGAAAAACTATACCGGAGCAAACTGGGCCAACAGCTGGGGAATTAATAAAAAAAAAGGTAATCAAAGTGATTTTTCACAGTTATTGGTATTGAATATTTTTGTCGCAATTACCTTATCATGCCATTTCCATTTCTGCTCTACGGCCGCTCATATTGAATACAATTGTTACTGTTATTGTAAAAAATAAACCACATAATTACAAGATGTGTGGCTTTACTGACTGAATCTACTGTAGTTTAATAAAGATGCTAGCCCACCAGAGGGGCATATTCAAACACTAAGCCCCTGGCGGAGGGTCCACGGACACCCTAACACAGAGGAAAATGTTCTGAAATTTTCAGAACTAATATATCATCTTCAAAATAGAGCCTTACAGCCACTTTGCTCTTCGTGGATGCTTCCACACTCATACTGTGTCTTGTCTTTTTAATTTATTTGTGTTCCTGCCAACACAACAGCAAACAAAGTGTTTTGCTCTTCGCACACAGGGAACATTCTGGATTATTTGTCGTCTCTGTGCTGTTACAGAGAGCAGCTTATATGGGGAGTCACTTTGGAGACAATGGATGCAGAACACATCATGCATGTGCTAAGCTTTGCTTTTTTTTTTACAATGTAAGAGAAGCAAAATAATGTAAAATTGTAATTGAAATATTTTCACAAATATGCGACAAGTCAATACATGTAATGTATAAGCCTCTTTAGAATACTCTAATCCAGTGATGCTGTGGCACCTCTCTCTGTCTGCACAATGTTAGACACTATGTTGCCTGATATCAAATATTGAAAAATGACAACTTCCAGTGTTGATGTAACCATATCTGCTTTTCTATCAATAGCATGGTCTCGGATCAACCTCAAAGGTCATGGGTTGACTCCAAACGTCTCAGTCCCGGTAGGCTTTATTCGTAGCTTTAGACTCGGCCTCCAGGAAACTGAACACTGGTCCCCACCACTGATCAATGCCTTTTCAGCGTGGCCCCCCCACCCAGCACAGAAACCACATGTGGGCGGCCAACTGCTTGCCCCCAATCCATATCTCTCTGTTTATGTATTTACAGCAAATGAAACATTCAGACGGAAAGACGGCTGACATCGATTGGCTGGTGGGGACACTATTTTGAGTGACATTTCATAAATGGAGCCGCCTCGTGAAATAGTAATGAGCCAATGGCGATTAGCATTCAACTTTAATATGGCATGATTGATTAGATATTCAAATTTCACTTGGCCAAGGTTAAGTTTTGGAGACAAGCATATGAAAATCCCACAAACAATACAGGAACTATCGGAGGTTTTGCCTTTTATACTGTTTATTGGTCAATGAAAACCAAGCTATAAACCGACCCGAGCTTCCCTGCTGATGGATCATTGTAAAGCGAGATGTGTAGTAATGAACTGAGGTCAGTTTTCTTTGCGAGCTGCTGTGTCTATTTGCTACTTGAGGTGGGAAACACAAACAACCTTGCTGCTGAGTGGAGATAGTATTCCCTTCTGAGTACAATGCTTTAGTTGAAGAAACATCTGGACTTAAATACATCTGTAAAATAGGATTTACTTTCCTGAAGAAAAGCAGGATTATGTGCATTGGTGGGTACTTTGGTCATACCATACCCATGTTCATAATGCCTTGCCTTAGGGGGCACGTGTTGCTTTAAAAAGCCAAGGACACAGTGTAGGTAGTACACACTTAGTATTCCAGCCCTGCATGCAGAGGGAGATTGCACCTGTACAAGCTGTTAGGTGATGTCTGTGTCACTTGGATGACCAGTATCTGTAGCCAAGCATTTCCTTGAGGTATGGAATTGGTTGTCTCGGGAAAATCTGATTAGTCACCGCTGACAATGCAGAGACAAGGAAATTACTTTCTTGTGCATATCATTAAGGAAAAATCAATATGACGAATGTGGTGGGGGCCCAGGCTATTTATTGTGGCTGAACTAAGGGCAAGGCAGGCACTCTTCGCAGTGGCCTCTTGCTATTCCTTTAATTTGTTCTTCACAGAGGGCTCGAGGTGCATCCTGCCGTCTTCCTCCCCTCGTATGACTGTAAACGTCACCAACTAACTCCAACCTATGACTTAATTACCTCAAAATGAAGTGGCTCATAAGGAAAAGCGAGTGGTACTTCAAGGTGAGAGCCCCACACACTTGTCTGCTTAATGTTCCCATTATCTGCAGGGATTTGAATTCACTTCCTGCAGCACAATGTTGCAAGACATACTAACCAGAAATGGAACTAACCACTCACCTCTGCTTTTGTGAGTGGTTAGTTCCACTCACTCAAAACTTTCTTGGGGTCAAGTGTTTGAGTGCTTCTCTTTTGCATGTGAAACGTTATGGTGGATGAGGGCACAACAAGTCAGTCAAAGAAGCATAATGTTGATAATTTGATGTCGAGAACTGTTTGAAGTAACTGGGCTTTAAAATACTGCGGCACAGTAAGGTTGAGGTAAGCTCTCTGATTTAGAGCAAAACCTCCCTATCTTCATCTTACTGACTTTTCATCCTGTCACGGATGCTGGACAGAGCTTACTACAGTAAGAACTTTTGAACTGCCAAATAACGCAAGATAGCACATTGTCATTAACATTATCAAAAAGTGATTGCGGTATGTTTCGGTGCAAATAGCATTTGCAACATTTTCCATCCACGCTGTGTCAGTATTATCACCATTCTCCCAATAAGTGAGGACGGTCTGGCAATAGAGCTGGTGAGCCTTAAATCCACATTGTGAAACTCTCCAACGACATCTTGTGACCACACTTCCTCCCTCCTTGTTTGAGGTGAGGTCATGCTAGCTCCATCAAATGTGCACAAGATCACTGAGAATAAATAGTTTGATGCATGTGGTGCGTGAAAGCAAACACCCTGATCCCTTCAGTGAGTAGCATTGTTGCTATGCTGTTACCCAGACATGCTTCCCAACCAGCCTCTTTATTCCCTCTGCACCCGTCGCCAACAGACACACAGGCCACAAAGCCCCGTCATTCAGCTGACCTGCTGCTGGCACCATGCTAATATCCACACATTACTTCAACCAATTTATGTGCACTTCAATAATAACTTCAACATGAGGTGGACCTGCAGCTTGCACTGACCATAATGGCAGCAACAAATCAGTGCCATGGTTAAGATGTGTTCAAGTTTTTTTAATTGAGAAATTGTTCTTGTAGTTTATTGTCACCGAATTTTACAATGTCTTTGATACACTGCAAGTGCAATATGTTTGCAGAGACCCTGTTATTACTGACACTGAAAGTAGGATTTTGAAGCTTACTATGATCATTTTCCAACAGCCTGTGTGTCGATGCTTGCCTCAGTGGCAAAGCATGTGGGATTAGCATCAACAATAGACACATTTTTATTGTTTTATTTGTTTGTGATTTTACAGAATTGTTTGACTTTGTTTTGAACAGTAACAAAGTTACACATGAAATAGATTGGTTTCAACTTGAATGACATGGTGTGACCAATATAAATATTTTTAGGTTTTTTTCATTAGTATGTACAATACAATAGCTTTTCTTTTACGAACAGTTGGCTATACATAGAAAATAGCTATATAGAAATAAAAAAAATCATACAGCTAGTTTCTATTAATAGCCCACTGTTCATGAATATAAATAGATATATAGAAAATATCTGTAGGATTTCCCACATTCTTAGTTTATTTATTTCTATGGAGAAGCTTGTATAAAATATAGGCAGAGTTATTATACATCATCTTGTAAGATTAAGATGATATCACAGACAAGGCAAGGAAGCTGTCAGAAAGACGACTGACTATAATAGAGAGCTTGTTCATGGAAAAGGGAAAGAGTTCATCCGAAAGATTAATTGGTTTGAGAAAAAGGCACCATGTTTCTGGTTCAATGTATGACATTTAGAGCCAACAAGGGAGTGAACTTCATTATCAAGATTTATGAAAATGATTCAGGTAGAAAATTCCATTCACCCCTCCTTTTATTAATTCCATCTTAAAAAGTAAATTGAATTAAGTGGTGCATTATTCTGTCTAATTATGATGTCCATATTAGTTCTTTTCTTTTTTTTAAGTGACTGATGCTGAATAAAAGAGATGCAGAACACAAAGCACTCTCACCTGACCAAATGGAAAATGGAAACTCTTTGTTGTTGGAGTAATACCACATAATTTAAGAAGGAAGCTCGGACTATATAGTTTTCTTCTTCAGCACAGTATTGTTTGTCTCCGTAAAGCCAGCTCAGCCATTAGTACACAGGGGAGATAAGGCGTTATTGAACCACTATTGATTGCACACTGGGAAAGTCCAGTGATTTATATATATTGTCCTTTTCCAAGGTAACCGACCAATAAGTATCAGAATGGCTGAATTCTATAGTTTTGTGTTTGTAATTATGACAGTTTATCATTTCCTTACTTTTGGAGATTGCATCAGCAGGGGGCCTAAGGAGAGGATCATAAACAGTAGAATCCCAAAAACTGCAACCTGCCTGTTTTTGTGTTGGAGCTCATGCTCTGCTAGCATGTGCACAAGCACACACACACACACACAAGCACACACACTCACACACGTACAGTATATGTGTATAAGCATGCGAGTGATGCAAAACACATCCATATCAAATGTAGGTATTGCAAATGTGCAGTCCACTCAAGCTGTATAACATTCATTCCTCAGTTTAACGTTATTACAAACACTAATCGGCAGTTGG
The DNA here is from genome assembly GCA_016806645.1 of Ophiodon elongatus. Classification (NCBI taxonomy): domain Eukaryota; kingdom Metazoa; phylum Chordata; class Actinopteri; order Perciformes; family Hexagrammidae; genus Ophiodon; species Ophiodon elongatus. The sequence continues at coordinate 515,083 of JACSYO010000492.1, read as the reverse complement.
TCGACTCGTTAAGAAATGTAGTAGCAATGTGCTAAAGGAAATAAAGAAGCCTACTTGTTAATATAAACGTGAATATAAACACATATGTCAACCTCCGAATACAGTAGCATGGAATATTGGCCATTGCAAAAAAAAGCTGGACATTTTTTTTATAATGAGCAGGAAAATATCAGCCAATATGGCTGTTTTAAAAAAGAAAAATGTTTTTGATAGATGTGTTTAGAATGTTTAAGATTGACCTAAAATGCTCTTGTAAATGCTCTTGAATGACATGCCTTGACACACACAAACACACACACACACACACACACACACACACACACACACACACGCACACACAATGGAACAGTTCAACCATTATCATCCATTAGTATGCTGCGACCAGCAACTGTCTTCCTAATAATCTTATTTTGATACATTATACATTACGGTGATGGCCATTAAAACCAGGTTACAATGATTTCTGTAGATGGAGTGTGAATGATAATATTTTAGAATGTCAAAACCCCAAGCCAGCATTATTTTCTGTCAGACCCTATTCAGTAGAAGAAGCCAAAATTAACATTGATTCATTTTGGGCCACGTTTGCCTTAATTTGCCATCTGTGCTTGTTTAGAAGGGGGTATCTGGACTCAGATGAGAGCGCCTGCAAATCTTCCTCAAAGTCCCGCTTTCAAAGTCCTGGAAGGCCCATAGAGGACTGACATGTGAGTGTGTGTATGTGTGTGTGTGTGTGTGTGTGTGTGTGTGTGTGTGTGTGTGTGGAGGGGGGGTTCATGTGCAAGCGATTTCCCTTCACACAAAAGCCAGCAGACTTTCTCTTGTGGGTTGCTTTCCCTCTCTGACTCAACTGTTGTTTAATCACTAATCATTAATCCGTTTTTTCACCGCACATTTTCATCAGCAACATTTGTATGCATCATTTAGCAATGACATATAATCAGCAGCTAAAAAGCTGACTCTTTTTTTTTTTTTTTTTTAAAGTGAATCAAAATAAAAAATCTCTTATAATCACATTTACCTCCAGCACACACAAACACCAGCGCACAAACAAAAGCACTGACAAAGGGTCTGTGCTGAGAAATCAACTGGTTTCTATTTCCGAGTTTCAAGGTGAGCACTGTCGTGGAGACATCAGGTGTCTTATTACTTGGCTTAACAGGCTCCCTTATTAAGGATTCTAGTTGGACGCATCTTCTCTGAGAATCCTAATTAGTGTGACTTTAACAAAAGACAGAGGATTGTGCCATCTGCCTCACAAAACGAGGATTCCTCACTAATTAAAAACACCTAGGAGAGCAATTAGGAAGTAATACCTGGTTAGGTTGGTCGGGTTAGGGAGTTCTAATGAACACAAACATTTGTAAAACTGCTTTAAGTTCCTCTTTTACAATGTCAGGTATTGTTTCTTTAGGAAAACATTTGTGCATGACAAAAACACATCGTCCTGTCAGGTTGTTAGACGCCTGAAATGAATCCCAGAATCATACAATCCGTCGTATTTCAAATATAGTACATTCTGTTTTTATATGATCAAAAAATGTAAGAGGACTGCACCAATGTTTAACGTGTTTGGCCCATTGGTCACTTTGCCCAAAACGTAGGCAGAGGAATGATACATAAGTCACATAATGTGCTGGTTCATTGCAACAATCAAACAAAAACGTTGGTGTTCTTAAATCATAACCCTATGTCGTGGTTTGGGATTCTCCACAGGCAGCTGTACCTCTTTAGAAAATGCCAATGTGTTAAATCCAGACTACAATTTCTGATAAAGTTATACACTTGTATGAATTTTTCAATTTTTGTTCAATGTCGTATAACTGCATATTGCATTAACTTCTATACAACTCGAGGGGAGCTGAAAAATCAATTACACAAGCGCAACACTGGAGTACTTTTACCGTTTACATCTTTAAGTAGTAAAACGCCACCTTCCCAGCTACTCGTAGCCATCCAAATAATGACAGGAGCGAGTATAAAGGTCTTATTATGCAATGAACTGGCCCCAAAATGATTTCACTGAGTGAGGAGCAAAGCAAATGTCTGCAAGTCCTTAATTGATAGCTGAGGCAAAAAAAATGTTCCACTTGGAAAGATAATTTGTTCGAAATGAATTTGTCACAGAGTGTTTAGTCCTCTGTGCATGTCCAGATAAGGGGAAAAAAGAGGGTCAGTAACTATCGGGCCACAACGGCGTCCAATTTCACGCCCATTCTACCTATATCTAATAGGATGAAAGGGAGGGAAATAAATCCGGCCATTCTGTCTTTTGTAGACAATTAAGTAACACATGGGCATGTGCAACACTGTTTACACAAGTGCACTGACTATAAACCAAATGGATTTACATATTGCCATAGCTATTATAATATTATAATAGCTGTCATGTTCAAAAGCACTATTCTTTGAGTTATCTTTTATACTGGCTTAAAGCTGTCCAGCACACACACACACACACACACACACACACACACACACACACACACACACACACACACACACACACACACACACACACACAGACACACAGACACACAGACACACAGACACACAGACAAATATATCATCTCGACCATACACTGCAAATGCCCTCCAGACACAGGTTTCATTTGAGCACATTCATTACCTTTTAATTGCCTCTAAATTGCAATGTGACCCATCACATCAATAACACTATCTTTGCAACAGGAGGAACGAACCTCAGCGGGGCTACACTGTGTGTATGTATGTGTGTGTTCGTGCGTGAATGCGCGTATTAGCAAATTATTGTATGTATCATGCGTGTGTGTGTGTGTGTGGGATTGGTGTTTCCACGTGGAGACGCTTTAATTGTGTAGAAAAGAGGACACGATGCGTGTGCAGGGTGCAAACAGTAGCGGATGCTCTGCGCCTGCAGCTGGAGTCGTCGGCTAGCTTTTAAAGGAGCGGCCATTAACGCGATGAAGGTGAATCAAAGCGTGTTTCAATTTAATCCCTTCTGATTACACACTGTTGTGCCCTACCTAAGCTTGCCAGCAATGCTGATCTTAGACATTCCCCCCTGACCTTCAGCCTGCACAGAGGTGGCATCCTGCTGGCTGAAACCTTTATGCAAGAAAATTTGATTAAAACAGCATTACCCATCACCAGGGATCCACCGATATTATATTCGGCATATTCTTACCACAGTGCCAGAGAATTAAATATGTTGAACCCGGAGAACTTCAGCGGAATTCTTTTACCTGAGTAGAGTCATACTGCTGAAAAATAGACAAACAGCTCTCTCTGGGTGGTGGAGGGAGCTGTGCAGCAAGATGATAATTCCACATAAGCAGGTCTCTGATACACAAGTTAACCTGTGTGTGAACTCTTTCAGTGCAAAACAGCTGGGATTCTTCAGATTGCTTAGATTTTTTAAAGATATTTGAGCTTGTAGATGTTAGACGGAGAATCAGGACTAATAATACACAACAAGTAGTGTAGGTAGTACCACTGCTACTGTTACAACTACTGCTAAAACTATTGATTTAGGGAGACCATTAAAACTGCTGTCCTATCTACTACCAACTTGGGGTGGAGCTGTGCACAAAATGTATGGTTCGTCATGTAGCACAGTTTCGGGGGTCACGGTTTGGCACATTGTCGGTACAGCAGGGAAAACAGAAACAATTGCGTTGTTAATTACTTTGGCACAGTGTGAATCTGCAGCGAGAAGCCGCCTGAACAGTTTTCGTTTTTGTTCCGTTAATTGACATATATCGATGAACCTAGTCTTATATCAAATGTTTGAAGTGTATCCAAAGATACCCCCTCACCCCCTTCCTTTCCAAGCGTGTAGGAGAACCTGCCGTCGCCTTTGGGTGCATTCACGAGTAGTAAGTGTTACCACTCAGAATGCTTTAATCAACCCACCCAAATACCCACCTTTGACATAAAATACCGATATCTCATATATCAATATTATCTCAAATGCAGCAATCAGACAAAACACGCCAAAATACTGCTGCATTTATAATTGCATGAAGCTTCTTTGCAGTAAACTGCACAGGACACACTCATGTTTACCATCCTTGTTTGGTCTGTGACCAAAGAGGCCAAACATGCAATGGTGTTGAGCCAAGCTTTGACTTTGCTGTTTAGGAGACTTTGGATTTCCCTCAGAAGTCGGGATTTATCATTTCTTGTGGGAGGAGAGTTGTTCATGCCCAACAGCAGAATGTAATTTGGGCAACAGAGTGAATTCTGACTGTTTCAATTACTGTGATCGGGACTATCCTCTCTGAGGCAATGTATCATAAATAATTTCTATCATGAGAGTAGTTCACTCATTATCTCAAAGAATATCATAGGATACAGTTGGTATTTGCGCATGCAGACACGGCCAACAGTTGCCCAAACACACAAACAGCCACCGTGCCAAACCCGATCCAGTCATTCACAGTTTAAAGAGACATAACAAAATTATCTTTACAGAAGAAAGCGTTGATAGTTCACGATCCAAAACGTCACAGGAAACAGCAAAAAAAACATGTTCGAGCAGCATCCATTCCCATACAGGTAACTTCTGTTGCTGCAGCCAAACGTGGCGCTGAGTTTACGGTCCCTCAAGCATTCCCTCAAATCAAGCTCCTGCAGTGTCCCACATCAGACACCCACTTTGAACTCTGGCCATGTTGTTCATTACAGCACTACAGACCTGCGCTGTGAGCTGCATACCTGCATTGCCATTACCTTTGAGTATTGCTAGCCACGGAATTAATTAAAGTCTAATATAGCCTCGCCTGGAGAATATGGCGGTCTGGAGGTGTTGTTAACAGCAAATCAAGGCCGGAGCACCTTCCTGGATCTGAGAAAATGACTCTTAACTGTAAGGCACAATTAAGTGGCAGAGCAGCGTTACCTGCTGGTGCGGGTCTGCAGGGAAATCTTCCGTTAAGCTACACTTTTCCACTCATATCTCAGTGTTTGTCACAGTGGTGACAGGCAGTTGCTCAGGTTAGACTTTCTGAGGGATTGCCTCTGTGTAAAGATGCTGATCGCGTGATGTAATACACCACAAACTGTAACCACAATAGCACTCTGCGAGTTTACGGTTTGTATATTTGAAATTGTATGTTTTGATTTCGCAAATCTGGCATTAAGAACTAATTGTTGTGATGCTCTCAACTTCCCAGATATCGCCTGTCAATCACTGTGTGTAGTAATATGAAATCCTTTTCGTTGGACTATCTTTTATTGAAGACAGATTCTTTTCTGTGGGCCCGTTTCAGTGTCTCGATCGTCTTCTGTTCGTTACAAAACACCTGATACCATCACTTCCTGGAACCTTGAGGCTGTTTTCACGCAAAGACCTACCAGACACACAGAGAGAGAGAGAGAGAGATTTAAATCTGGGATAAATCTGTCAATAATAGTCTCTGTTTTTAAAGATTTGTTAATATTAGTAATCAAGTAGGATTTGTTGAAAGGAAATGAAAAACAGACTTACAATTACACAAATCCAAATTCAGTCCAGCAGAAGCTCAGACTGGAGCAGCTGGGGACATGCGTGGCAGTGATGCTGCTGATTTGTCCCTGGATTGCTAAAGTAACTGAAGCCAAGCACACACAAGACATGTTGTATCCAAAAGTAGAATTAAAAGACAAAATTGCCACTGAAGACAAGGTTACATTTTAACGCACACAACACCACAACCCAAAAGGCTCATATTCTTTAGGCCTTCTCGTTCTTTCTTGAACATTTACAAGTTATTATGACGTTATCAAGGCCAGCTGCTTCATAGACATTGTGGTGCGCTCACTCGTTGCCCATTGCATGGAGAGTTCTGTTGAACACAGGTTGAATTAAGTGTCTCTTCCCCACCAACGCATTTTCAATACACCAGCATGGGTTGAACCTGTCCTTGCGAGGAAGGGAGATTACAACACAAACATCCTGGCTGCTTACATAATGCTGATGCACACAGCTGCTGGTGGGTAGGCAAGTTATTTAGGTAATTTATCATATTGACCTTTAACTGCAAAGGGTGAAAAATTCGGACTTTTTCTTTTTAATGAAGCAGAGATTTCCCGACTGAACTGACTACTTGGTTGACAGTAGATTCCAAAATGCGGCCACAGCAGGCATGACAATGAGTTGAGTAGTGGCGTCGGCCAATCAGACGAAAGTAGACCAGTGACTTATGTTCCCCCACCTCAGTCATGCAATGCCCTGAAAACTATTCAAGTCAGTTTTTAGTCTCTTTCATTTTTCAAATCCTAAATTCAGAGAACATTGACAATAAAAGTCAACAATGATGACCCAATTCCACACAACACAAACTATATATTATCCTGTAAGTATAGCTCTACTATGTTTGCATTGAGTAAACAAGGAGTCAACATACCTTTTTGTTTTATTCTAAGGAATTATACATTAGGTGCACCGTCGGAGGTGGATCAAGCTGTAACATTATTTTAATTATTTATTTATTTTCTCTTACTGCCATCTGGAATTTATTGAGAAACTTTGTACCTATGAGTAGCTCTTCCATTCCTTTGCATAAAATCCTATGGAAAAATTGTTTGTGTGTGCTTAGTATGTAGTATAGATTTGTTATTTTCTAACAGTGCTATAAATGTGGTAACAACAACAACAACTGGTTGGTTGAAGCACCGTATGCTCTCGCCAGAATTATCAAACACTACTGACTTTGAATTAGTTGGTCTAAAATGTAATTTCCCACAATTACATTCAAGATCTGCAATATCCAGATGGCTCATTAGGATAAAAAACAAAGACATTTATTTAATGAAAGATAGTACCACTGTCTTAATGTTACAGAGAGCCAAGTACATTCAAATCAAAAAGCATTTAAAAGCCACACGCTGAAACCACATGTCCTACGCAGTGATCTCATTCCCGGAGTCCAAGTCCTTCAAGGGGCTCACCCACTCCTGCAGTAGCTGATTACAAGTTCATGGAAGGCCTTTGTCTTCCTTGGAGCAAGTGAAACCACAGCCCTGTTCTCCATGAGGAAGAGGTAGTGGACTCATCAAAGCCCTCCAAGCTCTTTGAAGGTACCTTGTTCAGCCCATCCCAATCCTTTCCAAGACACAGCGCTGACAACAAGATAAAAATAGTTTCAATCACCTCCCTCTCTCTATGAAACAATGCAGGCATCATGTAGCAATTTAGGCATTTAGATCAAAAAATATCTGAAAAGTGTTGTACATGAGTAGAATATTCTGAACTTTCACTTGTCTTTCAAATGACGTGTGACTGCATGTGAATATGGTGCTAGTTGGCTTGGCGGAAAACGAGTAATTTGGGCGGCTTCCTTCTGGGATTACTTCACAGAAAATGTTGAGAATTCTAGCTCGGAGACACTCTCTGCCCCATGTGGAGGTGTTGATTACCTTCGCACTCAGCTCCTGTTAGTATGTAATTCATTTTTGTCAGGCCCTCAGGTATTAACTAGATTGTCTAATATTTCCATCTTTACTGCTTCAGCCTCTTGCACACTTAATCACTCCAGGCACCACTCCCTTTCTATATCCAGCCGCTCTTATAATTCCTCTGAAATCACAATTTGACTGCCTTTGCCTCTGCCTGAACTATGTTTAGCTATAGTTCACTGGTTATTTATGGTTACTTACAAGATAGCCCCCCCCCCACTCATCTAGCATTCGTCTCACCATCTAAGTCTGGGAAGAAAATGCAGTGCCGGAATCATCCATGATCCAGGAAGAGTGATAAAGAGGAGGCTATAAATAGATGATGAATTACTATCCCAAGGAAAAACAGCTTTTTGAATATTTCATGGGACAGACTTTCACTTTTCTGGTGGAGAGAAAGAAGAATTCCCTACATTCGTCAAGAAAAGTTCAAATATAGCTCAGTTAATTACTTTATCGTCCTTGGAATGTGCCTTCTATAGATCCAGTAACTCAATAGAGATGGAGTCGGAGTCCCACACACACACCACACATACTGTACCTATTATGTTTTTTGAGTATCCCTGCATGTCCCTCAAACATAAGTAAAGGCTTCACTTTGTGGAATTGAAACGGTAGCGACTTTGTGGCAAAACACCAAAAGCAAACAGGTGTTTATGAATCTGCTGCCTCTTGGCTCAGTGCCTAATTTCCATAAGATGCTGCATTAACATTTTCACTGAATATTCAGACCTTTATGCAAGCACCCGCTTGGTCGGTCTTGTTAAGTCATTCAAATGAAATTATAAAAAATGCAGAACGGTAGTGCGTCCAAGACAGCGGAGTGTCCCCTACATGTAGGCAGCATATGGTTTTGGGAATACCACTCATTCAAGTGGTTGATTGATTGTTGCGCCATCGCCATCCGGCTGTCAATCACACTTTTGCTCCACTGAATGACACCACCAGACTCAAAACTCAAAACAATTGCAAATATTAATATTCATGACAGCCCCGGGATTTTCACTGCCGCACTGAATGCTGGGTTCCATGTGAATGTCAGGATAACTCACAGTTTGACTTTGTTGCACTGCAAGCTATTTCTATCAAAGTTGCTTGCTGTTATTTATGCTATTGTAATTAACCAGTTAACTACTTTCACTGCACCACTGGTAACCAGCAATTACCGATGGTAACGTATGTTATTTGTCGAAACATGTTAGACCCATGTTTTGTCATGTTTTTTTTTTCTAAATATATTCCAAAATATTGCCGCCTGGTTGAATATCAGATGGAAGGGTGGAGGGAATAGTTGCTTACTCGATATCACACAGGAACACATGCCTAATGGAAATTCCAGTCTCGAATAGTTGCCTGCTAGTGCACACAGCATGGCATGAGGCAACCTGTGACAGCAAAAAAAAAAAAAAAGCCCTTTGTCAGCTCCCATGATTACACGGTACTGCAATTATGCATCCCTGTGAACTGTGTAATGCTTTCTCTGCAGCCTTGTTAAAGCCCAATACAAGTTACAATAAAGAACACTTGACACACAAGGAGCCTTCTCTGTGTCGGTGGAAAGACGCGTTTGCAATTCACCAGGTGGGCAACAGCTGGAGGGGCTGTTTGATTAAAACAGCTCCCCACTTCCACCAAACACTGCCGTCTCTCCGTGAATATCTGCCCAGCCCAGCTATGTGCAGCCGGCCAACACATGGGCCACACACCGGCTTTTATGATACGGCATGAGGTAACCTGTTAATGTCATTCTGGGGAAATAAGGGTAATATCATCTTGCACTGTATTTTCTATATGTGAAATAAGGTGATGATAGAGTATAATAATCTGCAATTTCATAAATAGCATCAAGGCCCCCAGAGGCTGCATTTCTTGCCAGTCGGTGATTAACACTTAAGAGGCATTTACCATTATCCATAACAGGATTTATTGCACTCCAAGCACCATGAAAGCCAAATGTGTCTCTATTCTTCTTTAGATGTAACTCAGCAGAAACAAAACTGGAACATTTGAAACATTTAAAAATTGTTAGTTTGCTCGAAAATATCAAAGCAAACATGAAAACAATTGATGAAGTCAATTTCAATAGATAGCCAGTGTGTTATCAATTACTATAGCATTGTGGGCATCATTTGAATCTCTTAAAAACAGTCTTAAAGGGCCTTGATGGATGATAAAAAAAAAATATTCAGAAATGGTTTTACAGTGTTCAAGGACACTTCAGTTTGTATTGAGAAGGAAGCTATGAATATGGTGACCAGATATTCAGGTTTGTCTTCGATTGTCTTGGTTTCAAGCTGGGTGTCCCGGGTCCCGGAAAATATCTGTAACACTAAATTGTCCCGGTTTTCAACAAGATTCAAATAATGATAACCGGCAACAATATGCTGCGTTCTGCAGCTGCAAGAATACATTTTCGGTCGCGTGCGGGGGAAATAATTATATAAAAGATCATGTTAAGACAGCCAGATATCAATTTCATGAAAGTTGGCAGAGAACGTGTCACAGCCATTTAGGCAGCATGCTCTTGTGCACTCAAATGCCTTACAATCCCTGTGTTTTGTGTTTATTAGTGATATTATATAGTTTTTGGGAGTTGAAAGGTCCGCTGAAATAATTGGCCCCCACCCTGATGATAACGCCTATGGTGCGTGCATAACGGTGCTTAATGGTTCTGGTTTTGGGGTTTGAAAATATAATCATAGCCTATAAATCAACACTGTTCCCTTAATAGGAAGTATGTAAAGTTTTTTACATTCATTGTACAGTAAAAACAGCAGCTTTTGAAATGATGTAATAGGCAGTATGCAAACACAACTAAATCAGAGGTACAATTTCTGGTTCAGAAATGGTTTGTGATGGCAGTGACTACTTTTTTCACTGCCTTTAGCTACTCTACCTTATCACTTGCCAGCAGGAAAAAAAAAGCAAAAACATTTGGAAGGAAAAGCCCTGTCGCCTCGAATGGTTGACATGGGAATTGCCGCAAGAGCTGTAAAGACAAATGTTATCCATCACATTGATTAAATTCCTCTTAGCTGGTGTCCTTGGCCAAGTAAGTTTGTGTGAACGGCTGTGGTGCTAACAGCAGTCCCATGGAGAGCTGGTGGATTAATTAGAATTGTACCAAACAGCCAGTCTTGTAGAAGTCAATCTGTTGCTAGTTACATCATGTCACCTTTCCTCCTGTGCCTCCAGTGTCCAGTGATTGTTGTAATGCCTTAATGTGATAAACTGTCTCTTTCTGTAGAACACTGGACCTGTCTAGGAGAGATTTTTTTAAAGATATTGGTATGATCTGTTTATGGATGTTTAGTTTGTGAAAAGAAATTCAGAATTTGTCCATGTGGAAAGCTTGCGAGTGGGAAAAGTATTTTGGAACTTCAGCAGACTTAAATGCCCAGGAATTCTCTATTTGTAGGTCGCAGTAAGTAAGACAACATCTACAGATCTTGGCCCCCTCCTGCCACATTCACTCTGGCTTTTCATTAAATTTTAAGATAGTATTTAGCTAGCTTATCAACTAAAACTACAGCAAAACCATCAAGTGCAATCATGAACGACTCAATGTACCGTGCAGAGGGAGGGTAATGGAACCATGTTGAAATTTCAATTCAAACACAGTTTTTCTTCTATAGCAAAAGCAAGAAATCTGGCCAGAAATTGAAAACAAGTCATTATTGAATCATTGTTGTTGTTGATTTACAATCCTAAGAAAGTATTACGGTCATTTTGTTCAATTATGGACTGGAACCACTGTGAGAAATCTAAGCTTAAATAGCGCTCATAGTGATAGCTATTATTTAATACAATGTGTTAAATGCTGTAAGGTTAAGAAAAATAATAACACTGAATGTATTAGGCAATTATATCAAATAGAATGATTTGAATGTACTAAGAAGTCAGACAGTGAATGTGATCAAGATAAGAGTGCATGAAGCAGGTATGTGAAATCCCCACACACGGAAGATACAGATTGAAACAAGACCCCACACATCAGTAAGGAATTTGTGAAACAAGGACTTAACCAATTGGAAGACTGGTTCCTTTGGTGAAGACGGGGGTTAAAGGAACAGAGAGCAATAAAACTGGACGCAAGATAGAGGAGACGGAAGAGGAAGGAAGCTTTTTGGACGGACTGTCCGGCAGGCCAGACTACCACTGGCCTGCCGGGATTGGATGTATTAAGGACGCTATTCCATGGAATATATTTGCATATTTTATAGTGTGATTCAACTTGTGATTATGTTTGCTTTACCTTTTTATATAAAACCTTTTTGCTATAACTGGAACCATGGATTCGGCTGATTCTGTTCTCAGAGACAGAGAGGGCCTGCTGCGAGAAGGCCTCTCACTTGACACCACCTTTACTGCCCTTTTGACCTCATAATTTTCTTCCTTTGTTAAATTATCTATACCTTGGAGAGGTTTGCTAAGCATGCAGCCTCATTTCAGTATCACACACAAACTAGCTTAGTTACACACTTTCACCCTGGACAACCACAGTCTTCTAGTGTGAGCCACTAATAAGCTTAGCAGAACAAATGGGAGTTAGCTGCCTTGCGCTAAAGCACTTCAAAAATATGTAATGGTATAGGGGAAATTGAATTGCACCGATTCACTCAGGTATTCCCGGCTAACCAAATCACGTCTGAACTGACTAACTGTTCTGATAACTATTACATTGTCATTTTCCAAATCAAAAGTGATACCGACTCTGAAATATTTCCCAAGACTGACCTCTTTGATTTATATAACAGGGAGTTTCTATTATTCAAAGTTCTGTGACAACACACGAGAAAGCTTGGGCACAAGTCCTGTGGTGACATGCAATCAGCTGCTGTTAATTCATCGTATTCATATTCTCTGGAAGGGTTCAAAGAAAAGATTTCCTTTACACGATTAGTCTTCACTGGGTGTGCCAACTCGACGCTAGTATTCCAAAGGCACATCTTATCGCAACCCCAATCTCCATCTTAAGTGCCCTCAGGTTACGTTCATATTGAATTAGCTCACATCAAAGCGATTCCACATGACAAGCCTTTTAGGATTAAATGCTCTTTTAATTCTCTGATTACAAACAATTTACTCCATTGGGAAGCTGTTACCAAGATGAAAAATGATAAAGATCCTATTTGTCACTGAAAGGATATTATATGAAAACAACACATTTGAGCAGAATGAAAGAGGAAGATGAGAGCTGGCACAGTGCACTCTCAAATGCCTGCGGTTCAAAGAATTTAATCAGGAACGTTACAGTTACCATTTAAAGCAGGCGACAAAGTTCCAGCGAAGTTCCAGCACACGATGTGTCCATAGATTTTAAACACATTCCAAACGGTTTTCAGAAAACTGCTTTGTGGCTGTCAGTACCTTATGTGGAAGTCTTAAACATCTCAGTGGAGTCAAAGACAAACAAGGACACCAAGGAACAGTCCGCATCAAATAAGATACCAAAACCATAACCCCCACCCCACCCCCCGCCTTGATTTATGATAGTTAAAGGAAAGGATTTATGGAAAACCATGGGCTTACTGCCCTTTTGAAAAGGCTAATGGTATTAACTGCCTATGAGAAACAAATGCAGGTGGACGCTAACATGACATGCCGGTATTGTCTTCAGAAGATGGATCACTTAGCTGTCTCATCAGTGATTTGGTATGAGCCTTGAATATTTGTCAGAGTCGGTTATACCACGAGTCACTTGGGCGGTCGCATCAGTAGTTGCAGGCATTCAGTGAGATTGATTCATTTTAAAGGGAGAATTGGGCTCCACCAGTCACCTAATATTGATAGATGAGACCGTTTTGGGAAAGCCGAAGAAAAGGACCCAGACATATTATTATGGATGAATATTTTTCTGATGCTGCCTTTATTGCAGACCAACAACTGAGGCACTTACACACATACATTTTAAGAACAAAAACTTACTTTGGATTAGCTAAGTACCACATAAAATGCCCTGTCTCCTTAAGCTATTCTCCTCCCTCCTTGTCATTAAGATGCCAATCAGAGTTAGGGAGTGGCTTGGGAGCCAATCAATCAAGCTGATTGGGAGTGTCAGGAAGTAGCTGCTTTAAGCAGCCAGAGGTTGCGCCTGTTGCAAACACCATTTAACCGACACAGCATGTTTAGCCAGCATGATAATTAGGGCAAAGTCCTTGCTCATCTCCTCTCTTAAGCTGCGGACTCAATATAACTCAAACTGCAAATGGCAGACTCTGGTGCTACTAATATGGGTTTCAAATGCCAATACTGACACTGTACTTTGATATTTTCAGTTGAGTTTATACTGAAAGATGTATATATATACACTAATTACATTAGTATTATAATACTAATGTTTTATGCCAGTACTGAATAGGTTAATATCCCACATCTTACACATTACTGCTGTCAAATGAAAACTGCATATACACAAAGTGCTTTGACAGTTTGGACAGATTTAGTCTTTCTTTTCACAAAATATTGTACATGGCACTGTTTCTCTTTTGTTCGGGTCTCAATCATTTATCAACAAATACAATTGTGAACAAGCATTAGTGCTGCACAATAAAACAAATGTTCATGCAAAATATGTCTTTACAATAATTCACTGCATATTTACAATCGGGGAGGCAAACTCACTGTAATATGGAATGATTAAGATCAGTGTATACAGGGCTGTACAGTGAGACAAGTCCTACAATAAAAATAGATCTGTGAGATGAATGAAATTACCGCATTACGTGTGAGGCAGGAGGTAAGGGTGTGTGTGCTTGTTTGTGTGTGAGGCGCTATTCTACTTGGTTGTTGTGGTTTATTGAGTGAATAAAGGAAAGTATTTACTGGATGTAACTTCAGTTCTTTAAGTAGGCTACGAGAACTGCAAGGAGAGGAAGAGGGAGTGAGGAGGCGCCTGGACGCCGGCGAGAGATGTGACATGAGGTTCTGCCGAGGGAAGCCAATGAGGAAGTGTCTAAAAAACGTGCATTCTCTCTACTGACCAGCAGGGGGCGACTCCTCTGGTTGCAAAAATAAGTCAGATTGTATAGAATTCTATGGGAAAATTACTCTACTTCTCACTTTATTTATTCCCCCAGTAAACTCACCATGTCACACTAAAGAATCCAGTTTTTTTTTCGTTTTTTTATGTATGCATAACCCCCAAAATCCCAAATAACTAATCAAATGAGGAATAGTGTTCTCACATTGTTCATTATGCCTCAACATTAATTATTATGAGGTGTTCTCAGACAGATATCTTTTTGTTTGCTGTGTGTGTATGTGTGTGTGTGTGTGTGTGTGTGTGTGTGTGTGTGTGTGTGTGTGTGTGTGTGTGTGTGTGTGTGCGTGTGTGCGTGTGTGCGCGTGTGCGTGCGTACTGTTCCGGGTACTGAAACACAGCGGGGGAGATCGATAGAGAGATAGACTCATTTTTTAATAGACCTGTATATGAGCAAGTTTATTTTTATGGGTTATAGCAGTTATCTATTTGATGTGATAATTGCACAATTTGTATCCGTTTTCATTTCAATAAAAAGGAAAATCGGCAAAGTTAAGTACAATACAAGTAAATAATGATCGCAAGCTTGAGTAAAGTTTGACAGCTTGTGTTGTCACGAGCATGAGCTTACCGCGGCTCAAGGCCGATGACTGCAACGGGATGCTTTCTGCATGAAGACGCAATGGCAGTGGGTTTTTCTTCTCTTTTTTTATTACGATACAACATGCCACGAGAGAAAAAAATATTCAGACTGAGATCAATTTCTCTTACTGACTGAATGAAGGGTGAGAGGCAACTGATGAATTCATTCCCTCCATTTTTAGAATATCGTTGAATATTTGCACGGCTTCAGTGGGACACGTTCTATAAAACGCCTCTATGTTTTCGTGCACGATAGAGGCTGCATCACATGGAATCTAAAAATCTATTAATATAGCCAGTATGATAATTAACGATGCAAATCCACTTTACCACCACAAATACTTGTATACTACACATATAGCCTGTATCCCAGTAAGAAAGAGGAAACACTATAGTTTAAACACTAAGTTTGAAATGATTTTTACACAATTCATGTTTCAATCAGGCATGCAATGTGCATGAATAATAATAATAATAAAAAGTACATAGGCTTATATTTAAAGCAATGTCTGCATTTTTTCAGTACTATATTCCTTTAAAAGGAATTTTTAAGCTGTATTTTTCGTCCATTATACACATGCTGCAATTTTGTGGCCTGGGCTACAAAACTTTCGATCTCTGTAGCACCATGGCTATGTGCAAAAACGTTAACATACAGCCCTGATGGAATACTGGAATTAGATAAGCCGGAGGCCACTAATTTAGGCTTTTACGGCCAAAATAATTATCAAATGAGCCATGATAGCTAATAAAAATAAAAATAAAACATAAAATGCCCACATCAATCCTTTTATACGCATATGCGACATTTAATGTATTACTTATATCATTCGTTAAAGCATTAGAAATGCTCACCGTTATCAGTTTTTCGAGACAAACCAAACTCAAAATGTTGTTGAGTCTGGGGGAGCTCAGGCTCTCCTGTAATGGGAGCACCAGTTCAAGCAAGCAGGCCCAACCATCTTATTGACACAAGTTGTAAAAGACAAAGTATGACAGCAATAAATCGATAACTAATGACTTGTGTGAAAAACTAAATAACCAAAAACCATTTTAGCGTAAAAACTGTGATGGTGAGTAGGACATGCTCAGTGTAAACGGCAAATTTACATGGCAAACCTGGGTAGATCAGTCTGAGCATATAAACCACTGATATTCACAAAGGACGGCTGCTCCAATGGGCACAGGGATTTGCACAAGAAATGACATCGTCATTGCAAGGAATGCATCTTGCATCAGCCATGGTATTACTCTTGCATTACGTATCTACAGTATATGGGTTAAATGGTCGTATTATTCCATATTGTTTTACAGTTTTAATGTTGCTGTGCTTGAAATATCTACGCCTTTGATTTAAAAGTAATCTGCAAACAAGATAAATACCCCCAAACCACAAAATGGGTTCATAGATAAAAAAAAAAACAATGCACAATGTTTTTGAAGTGCCGTCTCAAGCACTGGAGCTTGATTTCTTCTCTTATCAAGGTTGGGGTCTAAATAGTTTAATTACTGTAGAGCGGATACTTTCCACAATAATGTAAAAAGTTATGAGCAGAGCTTACAGCCAGAGAGAGCAGGTTTGCATTGATTACCAGAGTGGCCAGCTTGAGTAGAGCATATGACCCAAGCCCCAAAGCCATCTCTCCATCACTCCTCCCTCCCCTCTCCACTGAACCACTGCTGTCTGTCTCCCTGAGCTGTCAATAGAGCCTGATGGGCCTTTTAGACACTTATCAATATTTAACCAGCCTCCCCCATTGACTCAGCAATTACTGCCTAATTGATTTGAGATTGATTATCATCAGCACCATAATGGCAGTGTCGGTCAGCTGCAAGTGCAGATAGAAATCCTCGTTGTAAATTAAATGATCTTTTTATGTCACCAGTTTGTGAAGTGGAGTGTGTCTGTGCGTGTGTAAAGAATGAAAAGTGACCGTAGCCCTTCTCGGTGGCTCACGGGAACAAATCCTCTCGCTTCAGCGAAAAGAAGGGTTCCGCTTTCAGCTCCGATTTTTGTGCTGTTTGTTATTAATTTCACAAGTGATATTTCTGTTTTGCTCGCAAACTAACCATTATACCTGATCAGCTAACCATCACTTTTGCCTAATAAACACATTCAACGTTTCATAACTATTGAATACAACAATTGCACGTTTTCATAAACTACTTTGCCAAATTGGCATGCCTGTAACATACTTGCTATTTGCTAACAAAGCCTGAAACGGTTTGCGTACTCTAGTTTGAGCTACCTTTTTCTCGAGCATTTTGAAAAGAGATAACGGTTTAAAAAATGTACTCTAACTGATATGCACTGCCATAGAGAAAAACTAGTCGAATGCAGAAATCCCTAGTATAGTCCAAGTTCTAAGATCCCAGAAGGTCCCATAACGCAACTCATAATAGCATCTTTTGTGCGACCCTCCCAGCGTGATGAACCACATGCTCCCAGTTTGCATCGCAGGCTCTCAGTGGGAAACGTAGTCTTAACCTAGACTGAGATTAATTAAGGGATGGCACTTGAGTCGTTTTCCCGGAGGGAAATGAATTGAAATGAATAAATCAAATAGTTTAAAACAAATAATGGAAGGGGTTTGCATTTTGAAAACCAGATTGTGCATCAGAAAAACAGAGTTGGAAAAACACTTCTGCGTATCAATAACGGAAGTGGACGAGTCATCCTTTGCTTGATATTGAGGATGGGATGGCCCACATGTCTGCTGTCAAATATATGAGTGATAAACATTCAAGTATTCTCTGCTCACATCAGTGCGGAGTGATCCCACGATCAACCGAATTCAAACGATTGGGCTATTTCACATCCTTTTACAGAAATGCAAAGCCGCATCTTTTCACTTGTCTGTGAAAGAGCTCTTTCCTTTTAAGCCAAAATACTCTACAGTTGATGCCAGTAACACTAATTAAAGCTTTCTACACTGTGTGTGTGTGTGTGTGTGTGTGTGTGTGTGTGTGTGTGTGTGTGTGTGTATGTGTGTGTGTGTGTGTGTGTGTGTGTGTGTGTGTGTGTATTGTGTCTGTTCGAATGGCAAGGGAAGATGGGTGAAAAGCTTTCCAGGAAGTGCAGCCATCAAATTCATTCCCCTCTCTCCAACGCTTTGGATGTGTCTCTGATGTTATACTTTTGATATCTTTCGAGACATCAGGACTGCTAACATTCGTCATTTCAGCAAAAATGGCTCTCAAATCCCAAAACCTTTGTGAAATGCTGTGGAAGTGTCGAACGAATCAATAAGTTGTGCAAGAAGTTGGCGTCTCACTGATTTGGATGCAGAAGCAACTGATGGTGTGAACACACTTTTGTTTAATTCTCTTTGGTCAGAATCACGAGAGAGAGAGAGAGAGAGAGGGAGAGAGAGAGAGAGAGAGAGAGAGAGAGAGAGAGAGAGAAACTAGTCAGATTGGATTTCAAACTGTCTAATCACAAATGAATCAAGAGCTGTAAACATTAGTAACGTGGACTGACGACTCTTACGGGTACACCATTGGACTTTATTTGTGTGACATAGGCATAAAAGTAATACGCAGACCACTCAAAGAAATAAACCGTAATGTGTTAACCCTGTTTCCATCACACAAAAGTAGACAAATATTTTGATACATTTTCTTTTTTAAACTATTTTTTACATTTCCCTGACAAATTATATAGTGCTGAAATAATGAGTCAATTAATCAGTTAGTCAATAGCCAGAAGTTATCAGCAACAATTTCATTCAGTTTGCCAAATACCAGTCATCCTCTGGTTCCAGCTTCTCAATGTGAGACGTTTGTCCAACGAAACAAAACTTCTGAAGTTGTTACCTTGGCCTCTTGGTTTTCTGAGGGGCATTTTTCACTATTTTCTTTCTTTCTGTTTTTTTTACATTCTATAAACTAGACGATATAAGACTATCATAAACTATATTTATAGACTAGATTGATTGATAATTATAATAATTGCTAATGAAAATAACTGTTGCAATTGCATCACTAAATTAACTGTTCCTTTTAATTTATAGGTATATGGTTAACGTTAATTTTGCGCTCTACCGATCTTCCAAAACTGCCCTGTACCTGATACATCCTGATGTTGGCTGACTTCAAGACAAATGCTATAACACACTCTCATTCTCTCACTCATGTGTACACACATATCCTCACACACTTCTGTGCTCTAATGTACTTGGATGAAAAGATGAAGACAAATGTTTCAAATATAAATAACATATAACTTTTCTCTTACTGTATAAACTTAATGGACAACACAGTCCCAATTTTTTTAAATCATATAAGCAATATTTAGTACACTATCCAACTATTAAATATTACTTTTATATAATCTAAATATTCTGACTTCCAACTTACAGTTACAGAGTCTAACTTTTTTACCAGACATAAAAATGTCTTAGAACTTGTTGATAATACCAGGCTTTACCTGGTAAGCCAGCTGGTGTTTTGAAACCATCTTCAAAGCCCTTTCTTTTTGCCGCCTCCCGTAGCTCTCCATCTAAAACCTTTCTTCAGAGGAGACTTTTGCCATCGCAAACAATGAGCAAAACAGAAAGTGAAGCATTCTTTATATATTCTATATAAATTAAATCTCTAAACAGCCAATACTTAACTGTGTGGCTACATAATGCAGGTTCAAAGATATCAAATTCAACTCAACAAAATAACCAATAAACAGTAATGTGTTTCTCCAATTACACGTTACATGGTATCATGGCTAACAGTGTTAGCTTAGCTACAACTGTACAACACACAAAAAAGCAGCCATGTTTGGCACTCTAAGCTAATTAACGAATTCACGGATAACATTAATAAGCACCAATTACGAGGTAAATGGTCATAACCCTTCTTACGTGTAAAAGTGCAACTGAACCAAAAATGCTAATCGATTACTTGTATAGAGAACAACGTTGTGTTTATTTGTGTTTAGCTAGCAAGAGAGAGAGAGACGCAGTGGGAAAAGAGTTTCTTCTCAACTTGGTCACGGCAGGCAACTCGGGCTACGGTGACGTCATCATCGTCTGGACAGCAGACGTTTAAAGCACAAGCTATCAGTTATAATTAACAGGGCGTACATTTACTCTGCCACTGCTACTTTATATTGCTAATCAACATTTCTGAGATAAATCTTGTACTTTCTACTCCACTATACTGTAGTCAGGCCTATAATAATCAGTAATTAAAATACGGTATAATTCAGTGTTTAACAACCAGTATTTATAGAGGTCGGATTGAACTCCATTTCGTCCAGCTGGCTTACATGCATCAATAATTCACCCATGTAATATATAGTAAGTGACTCTCTAAAAGGGGCCAGAATGAGTTCCTTTATACTTCTGTGCTTCACAGAAGATCTGAGTATGAGTACTTTGTGTCTCCTGTGACAAAAATGGTCTGTAGGGTAAAATAACAACACCAGCCAGCAACAGCACAATACATGTGATAATTATATTTATTTATATTAGCTAGAAAATATTTACTGAGCAATGATTTTGTGATGAGCATAATGTTAACATTAGCTGCTCAATGACTAAATGCATTATTCCAAATGAATATATAATCCAGTCTAAATGCTAATGAAAACACTGGAATGGACATACAAATTTAAAAACACTAAAATTAAGAAGTCTAAAACATTTTCCAATCTTAAATCAATCAAACGAGTAAAATTGAAGACAGTCCACCAAAAGAGCTCAAATTATAAGACAAGACAAGAATCTTGCAGTTCTTCGAAGCATTATTTGCAAGCATAAAAATTCAAATAACACACATGTGCTTATGGGGCATAGTTCTTTGGATGCATTATGCAAAAAAAGAACATCATATTTACCCACGGAGCCACAGGGCAAGAGGTTAGGGACAAAGTAAGTGCTATCCATTGCTCCTCTTTGAACATGACAGCTTAGTAGAAGATGCTGACTGTGAAGACCAATGCAGGTCATTAGCCCGCTGAAATACCTTCAGCTTAATATATTTCTGAAGTGATTATGACTGCACGATAGGCTAATTAGGAACTCTGCTTAACATTTTACAGAGACTGTTTGTAAAGCATTAACTTCCACTGATTAAATACAGACTCCTTGATGAGTGCTCGCCTGCGTGTTTGACAGAAGACCTTCCCCGAGCTGCGTGGAAATTCAAACACTGCATTTGGGTTTTTATAGAATGATGAGCAGTGAAGTGTGGATGTCTCAATTACTGTGCAAAGGCTATTGGGTGCGTGCGTACAGGCAATTGCGGCGCTTCTTCCAGATAAAAAAAATAAAAATAGACTGTCAAGTCAAAATCTGAAATCTTCCATCCAACAGTGCCAGACAGGAAAGGTTTTTTACGTCATGTTATTTTTTTTGTCTCATATTTTGTCTTTAACCTTTTCTGCTTAACCTATCTGCTTACGCTGATTTGATTTAGTCCATTCCGCCAACCCCTCCCGCCCCCTCGTCCACCATCTTCTCCTTCCGTCCTCCTACTGTCCTTCACTTATCCGTTCTTTGAAAGTCATCTCAGGTTAGCTGGAATGTCACATCGCTCAAGTGTGCCCTCTGGGGCAGCTCCTGTTATTTTAAGGGGTCATGTACATTTATCCAAGCAATGAATAAGGAAGCACCCACAGGCTGTAAAGAGGCCTGAGTAGAGCCACAGCTGAAAGGACAAGAAAAAAAAAAATGTACTTTTGGAGAACTGGGTTTCAACGTGAAGCCTTTTTTAAAGGTCAAAGGTCAAAAATGCCCCCCCCCCCCCACCCCCCCACCTGTCAATAGCTGACTTTTGGCCTGGCTCTAAGGACTTGTACTTTTGGCCATCCACCCAAAAGACCATAACTGGTGACTTACAGAGATTTTTTTTTTACGACACGAAAATGTGAAATGTGTTGGAGTGCTTTCATCAACAGCATATATCCACTCTTAATGTGTGAGCAGGAATATTCCCTCCAGAAAGCCTCTGCAATAGCATTCAGACCCTCCCAGCCCACTAAAGGTCCACTCAAATCCCCACTAATGAAATTCTCTCAGGGTCAGCGGCTCCTGAAGGCGACGGGACACCTGTCCAATCGGAAAGGGAAACTCTGTCAGAACTGAGTCCACGCTCGGTTCGCATTTGAACCCGCTCAAATGATTTTGACACCAAAACAATTACGTCAAGTTGCATCATTTTACAGTATGTAAAGATTTTAATTAACTCAGATGTATCAGATGTGTCACGCACACACACACACGCGCGGGAAAAAAGGCAAGCGAAAGAAAGTGTAGCTTTTCTTTTTGACCATTAGCTGCTGCCTGGAATGCTTGCAGTGGGTGTAGTGCTCATTAAGCAGTGATATAAAGCACAATCTCATAATGACTAAAGATCTGTTGTCTGGTAAGCACTAACAAAACGATTGATTCGTAAGCAGAGGAAAAGAGGAGGCCAGGAGGAAAGGGAGAAAATTATAATGAGAGCGTGAGAGAGGGATTGAGGGAGGGAGGGAGGGATGGAGGGAGGGAGGGAGAGGCATTTAGTTGGCAGACAGTTTCCTGATTCAGCCAGGCTGGAGAGCAGGGGTAGCTGTCTTCCTCCATGTACCTCATCTATCACTGCCTATTTCTAGGAGACTCACCCGTTTCCCCCTCCACACGCGCAGGTGGAAGGGAGTGAGAATTCAATCTTTCCTCGCTTCACAGTCATCTGCAGAAATGCATTCGTTCACCCTTCGCGGCAGGGCCCCCAAAACCTGCCAATAATCGTCCACCGGGGCGGGAAAAGAATCACTGCAGGTAGCCGAGCTTTCCTCATGTGATCTATTTCCAATCTGTAGAGTCGCACAGGTAGATTAGGGACAAGTGGAAGCAGGCTTTAAGACCCGCGGTGGTCTTCAACAGCAGGGATCCTGAGCCACTTGTGGACATATTCGTTTCTAAGGAATATGTTTTTTTTACTTTTTAAGAAAATTGTTAACAACTATTTCTTAGTTTAATGCTTAACATATCCTCTTACTGAAAAAAATATTTGAAAATATAGAGTACACTAAGCTCTTCCCAGTTGCAGCAGATCTGATGTGCATTTTCATAAATCTTATCTCGAGTACAACCTTCGTGGATCGTCCAAAACATCCACAATAACAGATTCTTTGGCCACTTGGGGGCAGTTTAAACCATCTGTGAAACCCAACTGTGACATTATTATTCCTAATAATAATAATTTTTATTTTACACCGTAGTCCAGCAGATATGGATATGTTTCTGTCGAAGTGGTATTATTTCAACTATCCATATTTCTAAATGGATTCATTGATCAGCAATATGGCCAGAAGCCCACAACATGCTGAAAATCAGACACATTTGCATATCGATGGCCAAAGTGCAAAACCTCCTATCTGCAAAATGATTCATGAAAAGTGGGGAATAACCTCCTATCTGCACTTTGTATATATATATATATTATATTTTTTTTGTATTTTGTAATGTGTATTGGTTATCCTTAACAAATAGTATTCTGCAAGAAAACAAGTTTTTTTTAGTATTCTCAAAAAAAAATTTCAGATAGGAGGTTTTGCTCTTCGGCCATCGATATTATGGATAAAACATAATATGTTGATATGGCTAGTGATAGCAGGAAGACACGGAGCAGCCTTCATTATGGAGCAGTTTTTCTGGTCACCTAAAGAATTTCTGGCCAATGTTTTTTTGGGTCTCCACTCAATAAATATAAAAGAAAATATCAGGCTCTTTAGCTGGTACATTTTCTCTGCCTGCTGTTCGGTGGAGGGCAGGTTAAGAACTTTTTCACTCAAAACAAACACCACAATGAGAGCAGTGAGAATGAACCAAAGCAGCAAATTTTCCGGCTGGAAAACCAAAACGAGGAGCTGAAAGACGTTAAAATGCTGCGTAGATCTGAGCTGAGGGGGATATTTCTCTGTGGCTTCACGCTACGTTTGACCCCCTTTGCAAACAAAAAGTCATGTCATTCATTGTTAAGATTAAAAATATTGATTATAGGCGCTTACTACATACCGTACTATAAAAATGTTTGTCGTGATGCGAAAGTGTGGAAAATCTTATGAAAATGTTATCTGTGATCAAAATGAGATAAGTGAAATGTAGTGCCCTATGAGACACGTCTTCAACCAGCAAGGTGGAGCACAAGAGGTGGTAAGTATTTTTTCTCCAAACGGCACTGAATTATTATAAAAAAAATATTTTTTATGAAGGTAAACTATATAAGCCTGCATCAATATTTTCATTTGATTTTATATATTTTTTTAATTTGTGCATTTATGTTTACACAGGTTTCTGATGTTGGTGCAAGCTGTCACATCGACATCTGCTGCACGTCAACGACGTGGGCTGAGCTATTCAAAAGGGAAATCAGAATTAACGTGTAGCATGGCTTCCCCCCGACCCCCCAACACGAGGCTCATCATTACTCTGACAGGAGTCCTTCCACACGCAACGTCTCCCGACGTAAAGGCGACCTTTTCCTCGGGAGGAGGGGGAGGGGGGTGAGGGAGTGGGGGTGAGGGAGGGGGGGATGATCACAGCCACGACGCAACCCTGTCAAACAAAACTATCTCCCTCTGGTGAATCCACAGCACAAGTTTGCTGGAATCCAGACTCTCCTCTTTCCTCTCTGTCTCTCGCCGCTCTTTATTCATTTGCATAATCCCTGTGACACTCTGATTAATAACTCCAGTGTGATTTGCATATCTATGCCTGAAATTGAGGACAAGACATTCGCACAGTAAACAGTCCAGCGAGGAACAAACTGTCGAATGTGGTATCGGTGGGACGAGGGATCTCTCCGAGGAGAGGGATGAGCGTGGAATACTCTTAGGTCAAATCACACACGAGTGACACACACACACACACACACACGCACACGCACACAGAGAGAGAGAGACACACACACACACACACACACACACACACACATACACACACAGAGAGACACAGACAAGGCTTACAGGGTACTTTTCTAACTCTCCATCTCCTTTTCTTAAGCCCTTGGCCCCCACCAAACACAGAAGGGATGGGAAAATGGAGACCTTACTACTCCAGCTGTTCCTGCTACAAACAGTAGTTCAAGAACATGCAAACCCCCCCATCACCACAAAAAAAAAGAACGACCAAGGCAGAGCTCCGGTTTACCCGTTCCTTGGACAGAGAAGGCAGATTGGGTGTTTGGAGGCTTGTATTTGCTTCAACAGTGCCCCCAAGTGGGAGGAAAGATGGGCTCCTTGTGATTTCTGCCTGATTTACCACCAGATCATCGCACTCTTTGGTTAATATCAACAAGTTAAACGTCAATTAAGATACTACTTATTAGGGCTGTATAGAAATAGCTGTGGAAATTGCATTGCTTGTTTGTTTTTTATTACAATTGTTACCGACATAAACTAGGTTACATTAGGTTTTAACCAGGTGTGTTTCTGTTTCTGGGCATTTTTACTCACCAAAAAAAAAAGACAAAATTGTATTCTGACATCTAATGATATGGAGCCTGTCTAATATAAGAATCTGACATAAAACTCAACTCGATTACATATTACATGGTCCAATAAAGTGTCTTTTAAAAAAACCTAATTTCAACCAATTTCAATATAACAATTAATTTCATGCCAGTAAATGATCAGAGTTATTATAGTAATGATGGTTTGAGTGGAGAGTTTTAGTTTCCAAAATCTAAACGCTTCAGAGGATTTTACACCTCAACAAAACCTCAGAAGGGGGGGGGGTTGTTATAACAAAAAGCAACTTTTGAGACCGAAACATAAAAGTTTTACCATCGAAAACCCCAAGAGTGAATCTCTCCACCACAGTGTAGACCTTACGCATTTGTGTCGGGTGACTGAGTTACACACACACACACACACACACACACACACACACACACACACACACACACACACACACACACACACACCTTCACATGCATACAAATCCCCGCCGCCTCTGGGAGACCAAAGGCTGCAGACGACAAGCCTGCAATGAGGTAATGACATTTCCTCCTGCGTAATGTGGCCAACGGCATCTCTCTCTCTCTCTCTCTCTCTCTCTCTCTCTCTCCCCCTCCCTCAGAGAACGACAAGACGGAGATATCTGGCCAGCTCCGGTGACAAGCCCCGCTCTAATCGGCAGGTACAGCTTTCACTGCAGCTCAGGACCGAACCACAGAGTAGCAGCTAAATAATTGAACAGGTGCAATATGTTGAGGCAGGGTGGGGGAGGTTCGGTGGTGGGTGAGGGAAGGAGGGGGAGGGGTAGGGGTAGACGAGGAAGAGGGGGAGGACTCGCCCAAAATGTCTGCAGTGTCCTCTGCTTGGGGTAAAAGTCATCAAATGTTGGTTTGGGGAAAATGTCAAAGTACTTGCCTCACATTCTGTGGTCGAGAAACATGCTCCCTTCCACTTGATTCCCCCAAACGCACCAGCTGTCAGCAGCTGCTCTCCTTCTTTTCTTTTTTTTTATTATATTTCTCAGATTCTCCACCACACGGTCCCTTCACGCCACATTTTTGTAAAAACAGATGATTTATTACAATGTTTTTTGTCTTTTTTTTTCTGTCTGTGCGTCGTTTCTATTTCTACCTTCCAGGTTTGTCATCAAGTCTCCAGGTTGCCATGACAACAAATTGGGACGTCATGCTGGCATCTCACCCTTGTCTTACCTCATGTGCACAGCGACTTCACGGCCATACCAATCCCTGATTTCACGGGAAAGGTTGTCAGCGGTGGGAAGTGAGGCAGAATAGGTGCGTGCGAGTGTGTGTTTGTGTGTTTGTGTGTGTGTGTGTGTGTGTGGTCTTGTGGACTGACCTTGGGAGACTGTCCCTGTGCAGGGTTTAGAGAGAGGGAGGGATGGATTCAGAGAGCGAGATGCTGTGAAGCAGCTATCCAGCCTCCCAGCCACACATGGCCAGTGCCACGACTGCAGTCAGCTGAAACTGACGTGGTCTCTCTGTGAAGGCGAGGCGCTGCCCTCTGACACAAACAACAGCACTCCTGTGCACAGCTACAGGTATCTCTGTGGACAGGACATTAGGGATCGGGCTCCATGATGAAGGGCCCGGGAAACTTGAGAAAGTATCAACAAAAAGCCAGGACAGAGAAAAGAATGAGAGGGGCTCCAAAGGAGAGCCGATGAATGCAGATAATGTAATAAAAAACAAAGGAAAATGCATTTTGAATTTCAAAATTAAATATAATGTAGCTCAAAATCAGCTAGTTTATGAATTCAATTGTTAAATTACTTATTTGTCTCTGCACATTTATTTGTTATTGTATTGTAGTGGAGAATTTTGACACACTATCCCATTATCTGGCATATATTCCCACTCCCACTTCGCCGTGAAATTACGCTCGTCTCCTACTTCATCGTTTTCCCAAAGATGCTCTGATGGAAATGCAATTGCTTCCTGGATTCTATTCACCGACAAAGTTTTTTCCAGGGAATGAATAAAATAAAAATAAATCTGTGTCAAAGTCCTCTGTGCCACCTCTCACTCCAAAAAAGTTTGACTCTGCCAATCAATCAAATAGGGCATTATGGCAGAATAATGTGTGTTTCCTCTCAAGAATGCCCGTCAAAGGAGGCATTGTGGTGGAAACCTCCTCTGGACCCACAAAGGTGTCACAGTAAGCAGGGGTTGTCAGAGGCTTGTCACTGCTGGCTGGTTTGAAAGCATGAAAAATACCCTCTCTGGGGACGGAGGGAGGACGAGTGGTGAGAAGAGAGGGAGTGCGTCGATGCGCGTGTGTGTGTGTGTGTGTGTTGATGCGAGTGTGTGAAGGCCTTAACTCACTTCAGCCTGTTGCACCAACCCTTGTCAATCCTCGAGACAATAGGTCTCCATCCGCGCAGCGGGCGGTTTTCACCTTCAGGGGTGACGGCTGTATTATTGGGCTTGACAAGCTGTGCCGAGGGGAGATCAAAATCTTTGCCTAATTGAATGCTGACAGTTTAAGTTCACTCACACTCCAGGCTATACCGAGACTGATTATTTGACTGAATAGGATTATTATGGGGGTGAAGATCCCATCAAAAAGCAATTTTGGCAGACTGAGGGTTCAGATTCGACGTCACTTACAGCCGACAGGAAAGCAACTTTGACACAGCTGACAGCTCTGTCTTTAAGGCAATATCCACCTGGCAGGAGATTTAGCATGGGCCCCTTTTTTCCCCATTTTCCTTGGACTGCGTTCGGGAGCTTCACATTTTTGGCAGCCCAAAGTGGCAGTGACTGATGGCAATTTCTGTTTTTAGAACATTTAAAAGGCTTAATCACACAGGAATCATGCAGCATTAGAGCAAACTGCCCACTCCTCCTGCTTTCATGGGCTGAAACATCTTTTGGGGTGGATTTGACGTGTTCTTTCAGCCAGGGTTATTGAGCCCAGCTTGGTGCACTTGCGGATATTAATCTCACAAAGATAATTCTGGATATTTTCAGCCTATTTTTCAAATTATTTTGCCAAAGACCCACAAGTAGAATTTAAAAGGCATTAAAGCATTACAGCACACACACATACACAACTGACTTTGTTTGCCAACGGGGTTGGTGTTTACTGCTTGGGTGTTTTATACTTACAATACATCATCTCTCAACAAAATCACATACATCCAAATTGTAATTATTACTACTATGTTTTTGTATTTGGCAGTTTTCTTTTTACAGAACAATATGCCAGAATCCAGCATCATAGTCCAGGTAATACAAGTTTAGGTCGTGTATGGTCAGAAATTTGCATTAGTGTTCTAATCACTTTGGGGTTCAACTGTTAGGACTTGAGTTTGTTTTACAGCTCTAGCAACTGACTGAAGGTAAGAGAAGCCCCGCAGTACAACCATCACAATGGCAACAGCAAGCAAGTAAAACAAAACCCAGTTTAGAAATAACCTTTATTATTCATAGTTGCCTGTTTAAAATCTTTGCCTTTTGCAGCTTTAATTGGAATCAATTATTTGTTGTCACAAAAAGCCTCTTTAAAGCTGCTCCCCGGACAACAACTACAGCACTTTTTTCTTGGCCCATATAATATGCTCAAACAAGCCTCATTCCACTGGTTCAGTACCACGTTGGAATCATAATATTGGCCTGTCACAGTATCCTCAAATTCTATTTATTACCAGCAAAGTTAGTCACCAGCACAGTGACTTTCTTATCACAATGTGAGAGATTATGGAATTATCCGAGCAAATCAAACAAACAAGCAGGCATCATTATGATATATATATATATCAAATAATATATATCTTGTACCAAACTACAGTATAGCGTCTACGACAGAAGTCATCCTCCTCGAGCCAAGCATGTGCTCGGTGTGCTTCTTTTTTTTTTTCTTGTCAGTTTTGATAAGGGACCAGTGGAATATATTATGCTTTTTCAGGGGTCTCAGGGGGTTGGCTTGGCTCCTGTTAGAATTCATTTAGTCAGATAGCCTCTGTAGATTATCCCTGTTTTAGAGGCCTGCAATTCTGACAGGTCATTATTGTACACCACACTAGGACCTACTGCAGAGAGCACCACGTAGTGAGCCCCACCATGCATACACACACACACACACACACACACACACAGTATCAAACATGCCAAACAGGGGGTAAGATATGCCCGCTCATCTGATGTGTCGGTAGTTCAGTGGTGGACCTGATAGATCTCCTGGCCCGGCTCTCCGTGATCATTACTGCTGCTTCACAGACCCAGGGCCAAGGAGGACTCGCTCACATGTACACACTGAGAGCAACGTGCAGAATGATTGATGGCTAGACCTGAGGCCTGCATTTAACTAATAGGAAACCTGTGTCAATATCAAAGGAGGACGGAGGTGGGGAGCGAAGGTTGACAAGGACTCTGTCTTTTACACGTATACTCACACACACACGCACACAGTCAGTCAGTAACTGGAGTTAGTGAAAGACAAGCAGTTACATATACTGCAAACTATTTTTTGCTTTTTTTGCTAGATTTCTTTCCCCGTTGATCAATGCTGTGCATACCTCACCTTGCTGCAGCTTTGAAGCTAGAACACGAGAAATGTATACGAAACGCAGATGAAACTTTTCAAGTGTAACTTTTTCCATCGAAAGTGAATTACAATGATACTCCAATGCTCTGGGTGAGCATTTCCCTTCCCAGTGGTTAACTGACACTTGTCGCAAGGAGACGTGCTGTCTACGAACTGCAGAACGCCATACTGTACAGCCTGTAAACATTGATACAAGACGTCATTTCAAGACACCAAGCAGCTAGGAATCACAGCCTACAGGCGTGATATAGTGGTGAGGTAGAGCGGGACGAAGCTCAATATAACCATGATCAGAGCCACCACTAGTTCATGTGGTAAAAATAAGGTTGAAAAAAAATATAGCAATTTCACAATCAATAATAAAATATTTACTATGCATGCAACAATAACAAATACAGCTCAAGTACAGCCAATACAAACTGATGCTTTTCCATTTCCTTTCTGCAGTCACCATGAAAAACTGGATAATGGGGGAAAAAAAGGTGCTCGTCTTTCTAAACCATTCTTCAAAAAAGGTTAGGTTTATGACCATGTATAAGTTGCCACGTATGAACAGCATAATAGAAGGTTTGCGTTAAATTATCTTAAGAAACATTGCAATATTATGGTTAGTTCTCAACAAATGGATTATCCCTTAATATTATAGTGATCAAAGAAAAAATCTCCACAAATGTTTCTAGATGTCCTAACTAAAATACAACAATCACCAGCAAATAAATCAAGAATCATTTGTAAGGTAACTCTGATCTATCTGGCCTAATTACATCTCGATGATCCATTCCACACTTTTCCAAATATTTTTGGTGAGAGAAGATTTCCGACACACAGGACGTCACGATGTTCATGAAATGGCGCCTCTGAGAAATGGCCGTGTTTACTTTTCAACATTGCAAAATAAATCGCAATTACTCATGGAGAGGCAGACAAGGGGGGCTTGCAGTTCAGCCAAACACGACTCCACTTGACCTCTCATAAGCCAAAATGATTGGGGCTTTGACAGAGACCTGACCCAGCTGTCTGACAGTTGACTGGCAGACAGACTTTGCAGGAGAGTATGCTTTTATCTCCCCGAACCGAGACAGGCTCGAGAACAACAGCAGACGTATCATCACCTCCCTGAAGTGAACGTGCAACTGGTCCTCTCCACAGAGCGTCTTGCTTTGCCGGCTGTATAGCTCCTAATTAATAAAATAGCAAAGAACCAGGATTTATGTGAAAGCTCAATGGGAGTGCGTACGCGGAAGGCCATTCAACGTGCGCTAGAAGTGTTAACAAATGACCTGAGTCCCATTAAGGAGCTTTAGAAGAGAATTTCCAGAGCCGCACACAGCTAATATTTACAGCTAAGTAATGAGTGTTGGCCGTGACAATAGAGTAGAATTACAAGGAGTTACCATGGGAATGAGTGGATATCTCGATTGGATTAATGTAAACAAGTGAGAAATTGTTGATGATGAGGTTCCTGGCTGCCGAGGGACCATTCCCTGACCGTGTAGTGCAAAGAATTAAGTAGTTAGAAACTACATTGTACCATTGCAAATCGTGTCACTGAGTACACATCCAGGACGCCTGTTGAATGTTGAAATGAGTCCAGACGGACAACCAGAGAGGCTCACTCTGCAAGGTCACGGTTTCTGAACCTTCCTGGTAATTATTCTTGATACAAGGATTAATATCTAATTCAAGGCGTAGGCCTGTGTGACTCTTTTGTTATTAACTTTGCTACTGTGGGGGAACCTTTCAGGATTATTTCAATTCAGTGATTACTTTTGGCCTAGCAGCTGATTGCAAACTGTGCTGGTAGGTTTACTTACCACATTGATTTCCTTGCCAATATTGAGGGTAGAGCTCCCAAGACATATCACCCTGCTTTCACTGCTATACTCTCTGTAAATCTTATTAGAGATGGAAGCTGATGGAAGCTCCATCCCTGCACGATGCTGAGAGAGAGCACAAGGTTAAAAAGAAAAGACGAGTTCGGCTGAGGTTGAAAAGATGTGGTCTTCAACTTACTTCTGCCACAGGAGGGAGTATTGCCTATATCACTGACACTAAACAAGTAGGAAGATATTTTTCAAGTGATTGAACAAGGAATTTCAATACAGAAATAAAAATGATTGTGACAACATTATTTGAACTGTAAATAATATGTAATATGTAATAATTAATTAGAATTTGGTTCTATTCAACGCATATCAGTGTGCATTATCCTAACACATGTCTTCAAGTCTATTAATACAATCGCATTATCAGAAAGTATAACTATCAACACCATATTGACATTTTTTAAACACAAACACAAAAAAAGAATGACAACACTTAACAAATTTCATCTGCTGATATTAATTGGTTTGTATCCTTCAGACAGGATACTGTTTGTTCCCAGAGCTGTATAATGTGTATATATATATATATATATATATATATATATATACATATATATATATATATATGTATATATAATCTTTCTAAGCTTCCTTCCTTTCTCCCATATTGTTACTTGTCTTTATTGCATAACATATCTCCATCCATACCCACTCTGAGTCCCATGGGCATTTAGTGGACGGTGTCAATTGGCAATTTATAATGATCATCTTTGTTGTGTGAAACAAACATGCTAACACAGAGAAAGCCCCCAAATGGAGGACCTTCTTACATTGAAGCACCAACGCTAACCATAACCACTTGGCAATAATGTCACTCAATATGTCTTATTCGTGTAGCTATGCACCTCATCTTAACTAACATTATGTCAAAAAGCCATTCATCTAACTACAGTAAATCTTCTGCATTAGTTGGCTTGCTGTAAGCTACATAGCTCTGATAGCTAGTGCTCTGGGTAACTCTGCTAGCTTGTTGGACAGCTAGCAAAAGAATATGCAACCATATTTAATAATAGAAGAATATTTCTGTATTTTGTGCAAATGCTGAATTCCCTACAGCCGGTCAGTTAGAATGATGAACACATAGAGAACTACAACTCTGCCCTGCTATCTTTTTAGCCTCTTTTAGCTCATAGTTTTGGTCAAAAGGCCTGTGCTAACTGTAGCGCCTGAGCTACTCTCCGGCATAACCGGCAAACCTACTGTATGCTTTTCACCCTGTGCTAACTGTAGCGCCTGAGCTACTCTCCGGCATAACCGGCAAACCTACTGTATGCTTTTCACCCAGCACCAATATAAAGAAGCACAGTGACCTGGCGCACAGCCTCCCGCAGTTAAAGACCCAGATATTTTTCTTAAGAGTTGGTGGACAGCACAACGAGCAGAAAATAGAGCTTAAGAAAAGTGAATATTGGACTTCCATTTGGTCTGGTGGCCAGAAACACGACTCCAAATTACTGCTAACATTGCAGTGTAAGTAGGCAACTGTCTGCCAACAAAATAAGCCATTAAACAAGCCCGCGGATGTGTTGTGGCTGCGTATATCAGCTTGTTTGGACATATTTCTGCCCCCTAGTGGCCATTCAATAATTAATGCAGCTGTAATAGTAAGTCCCTCTATGTACGATATATTTTGACCTCTTAACACTTTTTTTTTCATACAGCTCCAGCTTGTAGTTTAACTATAAACCAGTCAAGGACAGGATGCAAAATGTGATATATACACACACATTTGCTGAGTCAGGTCCCTGTTTGGTGTTAGCTAATGATACCAGCTCAATGGTAGATGGATAGCCAGGCAGTGTCTCACTTCAGAGGCGAAGGCCAGCTTAGCCATATTGCAAGCACAACAGTGTCGCCATACACTGTTTGGCATGCTGCGCGGCCTCTGCGCGTTAGTCACACAGAGTCACCCGGGGAATACTTTCTACCTCTACTGATCACCGGCCTGCACCTCCTGGCCATGAGAAATCAACAGCCAGGATTTATAGATTTACCTTAGATTGGCTGTCCCGCATTTGTACCCCCATAAATACTTTTACAGCTTTGCTAATGCCACTGTTGGGAATAAACAAGGTTACGGCGGACAAGATGAGGCTGAGATTTAGTTGGCAACTCGGACAGCACAGGGCAGAGCAATGAGAGAGGAGGTGTAATGTCAGAAAAGGGAGGAGGAAACTCGCATTGGGGATGAGCGCTTTATAGCAAAGCTGGGGGTACTTTTACATACCGACACAGGCTTTACAAGCCCATGCAATAACTGACAAACATCTTGTGCTCTCACCATTTTCCACTGCGTAACTTGCGAGGAGAGTTGTCTGCGACGAAAAAAAGATGAACCATTAGGAGCTCAAGTGGGATGTCTAGATCCGTAGGCTATGCACCAAATACACTCCATCCATAAGGCTCCTAATGTAAACAAGTTAAATATGCAATTAAGATTAATAAATTAACCTCCTGGCTTAAATAAAACTGATGACCTTGGTTGTAATTTTTATCAAAGACATTACAGATTAATTATTCAAGCGCATTACTTCACTCCAGTTTTAAATGCTACTCATTCGGACAACTTCATGAAACTTGCAAGGTTTAAAAGCATGAAATATGCATGGTCAAGCCATCACTCTCTCCATAATGAATACGCGTACCTCGGAATTGACACATTTGCTCTCGGAAAGACTTGTAAGACTGACACACACTCTGGAGTTGACTAAGCACTGTGTGTCTTCCCACTATTTGCTCCTTCAAAGTCAGCAAAAAGCTCACAGTTAAGTTGGTCCGGGCAAGGAATAAAATTTCCGTCTCAGCAGGCCACCAACGCAGCTGCAAAGGTACATCCATGCTCTAATGATGCCGTTGAGTACAAAAGGAATTTCTTGGGAAATGTTTCGGGCTATCATTGATTCTGTGTCTGCCACCTCATTCATGCTCTGCACGTGGCTGGAAGGCCCACAGGGTCAAAGGGATTTTAAAGCTTTCCAATGAAACGCACTGTGATTACAGAATGTGACATAATCTATCTACCCGGGGCTGTACTCTTATTCTCACGTCACCTGACCGTGCTTGACTGCCGTCGAGACCTTGTTGATCAAGTCGGATTCTAAGGAAGTCAAGTTCAAGTCATCTCTGCCATGAGAAATCAAAAACCCAGGTATTCCGAAGTAGCACGCAGCGGCAATCATCTAAATTGCCTGGAATACTTAAAACACATATTGTTTTTAAACTGTGAATATACTCCCTGCAGGCTGGAAGCGTTTATATGTTTACTGTACACACCAGTGTAGGGAAGTGTACATGAGGAGAGCAGCGGTGGGTGGCGGAGTAGAGGCAGATGGCAAATAGACAGGGTTATTACATCCTGTGCTTAAAAAAGATGACATATGCACCATCAAATAAGGAGACAAGATGGGAATCTGGAATTTGTTATCTCATGCTGCAGGTGATGGTTTTGTCAGTGCCTTACCATCAGCTCCAAGAAATGCCTTCAACAACTGCTCATCCTGTGCATCCCTGCTGTTCTTTTACTTTGTGTTTTTTTTTTAATTGCAGCAGATTTTATAACAAGGTTCGCATAGAGATGGAGTTTCAAACCCAGTTGGGAGTTTGCACAGATATGTCGGCGAGACACTGCTGAAAATGTTTACTAAAGTACCTTACCATAGCTGGAAAGAGAGGTTTTTTCTTATTTGTATTATTTGCTTCGATATGCAATTTAAACTGTGCTCACCCAGCCTGTCACTCCCAACACGTAAACTCTACACACTGCATTAATCACTAACGATAATTCAGCCCTGGCAACGTGCGCTCACTGTCAGTTTTAATATCGTCCAACGTCCTGGTTTCAGTAAACTGACAGTCGGAGAGAATGTGTGTATTATTTTTTACACAAAATGGTTTCAGGGATGTTTTCATTAAAGTGCCCGGCGCAGATTATGCAACACAAGTGTTTTAGTTCTCCATCTTTAATTCAGGGGGAAAAAGTAAGTAAGCCTTTGGTTTTGTCTGTTAGGGTTATTACCAAGACTAACTGAAGTGGAGGCTACACCTTACTGGGGATGAACTCTAAGGCAAAGTGATAAAGTGCAATGCAGCCCACTGTGAGGTAATCAGCATGTGCTGTGTCACAGGTTAGAGTGTGCTTGACGTTTCTGCGGTGGTAAAATGATCCAGGATGGAAGTATTTAAGCTTTCTACAACAGAAAATGATATTTGAATTAATTAATGTGACAAATAAAGCCCATTATGTAAAAACGGGGATTTAAAAAAAATCACATTAATGAATGGCTTTGTATGTGTTGTTGGCTCACACATCAAGTAACAGAAAATCACTGCTTTGTTTCAAATATTCTGGCTGAGCCAGAGTCACTCTACTAACAGATGTGTTCAGAAAGCATGTTTGATAAAGGGTATTAATATTTCAGAGTAATAATTACAACTCAATAAGTTCACGTGCCATTTATTAAAAAGAAACACAAGGAGAACATGTTGATAAAAAGGAAATTTGATCTCCTTCATAAATCTTCATAAATACAGCGGGGGAAAAAAAACAATTTCACAGTAATTTAATTTCAGCAAGCAGAATTTCTAACATGGCATTTAGAAGCTTAGTGGGACAACATGGTAGCAGTACTAAATTTAATAAAATGCTATTATTATGCACAAAGGCTTGTACCTTTTGACTATTCATCAAAGAAACTGCTGTTTTTTAATGCAGTTCATCTTTTGTGTGGACGATTACGTTGGGAGGGTTTTAATTTGTGTCTGTTGACGGGGGATCAGTTCCTCCAGAGTCCTTCTGGAGAGCTCCCTCAAAGAGAAGAACCGTTTCCCGCCAAATCTAACTATCAATGGATCTAAATGGTCAGTTTCCTGATGTGGAGTGTCTCTGATGGACCCCTCGGGCCCCCGGTGTGACTGACCAATGCTTTGCTAACACAGCTAGACCCAAAGCAACACAGCAAACATGCTCATGGGCTCGTAGCGGTCTGCGGTGGCATGGGGGATGGACTCACTGACTCACTGACTCACTGACTCACTGACTTCAGTGGCTTGTGAGTGAATTAGTATTCGGTGTCAGTGAAAACAGTTTGCTTGCTTTTGCCCAACAATAGCGTGACAGTACAGCACAGCAGCCCACAGGTAAATTCAGACATCAACGTCGTCGTCGGGAGGCGTCTGGAGATGCCTCGTGGCCCGGGGCGTGTTTATGTTGCCTGGAGTGTTCCTGGCAGTGTTTGAAAAAGATTATCGGTAAACATTGCACTCAATCTGCACAAGCAAAGGCTGGAGTGAGGGCGGATTCACACAATGGCCCAATCCCAATCCCAATCCCAATCCCAATCCCAATCCCCACCCTCACGGACTCACGGTCTCACAGACTTTGAGGCGCGCTCCTGCGAAGTCCGTGAGGGTTTAGTTCCGTCTCCTCGTTGAGTGTTTGAGGACTCTCTCTCAGACATTTTGAGCCCTTTATGAACCCTGTCCGTAACTCAGCATTAGATGCAGACTTTGCCCTGGGGAATTACCCACAATTCATAGCAATGTGACATTAAACACGCAGTTACCAGTGGAAAAAAGAAGAAGATAAACAAAGAGAACGACACATGGGTGTTCAACTTGGAATATTATATTTAAGGATTAAAGATGGAACATAGAAACACATGAAATCAGAGGAATGCAAGTGGAGATTATATCACAGAGATTTATTCATCAAACATTTTGTTTAGTTATTGAAGCTGTTTTGACAAAAACGAGTAAATAGATTATTTGAAATGACCTCATCTCGTGAGGAAAAGAGCCTGGAAGACGTTCAAATCAGGGAGTAAAATGTAAAAAAAATGTACGTTGTCATGGTAACGTGACATGTTGCAGCAAAGTGCTGTCCCATTCGTGTTTACACCATGCCAAGCCCTGACAGCCTCTCACTCAGCCACTTAACAGGTGACGTCAGTAAGTCCCTGAGGGTTCAGAGTTTGAGGCCTTGGGAGGGGGGGGGGCAGTGACCAGAAAAATAGGCCACTTGTGCTTGACGTCCCACACCTGCGCACACGCACCTAGCAACCCCCATGGGCAGTCTGCGCACCTGCTTGATCCCGTAATAAGAAACGCATCATGGTGATGTGCCTCCGCGGCTCGCTGCCGTATTAACGCGGAGACGGGAGCCCGTGCCGAGGAGAGGCCAGAACATACGTCTCTATCTGCGTCCACTTACAAAAGGTTATCTCTCATATTGCTCAAATGTGGCCTGATAAATGTCCCGGTAACTCTCAATATTTCCCCGGCGGGTGGCACATCTGTCATCGTTGAGACGGCGGGCAGAGCGGGGCACAGATGGGAACCCCTCCCTCGCGCCGGCGTTGACGTACGAGCCGCGGGTCGGGCCGGTCGGGCCAGGCGAGCGCGTGTGATTGATCCCCGCGCGCGCCTGGATCTTAACCGGGAGGGAGGGGGAGGGGAGGGGCTTCATGAACTACAGTAAGATTTTTACAGAGGAAAAAACGTCACACAAAAGGGAAAATCAGGAGGAATGCAATGTTTTTAATATGGAAACCATTACAGTGAATCAATGGTGTAAAGTTGCATCTAAACAGCGTAAGATACACACAATGTGCATTTGGTTCTTATATATTGCAATTAAAGGGGCGGGGGAGGGGCACGGTTAATTGTTTAATTATGGCGATCAGTCCTCTGGAGGACACGACAATCCGACCCCATGAACCCAGCCATTGTTCCACTGTGCAGATCACGGTCCTGTTAGAGCCACTGGGAGCTCCACTGTCACTAGTGAGCTCAGAGGGGAGATGGGATGAAACAATGGCAACAGGATGTCACGCAACTTGTCTGTGCGGTGTCAACCGACGACGCTGAATCGCCCTTCAGCTACTGGTCGGTGTTGGGCAGTGAGGGCTTTGCATTGAACGATTGGCACAATTGTAAACGTGTGATCAACTGGTGGTTCAATGCAATATGCCTTCTTCTAAAGGAGACCGACCCCCCCCCCCCCCTACTGTCAGACCTTCCCCCCTTCCTACTGTCAGACCTGAACATGCGTGACAACAAAGGCTCCATGACGGTGATGATATTCCTGGTTCGCCACGGAGCACGAGCTTGTTGTCACCTAATTGAGACAGCGTGTGGTATCACAGCTGCTATCTGGATTATTTCAGGGCAGTAACAACGTTCACTTATTCTGAAAATGGAGCAGTTCGATTGGTTTTGGCACCACGGACCACCGAGCTGAAGCGAAACGTATATTTGAATGGGATTTTGGGAAATGGGGGGTGGGGGGTGGGGCGATGTA
This sequence comes from Ophiodon elongatus, assembly GCA_016806645.1. Taxonomy (NCBI): domain Eukaryota; kingdom Metazoa; phylum Chordata; class Actinopteri; order Perciformes; family Hexagrammidae; genus Ophiodon; species Ophiodon elongatus. Next base: position 475,850 of record JACSYO010000492.1, on the reverse strand, counting down.
ACGACTGTTATGATTTATATAAATCATTAGATGTCACATTTGTGAAAATATCAACATTAAATCGTCTTTGAAATTAAATTAAATACATTTACTTTTGGTCTCAGTCTTCATCTAACAATAACACTAAGACCCGGAGCACTATTTTAAATGCAACAATATTCCATTGTCAATTTTAAATAAATATTATTAGCAATCTCAGTTGCAAAGTTCTGTTTTTCTTTTTTCTAACATAGAACAGCGTCAGCGACAGTGAGTGCCATGGTGGCGCCCGACCAACAACAATAAAGTGGACCAGGAGAAAATAATCTGAGCCACCAAGGCCAATGTTACCCATCCTTAGAGAACAATTTAGTAACAACTTGACACCAAGCTATTAAATTAGTCTGGCCCTTTATCCTTCGATAAATTCTTTTTATATATATATATATATATATATATATATATATATATATATATATTTCTATATATATTTCTATATATACTATATCTATATATATATATATATATATATATTTCTATATATATATTTCTATATATATATATATATCTATATATATTTCTATAGGTGTACTAGCAAGCTCCATCCATCCTATTTTAGAAAAAAAAAAACATCTTTGATGTCTCAAAGATCAGACATCCCAAAACCTTAGCCTTAGCTGTGATTGACATGTACCCAGCACACTCCCAGTATTGCTTACACCAAAAAGAGATTTCAAAATCTCTGGTTATGATGGCTGCCGAAGGGAGAAGTTCACCCTCCCATGGTTTACTCTCAATAATCACACAGACGGTTGGGAGGGGGGCCAGTCGAGCCTGTAAAGGTAAGGCAACCCAGTCCCAGCAATGTCTCACAGACTGCAGTCTGTTTGTCCTCTCTTCAGGACTGTGGTTTCTCCTCGCTGTTGACAGCCCGCCATCTGCTGCAGAGCCCGTCTCCATCTCACACACAGCGCCTTGCAAAAGCAGCCACACCTCCCACCCACACCCCGTTGGTGGATTTACTATTTTGTTGCATTACAACCTGGAAATGAAAATGGATTTTACGTAATAGGCCGAAAACAAAAGTCAAAATTGATTAACTGAAAGAAGAAAAAAAAAATATATATATATATAATATATATATGATAAAATGATATACAATATATACATTATAAAATACCCCCTCTTGGCAGGTTTGTTGTGGTGCAATATTCGGAGTACTTTGGCGAGGCCCTGTACCTTCCCCAGTACGTGTGGACTCTAGTCCCAGGCTGAAAGTCCTGACAGCAAAGATAATCAGTTCTCAGTGTGGCTTGAAGTGATTTCCCACAAATGGAGACAAATACGTTTGAAGCTGTGGTTGGAAGAAGAAAAAAAAAAAAACGTGACAAAAGTTATCTTAATAAAATAGCTTTTTTTTTTTTATTTAGTAAGAAAAAGAAGAAGACGACATCCGACGACCATCACCTGAAAATCAGTCAAACAAGGTAGAGAGAAATGTAAAGAGACGGTTGAGACTCCAAAATAGCACAGGTTTACACTTAAAGTATTTCAGAGAACATACCGTGAGAGACAATGGACTACAGAAACAAAGCATGACAGTCTTTTTAAATTTAGACTACAATCCAGACTGTTTCAAGTTCCAATTGTGCCACAAAAACTACAAATAAAACTGCCCCCATTTCCTTTCCTTTCTTTTTATTTTTTTCTCTCCAAAGGATATGCCAGAATAAGGATACAATTGGTTCTGCTGGGCCACAATATCAAGCCTTGGCATCTTGAATAAATAAAGTGTAAACACAAACGTAAAAAGAAAACACCATTACAAGAATAATAACGCTTGTTCTAAATAAATAAATATAGATATATATAGATATATATATATATATATAGAACAGATGACACCATGACATCGTGAGAAATCAGTTTTCATTTGAACATTTTTCTCTGTGCAGATGCCGTCGCCTCTCACTCACCCTGCCGAGCTCATCGTTGTTTGGGGCCCCTCTTGGTAACTGTGTTGTCTTCCTTCGGTTTGGCAGATCGGGCAAATTGCTGCGAGTTTACAGTTAAGGTCTGTAGGCTGCAAACATTTTCACCACTCCATTTTCATTACGCTCGACGAAGCACCTTCCTTTTCAGGCAAGACCTTTCAGCTTCTCTTAAGCAAGGGGGAGCACGTCAAACACACACAACCCCGTGCAGGCAACCAGATCGGCTCCCTCAGCCGGTCCCATTGGTAATCACTGATACTTCAAACGTACGCCCATCCATCTACAAAACTAAATACACCAATAGCACCACAGAGAACACGCGCCAAAACCCCGACCTCACCGCCGACCTGTATTCTATATTTGCATACAATCATGTTCCCAGAGTTGTACGCAGCAGCGGTAAGCCACAGGGGCCCCTCTTCCTTGTGACACTTGCCACCTCGTATGAATTGAATTTGAGAAAAAGGGTCGCAGCTGGTTTGCGTGTGAACGCCAGAAGACGACTGGCCAAAATATGGACCTTCTAAGAGCTCGGGGTCACCTGGTTTGCTGAGGGTAGCCCACCACCTCAGTGACGGCTGCCGCCATACACATAGATTTATGAATATCGGATTACATAAAAGGAGGGCGAGGGGCCATGTGTGATGTGTGAAAGGCTGCCACTGCAACGCTAGACCGTACACTCGAAACTACAAGCATTTCATGCAGGGTTTTTTTTTTTTTTTTTATTCCTGGTTTTTTTCTTCTTCTTCCAGCTCCCTCATTTTTGTAGCAGGCTGTTTGAGGATTCTCTGGCAAGTGTCATGCTGCGGTCTCTAGCTAGCACTGAAAAAATCATTATAGGGACTCTAAACTGGGACCGGCTGTCCTCTGCATATGAGTCCTTAAAAAGACATCTGTACTGAGATGAACCTTGCTCGACTTTTTGACGCTCCAAATAGAATAAACCCCCTTTAAACAATCCAAGTCTACCGTAAAACACATGTTGAGTTCTATTTGCTGCCCTTTGAGCACACTTGCAGTGGTATATTTTCAGATGTTTTTTGTTTTTCTATGAACCCACCATACTCCAAACTGGTGAAGCACGTCTGAAGCCAGCGCAGCACCTCGTTAGCTGAACGGTCGACGTCTCCAACCAAATGACATCGCAGACTCTGCTGCTCAGTCTTTTGAACGGGTAGATTAATACTCCGTCGCCAAGCTAATTGGCTATGGGATGCACATCAAAACACCCTCGAAATCAATAGCCTTGTTCCATTAGACAAGTTCAAAGGTTGATGTGCAATTATCGCTGTTGGGCCGAGGCAGAGCAGGTGGTGGTTCAGGGCTGCCAGAAAAGGAGTCCTCGCCTTCGGAGGGCCGAAGCCAAACAAGGCATCCAACTAATAATCAACACACACCACCTCTTAACTGCCCCTCTATGCATGTTCAGTGCATAGTATATACCCCGTCTACAGCTTTCTTTTCTCCATTGGTCCCTTGTGGGTAACACTCTGCACATACTATGACATATTGTGCTTATATCTCCTATATGGAATGTAAAATGGCCTTGTGTTATGGAACAGCAGGTGAATATCACACCGCTAAATGAGCCGAGACTTGCTAAGCGCTTCACCAACCTATCCTCTTTGTTTCAGGGCATCTGTTAGGTAAGATATAGGTAGAGTCTGTGAGTTCAACTCCTCTAAATGAGGCTGGATTTCCACTCCTTACAAAATGTTGTCTTTTGTTTCATCTCGCGAGAGGGCGTGTAAAAGGATACGACGACGAGGGGCTTGTCGTAGAGAACGTAGCCGTTGGTTTCCCGCAGGGCTTTCTCTGCACTCGGCTCACTGGGGAGTCCGACGAAGGCCTGCCCTTTCATCCGCCCCTCCTTCATTAACACAATGTCAAACCTGAGAAAAAAGAAAGAAATAGAAATAGAAAAAACCAAAGCAGGGATACATCGTTATCACTGCAGGCTTACGGCCAAGCCGAGTCTACATCATAGTGGAGATATTCAGTACAAGACGGGAATTGGAAAATATTATCTGCTGCTGTGACCACATAAAACAGTGGTTGTCAATCGTGTGCCCCTCTCCGCCCTCCATGAGACCCAAGAACCTGCCGGTTTCTATTCCGACCAATTGGTTTTTACTGATGTGCAACTTAAGCCTAAGAGGAGCAACAATCGTGAACGCTACATTCAATTTTTCAAAGTTTAAGGACATTTAAGATTTGGTCCGCAGTAACACTCAAACTGGGAGGGAATAAAATTAAAACCACGGTTTAGAGATGGGTTACCAAAGGCCAAACTGTTTCTCTGGCAGAGTTGCAGCTCCCCGTTTATCCCCGACATCTGTGTTCAGAGTCGGGGCACCTCTCCTCAACATAAGCTCGGTTTGATGACTCAGGTGGAATATTCATTTGAAGTGCTGCTGATGCGCAAGCATAAAATGTCCCTCGTGGTCTCTATGTCAGGTTAGGTGCTTATTAATAACACAACACACAGTCAGCATGAATTACTAAAAACTCTCGGAGGAAAGGGACAAATTGCTGGAGTCAGAAATAGCTCGGGAAGATTTTTGATGGGGTGAAGCGACACGCACGCCATGTCAATAAGAAACCCAGCCCGGGGGATGTGGCCGGTCCCGGTCTGGTCCGTTTACATACATGTTTCTCTCGGCTTCTGACAAAGGGTTGACGTATCTCCCGTAGATGTACTTCAGGTCCTGGAAGGCAAACGCGGAATGTCAGGAAAAATAGTCAATAAGTGAGTATGAATGCATCGTTTATTCTATTGTTCACGCAGAAGTAATGTTAACACCTCAGAGCAAAAAAAAACTAACTTTGACACGTGTTAGAGAATGGCACATGACGACATATAATGATCTAAAGCGATGAATGAAAACTCCAGAATGAGCATCAACATCCAGTAAACCAAAGTGGGTCAAATGCTATAAATGTACTTACTTTCTCTTCCACTTGCTTTGCAATATTCTTCACGTACAGTCTGCAGGTAGGCTCGCCCGCTTCATAGTTTTTAAACACAGACATCCTTTTTATCTCTAAGAAAAAAAAAAAAGAAGAAAAAAAAACTTGATGCGAGGTGCATTTCAAAATACAGGTACAAAAGGATCATCACAGAGCAGCCCGTACATACATAAAGGTAAATTCAAAGTCATCGCAACTCAACACCATCCACTAAATGTTTTATTTAAGACAGACGAGCTGGGCTGAGAGGTGAGCAGAGACATTAAAGCAGCGATCGCATGTTTGATCCCAGCACCTACCAGTCAGTTCACTTTTTAGACAGCACTTGCACTTGGACGAATCATATTCCAGCGACTTGAATGGAAAACTCGCTGAGCGCCGCGCGTCGGTCGAGGAAGAACAAAGAATTGCACCTAAAAAGTGCTCCTTGTCGGAAAATTGTGAACGTGGAGATAATTTAGAAATGTTCCCACGTTTGAATTATTAATAATTACTTCCTCATATACACTTTACGATCGTTGCTTCACTTTTTATTAGATTCTTAGATTTAAATTATAGAAATAGGTTAAAACCACAGCCATCCTCTAGCGTGGTGAAAGGTTTCACAGATTACTTTTAGGAACTGAAGCTCTGTTCAAACAGGAGCTGTTTTCACGTAGCCAAATGTAATTGCAATAACCCATTAATATTTTTCTCGCATACGGAAAGTATTTATGTGAATGGATGTATAAATATTGATATCAATTGTGGATTTGCGCCAAAGAGTTTTTTTCTTTCTTTTTTTCAATGTTTGCATTTAAAGAGACAGATATTTTCACTCCTCCATTGTCAACACACCAAACGTTCGATGTGTTTTTGGATTCGCGTCGAGCCGTGCTTCTGGTCACTGAACGGATGTCGGTCCAATATCAATTCTCCTTTGAGGTATATTATTACTATTTAGCTGCTAAACGTTCCACTACGGTCACCAGTTAGTCGCTGCCTTTGTACCCAATCCACCCAGCACCAAACCACATTCGGGCGGGTGAGAGAGGCGTGGCCGTAGAACAATGAACCGAGAGAGGCTCAAACGCTCCGTAAGGCCGGAGGGGGAACTGAAGCGGTGGGACAATTTCTCTCCGTGGTTCGTCATCGAGAGCCAAACCTTACATATTACACAGCAATTTGATCCATTGGTAATCTAAAAATATTGATTGGAGCGGCTTTAGCGCAAGAACGACGTGCAGCGTGCTTTTATCCCATTCAAGCGGCACTCCGTTCACAAGGCTTTGCTTAAAGAACCAAGAGGAAGAAACTGACTGACAGCCTCAATTACATATTGACCAACAATCCCCAGTAATGTTGGTTTGGCCCCAACTTCACCTGAGGTTGTATTATTTGTCCTGGATATAAAAAGGTAACAGATGCAGATGACACTACATGAATAGAAACGCGTACATTACTCGCTATGGAATTGTTTTTTGGTGACAAGTAATCTTTGATGTTTTGCTGAGATGGCCTCTAACCACCAGCAGCAGAATTTACCATTCTAAAAGCCAAACAACTATTTCACATCTCTCCTCAGCCCTCGTCATCTCGGGGTAATCTTAGAAAGGCAATGCTGATGTTAAACTTTTTTTTTTTTAGCTCTCGAGGGATCTATCGGTTTCTTTTGTCAAGTTTGATTCTCTGCAGTTGGCACTTTTCTGTTTTTTGTTCCCGCCGCCGTGGCTCTCGCTGCTCTCGCTGCTCTCGCTGCTCTCACTGCTCACGCTAACAGCCAAAATGTCTCTAATATGCATTTCAAACGGAGCTCTGTTGCCGCTTCCGCTTGTCTCGCATCACGTCTACACAGAACAGGATTTCTGAGAGGAAAACGCAGGTGGATATGGTCACTGTTGGTTTATACGGCAGCAGCAATAATCCCCCCCCCCCATCCCCCCCGATGTGTGGACCGAGAGCCTCCCTTCGCGTTTACCGTCTCTCGACAGCCGCCCTTTCTCCAGCTCCTTCCTGGAGACGACGTCCGAGGGGAGGTCCTGCTCGTCGTCGCTGTGCTCCTCTTCCTGTTGGGACGCCTGCGCGCTGGGGTAAAGCTTCCCGAAGCCCTCGGCCTCCGCCTCCGCCGCCGCCTCCCGCCTGCTGCTGGGGGGGAGCTCGCTCTCATCTGCTTCTGAAGGGGGACACAAGAGGTCGACACGTTACCAACCAACTCACCAAGGCGTCGCCGTATTCATTCCGGTGACGACACTGGCAGTCTTATGTGTTCCGCGTCGCTACGTTGGGATTATGTACAAGACAGGAAGAGGACGCTCTCCCTGCAGCCCAAATACAGATGGAAGTTTTAAAAGTGTCTAACGACGGCAGATGGTGAAGTAATCACTTCCACAGTGTTTATCGTCTTCGGGAAACCAAACAAGCTCGGGATGGGGGAAGAGTGGATGCAAATCCTCCTGGTCAGAATTAGTTTAACATATTGATTGTTTAAAATGTCGAACCGTGGCCTCGTTATAAACCGATTGAGGTGAAAATGGGGATTTTTCCGGGCGGAGGGTTAATGCGATGAATGCAGTCTTTTGCTCGAAATAACGCCGCAGTCAAATTGGTTGGCGCCGAAGAAGCCGGTCTTAAGAGAGTGAGGCGTAAGCACATTCATGTCCATGTCAAATAAAGAACTGTAATCAAATCAAAATCCATTCCTGTTTTGTAAACATGAGTTTGAAAGGCAGCGGGGAAGGATAACTCTTGAGGAGCACACACACACACGCGCACACACACAAACACATTGTAGATGGAATTACAAAGAGCGGTGAGCCTGTACAAATCTGAGGAGGAGGCAAAAAAGCTTGTCATAAAGTGTGTGTGCGCGCGCGTGTGTGTGTGTGTGTGTGTGTGTGTGTGTGTGTGTGCGTGCGTGTGCGTGCACTGGAGCAAGAAGTGTTGGGGAGCTTTTCTGATACACTCTCGGCAGAGAACTAGATCACTGCTTTCAAAAATTATCCTCCTCCTTATCTGCCCCCCACCCCTCACACACCCCAAACTCCCTTTTCCATTTAAATAGCTTGTTTATCGGATCACACAACGCCTCCCCCCCATCCCCCTTTTCCCAAAACAAGACTAATCCAAAAAGCCACCTGTCATAGTTTATCTTTCCCCTGCCTTTAGGAAATCTTTTGTGTTTGACTTTGAGATCTATTTTACTTCTCAGGGGCTTGCCAGGGAGTGAAGTTGTCGCTAGAGAGAGGGGAGATAAGGCAAACGGGGAACTGCACAGCTGACAAGCAACACAGCCTCTGCCCCCAATGACATTTCCTCGTACAGATAATGGCAAAACCTTTCTGCTCTGATATACTGGCTGTGCAACGCTTGGCTCCATGGTAAGGGACTTTAACTTATGAGTATCAGGCCACCTCCTGCTTCTATGTGATAATAAACATGATGTATGGTAATAATCAAATCCTTATGGTGCCTTTCTTCCTCAAAAGAGACAAGGCGCTGCACTTTTCTTACGGACAGCCGCGCTGCCAGCCGGACCAGCTCTCTTCATTTTAGTGACCGGCCGCTCCTCCGCTGATTGGACGTCAGCATTTAAAAAGGTGGCTCGTACAATTTAGCCTGATGCGCATTAGCACCAATCAATAACAGATAAGAGACGGGAATGGGTGGATATTAATGGAAACTAAAGCTGAACGATCAGCAGATTAATCCTTTCGTCAGTCGACAGGAAATTGATTATTAGCTATTTAACATTTCATTAATTTATCAAGCAAAAAAAATGTCAAAACATTTGCTGATTCCATTCCGTTTGCAATGAGCAATTTTCACTTTTTTTTATGACATTAAGTAGAAAGTGATTGATGGATTTATTGAGATAGTAATCCCACACTCAGGTGAATGAAAATAGTCGTTAGACTTCAATACATCGATTAAAGTCATCGCGAATATAAGCGATATGAAGGACTTATTGACTTGTGTGGAAGGGAAAATGTTTATGTTTTTGCTTAATACATGTCTTGTGCGTAGTGAAACTATGAAGCCACATTAACACATATATCCGGGTTATTAAGAGCACAATATTCATAGTTAATCATTGACATAGTATTATTATAAGTTATACTTATGTGAACCTGTAAGCTGGCCCATAGAAACCGGGTGAAGACAGCCTTAGGAGATAAGCGTAACAGGGAAAGGGGACCTAGTGAAGGCCGCAGACAGACAAGGTTGCGATGAGCTGGCGCTTTAGCCCCAGCTGGTGTCTAAGCGATTAAGACCCAAGGACTAGATATTATGACTAGTAGCGGTTGAATGTTATGACGAGGGAAGGTAAGAATGGGAGGCAGACAGTGAAATAATCAGTTTCTGTATTGAGGCGGCGTCAACTTGGTAATATGGCGTGCGTGAGGTATGAGGTCACCCTACACGAAGGGAAAAAGATGGACACTGGGGGCGGGGGTTAAGGGGTGGAACAGTGGGCCGTGCCTAACCCGTGCATTGCATTATAAGTACTATGTCAATCTGAATGTTCGTGAGTTGTTGTTGTTGTTGTTGTTGTTGTTGTTGTTGTTTGCCCGGACCCAACTCGGTTCGTTTGTAATCTGTGTGTTGCAAATAAATCTACGTGAATTGAACTTTGATCCAATCTCTCTGGTATTCTGTGGGTGGTCAATTACTGAGGTCCCGTAAGTGAGTTCTCGTGGTGCCTCACTAGCAGTCAGATAGGAAATAGATATTAAGTTTATACAGAATCAGGTTTTAAGAAAGCTAGCCATCATCCAGCAGAATACGCAATAAACGGAAGAAATTCAGCCACCACACTTGACATTACCTATGGTTTACGTCTAGCAAAGTGACGTCATATAACCTAAAAGGAAAACTTTATTTAAGTCATGATTAGTGCTAACATTATCAGACAATTAGTTTGTCAATAAATGGGATCAAAACACCTTTCTAAGCACAAACATATTCAAGCTTCTTAAATGTTAAGATTATTTGCTGCTGTTTTTTATTTTGGCTTTAGAACGGTTGGTCAGACCAAGCGAGAACTTTAATGACATCACCAATGATATCACCGTGGGCTCCGGGAAATTGTGAGACATTTTTCTCAGTCACGAAATGATTAATGAATTAATAATAATATATATATTTTTTTAATCAACAGGCTACGTAGTCGTGAAAACACGCTGCAGGAAGTGAATATCTCAGGTCAAAGTGGGGAAGCAGAGCCCTTACCTCCGCCTTCATCGTCAGGCTGACCCGGCCCACTTCCTTCCACGATGGCCGCCACCTCTGGAACCGAAATGTGGAACTCAATTTTCCTCTGCCCGGCGGGGTGGGGCTGCTCGAACACATCGGAGGGCTGCAGCACTGGAGCACTGAGGACGGCAGAGACAATCAGCACTCCCCTCAACATCAGCCTCGAAAATGTAGCCACAATAAACCGGGCTCCAGAGAAGCTTCGGGGTTTGGGAAATTTTGTTCTGGTCAACCAGAGATATTTCCCATTCCACAAACATGCAGCCTGGAGACACTGAGGCGTGCGTGGTTGTGTGTAGTTTAGAAAACTGAGTTTGTGGTCTGTCATTAAGGGAGTGTGTGTTTGCGTGGTGCTGAAACAATACGTCTCTGAGCCACAAAAGGCTGTCTTTATGAGGAATATTGTCTGGAGGTTTTCATCCTTCTTTTCCTTCTGTCTTTTTTTTTTAGCTGCCTAAGAATACTGTCTATGCATGAGGACTTTGACATGCACGAGTGCCTTTGGTGTACCTCTGAGAGTCTGGTTTGGGAGCATAGAGTAGATCCTTGATCCGGGGCTTCTTTCTCTTTGAAGCTGTTTTGGGTCTCATGGGTCTCTTGCATGCTTGGTTGACCAGGCCCATCAGACGAACAATCCTGGAATAAAGCAAAGATAGGGAATAAGGGAGAAAATGTCTACTTTGGACATAAAATAATAAAATTCATAGAAAATCACACAATTATTGGAGTTTTAAGACATTTCCCTTCAAGCCACTTGTGAGTCTAGAAACATTACATCTGAATGACACATTAACACACTGCATCGAACAGCAGCGGTAATGCACAACAGAAATGAAAGTGACTCCCCTTTGCCTCGAGAGGCTGTTTACGCAGAGGTAAGTCCTCTCTAACTACTGCTCCGCACCTCTCTTTGTCTTCGTCGTCCCCGCTCTCATACTCCGATTCTTCGCCGCTGGACAGCTCCATCTCCTCCTCCGGTAAAGGGGGGTAGTCGGGAGGGAAGGGAGGCGGCTCGGGGATGGGTGGTGCGGGAGGCAGGAGCTCAAACTGCAGGAAAACCAAACAACCCGGCTTAGCGTGCGAATGCCTCCGGGTTCAACTGACAGACTTCAGGAGTGTAGTCTCTGCTCGGGGACCTGGTATGCATCGGTCAAGACTGGGATTCGTTGGCTTGCAGATAGTAGAAGTGATTAAGTATTAAGGACAAGTATTAAGGCGCGGCCGGCCACATGTCTATCATCACAGGAGGGGAGATCGATTATACAAGGCTCAAACTAAATCACAATATGTTCAGACTTATGCAAAGTGCTCAAATGTTACACCCCCCCCCATAATAATAAGACGATTGTGCTAAGTGGTGTAGTTTATAAGTGATGCTTATTTTCATTATCGATTAATCTGATGATTATTTGCTAAATTAATCCTTTGGTTCGTGAAAGGCTAGAAAACAGTTTGATAATTTCTAAGAGAGCCCAAGGTGATGTCTTCCACATTTTATTTCTATTCTTACAATATCTGCACTGATTTCAGTCGAGTATAAAGCTGGCTGGTGGCACTGAAGGGGTCTTTGGGAATAGCTGCTTGAGTCACCAAAAACCCCAGAGAGAGAGAGACTTAATCAATAAGCCACTGATGGTCGAGGGTCTTCTAAAGCTGGGAGCAGGTTAACCTCAGCAGTCGAGGTTACTATCCTTGGACGCATCCTCTCCAACACTTTTGAATAATGGCCTATTTATAACGACGCAGATTTTCTTGTTTAACATCAAATAAATGACATCCAAAACCATCTACAACCTGTTCAGCCATGAGCCTGTTCCTCGTTATCCAATGTACACACAGGCTTACCATGGGGGGCCGGGCAGTGACCGGGCCAAACGGACACGGTAAGTTCATCTTGTTCATCAGATGCAGTACCTGTGTAATTGGAGATAAGAGTGTTAGAACGGTGACGGCTGCATCTGAAGATTCGTACCAAAAGCTGGGTGGGAGCCGGTAATGTGAATATACTGCTGCTCTCAAAACAGGCGGCCGGGAACTCGGGGCTCCATATGTTAAACAGATTGCAAGGCTTTTGCATTTTCATTTAAAATACCAGGATCACGGTGAGATTGAGGCTGAAGTGAGATAGCAGCGGTGAGGCTGAGCACGGAGGCGGCTTCCCCGCAACACACTAGCACCACCAAGACGCCAACGCTAGGAGTAGCAGCAGAGAACCCAGGCAGCACGGCTCCCAGGGAAATGTTAAACCTATAACTCATGCCTCCCACTTACGGTTTATTATTAATACTTGCTCCCCAAATTGAAATTTAAAAGGCAAATGTTTGCTGTTTGATCTTTAAGAGGTTGGACGCAGTTCAAAAAACCTCTGGGTTATTCATATTTCCATTTAAAATGGGAATCTGAAGGCTTAAAATGTTGTCACATTTGCATTTTTTTGGTACAAATTCCCAATTTTCCGAAGAAAAGAAAAAAGAGGGAAAGTATGAATATAGGAACCGAAACACAATTGGAATACACACAGATGACCAACATATACATATCAAAGATGTGCCGGTATTGTACGCAGAATAAAATGATATAAAAAGAAGCAGTATACACTCACTTGGACGTAAAACTTTGGCACACTCATGAGGACATGTGATATATTTGTCAGAATGCCATTAGAAGGTGGTGGGTATAAATATTTCAGAGTGGGATTCGATTGAAACGTCAACCTGTAGGAGAGAGAGAGTGAGAGGGAAAAGACAAAATTACTTAAAAAAGGAAACTCTGCCGCTGCAACCGGCTGCCTAAAATACAATACCACCCCCCCCCCCCCACACACACACACTTAACAACTCACAAAATATGTAAAAAATAACGGAGAAACATGAATATGTGGTCCAGCCGGCGAGCTTCAGCTAGGTAGCTCATTCTTTAGATGACATAGCACTCAGTCAACAAATATGAAAGCCGGCCATTAAGGGATGTTGGGACCAGCGTGCCATGTCAGCACCAAAGCTTGTCCTCGTGTAATAATAACTTCTATAAGCCAAAAGACTCGGAGGCCTAATAAACAAAGACTTCAAGTGTGTGTGGGGGGGGCGGTGGGGGGGTACAGTGGTATGTTGTTTAATCTGCCACTTGGAAGGATGACAAAGAAATCTGTTAGCAGTTCTGCTGGGACTGAGAAAAAAAAGGGAAAACAGCCTAAATTTATATCCGTTGGATATTATGTGTCATAATGTTTTGGGAGAACGCGCTAAGTTTTGCTGCAAGGTGTCCGTACAATCATGAAAGAAAAAGTGAGGAAAATTAAAAAACTAAAAGAAAGAAATGTAAAAATGTCCATCACTTTAACGGTATGATGTTAGCCTTTAGTCTCGGCTGCAGTAATAGTCGTGGTGCCGGTTCATTCCACCAGAGTGTGGGTCTGATTCAACACCACGGTTTGGAAAATGACATTTGTTTCAGGTCCAGTGTTTTAAAATAAAATGTGTGGTTTTGGTAAATGTCCTGGTCCGTCAAGAGGCTCGTCCATTTTGTTCACCTAATCAGCAATGTCTCCATAAACCTCTGGATTGAGCTTGTAAAAAAGAGGAACTGTATTAGGATTAGGCCGTTGTAGGAAACGTCACAATGAGCAAGACTTAATATTGGATTTTTACATGACTTTGGAATTAATCTGATCACTAGATTAACTACATTCCTGTCCGGATATTGTATTCGTGAACAAATGCTCGATTCATTTCCTGGAAACTTTATATATTCACGCATCAACTCTGTGATATACAACTACAGAGACCATCTCACTGTGCTGCTTGGTTTATCCCTTGCCAGAATGAAAATGTCTCTTAGCAGTACTTCAACTGTAGGGACTCCTGAATGATCTACCGCTATACACAATAAGAATTCAAAAAAAGAAAAATGTATGGAACCCACTCAAGATATCCCATTAGAATATATTCAGCTTCAAAGCTTCTGATAAACAACCCGTGGAGTGTTGACCCCACGCTACAAATACATAATCAAGCAAACGGCATCATGTCAGGAGTTGGTGAACACCACCAGCTGATCCAGGTCCTATTTTAGCACACGGCAGGATGGACCGGCAGCACTGGAGCGAGCGGTATCAAAGACGGAATGCCTCGCCTCAATTAGGAATTCAGAAATCACCCCTGACGACATCAGGATTCGCGAATCACAGTGAATAGACGTGTGCTCAACACTCACCCAAGGGTCGGCGCGATGCCGGCCTCTATGAGGGGAATGTTTGGCTGCTTGGTCTCCTGTTTCTTCTGCTCTCTCTTGAGATGTTTACCACTGTAGAAAGAAAAGAAGGAAAAAAGTAAGCGTTACAAAAAAAGATTCAACTGTGGCTTTCACCCGTGGCCTCGTCACGATTAAGTGTTTCAATGCTACTCGTTCAATGTAGCGGGGTGCAGAGAATATCTCTGCTCGAAGGCTGAGTTGAGTTTCACGCGAGCGCTAGGTGTAGATTTCAGTTAACAGCGTTTTTAAATTGAACTTTTTTCCAATTGTGTGTCTGGTCAAACTGATTTGTGTTGATTTTTGCCAACTTATGAATAAAACCTGTGTGGGGAAATCATGTCTGGTCTGTGGGGGCTTACAGCAGGATCTTAGGACAACACAACCCGACTCCAGCTCGATCTCACAGGGAGAATAACAGCGCACACATTTGCAATGTGCAAAAGTAACATTGCTCATAACTACGGCCTGTGCAGATCAATAAAAAATAAAAATAATCAGGCGACTTACCTGTCTGACACTGGTGGGTCCTTCAATACCGTCACGTGATCTTGGTCTTTCGCAAACTCCGCAACAAGTGTATGATCAAGGACCTCCAACTGATGGAGCCTGAGGAGAGCCTAAAACACATGAGATTCACTTTTAGCTCCGACTTTATGCAAGCAAGGCTTCCTCAAATGTCATACGACTACAAAACAACTCACTTTCGCTGCTGACTTCTCACTTCTAAAGGTCGCGAAAGCTGCATGTCTCTGTGGAGGTGGAGAGGCGTGTTCAGGGAGGAAAGCAGCTCAAAGTGGAGACATTAAAGCCTGGTATTATTAGTGAGGGAAACCTACCAGGCGGCCCGTGTTGGAGAAGACCCTGACCGACTCCGCTCCAAAATACTTCAAGAGGTCCTCCTTCTCGTCCTGTCTGAGCTCGGCTGGCAGGCGGCGGATGAGCAGCGTCCTGCTGACGTTTGGTGGGACCAGGTCCTCACCCTTCTCCATTTCCCTGCGCGGGACAGCAGGAAGAGAGATACTGCAGTTAGACAACAATGGGCAACAATGCTGGACAGCGAGTTGGATCCTCTTCGTTTGTTACCAGTTTTATTGACCACTGCCATTATTATTATTATTATTATTTAAGAGTGAGCGGAACAACAGCTTATTATTATTTAACGGTGAGCTGAACAACAGCTTATTATTATTATTATTATTATTATTTAAGAGTGAGCCGAACAACAGCTTATTATTATTTAAGAGTTAGCAGAACGTCAGCAGTTACAACAGTCCAGCAATAACCACTCAAGCTAACCTCAAACTCGTTTTGATGATACTGTGTGAATGAGGTGGACAGAAGCCATTCTTACAACTGTAAACGTTAACGCCCCTGTATTGTAAATAATCAGCTATTGTTTAAACAAATACTTCCAGATTAAATAACCAATCCTGAAGCTTTCTTAATCACCCGAAGCCATGGTCTATCAGTTACGTGTACCATTACGTTTTTTTCCGATCAGTAAAGTTAAACTGGCATTTCTTTGAACAGAGAACCGTGCGACAACCACACAGGACTAACCTAGCTAGCTCCAAGCTTAGCTCAGCGCTAGCTAGCTAGCTAACCTATATCTGAGCGAAGCTAACGTGCAGCAAACCCCCATATGTTTAACGTTATTTACCTTGTGACTTTTGCAGAGGCCAACTGTGAATTCCCTTATGATTCCAAGACATTAGACGCAGCCACTAGTACAGTCAAGTAATGTTTTCCGTTAATCAAGTCATTCAAAGCACAAGGGACATCGTTGACCACATAGCCTTACACTACCAGCTCGCTGCGGCTGCAGCCAGTAAACATGTCCACTTCCGCCCCTCTCTTCTTCTTCTACGGGGATTTCGGGCGGATGACAAATAGCACCGCCACCTACTGGACTGGAGTGTAGTGCCTTGATGTGAATTGCATACCACACTTAGGATATCAATACAGAGTCCACAGTTCTGCTGTTTGATTTTACTTAATGACGCGGCGTTTGTCATATAAAATATGAATATAAAAAAACCCTGTAAACTAATATTTTAACTGAGTCTCATATACAGTATTAGAAAACATCCGTTTGTTTTATAATACTAGTCCTAAACCTACCTGGTCCTTATGTACTATCAGGCCATTCCTTTTTCTTTTTTTGTAGATAGAAGCTCATATCGTGGGCGAAATTTATCAACCTAATGTTAAAGAGTTTTTGTATTTGAGTATTGCTTTATAAAAATGGAAGAACATTTTTCATTTTGGCTGTGTTGCAAATTGAGAATGAGCACTAAATAGCCTGGCTCTGTGTAGTTGTAATGTAAAATAGTGCCAGGCTGCAATCCAGTGGTCGAAGTTAGGAACTAAAATAACTATGTAAAAGATAATAATAACCCTTAAAGATAACCCTCCAGTTGAAATAATTAGTTATTAATGCGTCTTATCAATATTATTTAGGAGTTTCAATATGAGCATTCATAGTCATAATAATTATTTCAACTGTATCTGTATTGTTGATGTATACTTTGTTATCAAACATAAAGCCATGTATCATGTAATACATTCCATAAAAACAGCTCTCGAAGGACTGCTCAGTGAAATCGAGGCTCTGGTGTCCGACGTGCCGAGCCACCTCAAGTACTGACAAGCTGCTCGTATTACACTCACACAGATTCACTTATTACATAGTAAGAAGAAAAAAAGAACTATGAATATCATGTTAATAATACACATATGATAATCGTGTTAATAATCCAGATCCTCTTTTCTACAGTTACAGACTCTCTCTCTCTACCTCCCTGCACATAGCTTACTGTTCTGAGTGTAATTTGCCAGAAAAGAGACAACACGTACAATAAACAAAGATGTACTTGACTGCAAGCATTATATTTTATGCTAGCATAAAATATATCTTTTTTTCAAAATTGTCTATAGTTATAGATGACCTATAATGATATTATAGTACAATATCATTATTGTGAATTATTTCAGCCCTGATAATCGTAAAGTGAATATCTGATATTGTGACAGCCCTAGTAAACAGCATTTACAACGCACACTGTGAAGCAACACGCACCGTGTCATGTATTCCAATAAGCAGCCCTGCACATTAGGTTTAGTTGTTGTCTTTCACCAGCAGGTGTCAGGCCTTCCCTATGAAACAACAGCTGCTGCAGCAGTTATGGATGTGACATTTCAAAGTGTTACTTAGTCCCCCCACTTCAACTACGATCTGTTGTCATATTGTATTATGTCTGAAGACTAATTAAAATGTCCCTTTTAATTTACCTTTCTGAGACATGAACATGGTTAGACAGTTCGTTAATCATAGATAGAGACTTAAAGGGATCACAAAGTGAAACATTTCCACCTTTGCCCCAGAGGTTTCTGTTGAGCCAATGCAAATCTACCGGTATCACAGAGATTGGGTACCAGCAAGGGAAGGCCTGTCCGTCTCCCGCTTAGGCTTATGAAGGCCTTCAGCTTTCCCTCCCCACCACCGAGAAAATATCCACTATACACTTCTCGAGATGCCTCCAAATTCCTGGCCAAATGAAGCCCTTTCTTTGAGGAGAGACGCACGGGCATTCCTCATCAGGGGGACACAATACCCCCTTTCACCGTGGCCTGGCTCTGAAATTTCACAGGTGATGGGAGGAACGGTAGACACTCGATCCTCCTTCCTCCCTCCGACGTAACTCATCAGACGGAGGGAGAGAGAGAGAGAGGGAGAGAGGGGAAAACGACTTGAGTCTGACTCAGTCTGTATCGGTTGGGCTGTAATATTTTGGGGGATAAAGCTTCAGATAGCTGATATTTTAGTACCAATAAAATCTTCAAATTTGATGACTTTTATGACGAACATGATGTCTGCCAGACCAGAGGAGGTTGACAATGACAGCACTAGATCTTATTCTTAATAAAAATGCAAGTTCCAGCCTACATATCAGTCCATTGAAGGCAAAGGGGTTGGAGTACAGGAGAAGTGCAGTTTCAGGTGGCAAAAAGTAAGAAGAAGGTCTTTTACTGCCCCTGCAGGCGAGCTGAGGTAATAATTATGTCAGTGAGGCGTTAAAAATTACTAAGCAGTCACCAGAATGAATATTGTGTTTGTATTTTTTGTCATTTAAATGATGCTCTTATTTAGAGAGGCTTACATCCACTGTCTACAGTCTACAGAGCCAGTGTCTTATTCCAGTGTCTATTAACAGCTTTGTGATGTTTCATTGGAAACACAAACTGGCTTAAGTTTATTGGAGAAAGGTTAGCACACAATGTCAAACAACACCAAACATCGATATCAAACATCAAACAAAGCTTCACTCAGGTGGAGTTCTGTTTCTTTTAATTTAGTCTCCATCTTTGGTTGCACTGTACTTTCAGGAAAACACACATTCAAACATTGTTTGAATTTTTCCCAGAGACAACATTATATGACCAGCAGATATTTTAATGCTTAAACCTGATTCATTTTTTATGCCACTTGGGGGGTTTAATCACAACATTGAAATATCATCACCCTATAGTGGTATAATTACACATCCAGCAGACACGTAGCATTAGCATTCATCTGGAGTCTGGTTTCTGTCCACCAGGCAAATGTTAAGTCCATGTCACTCTCCTTTAAGCTCTGTTTTGGTCTGCACCAACTCCTGATGAACATATCTGGCTCTCTCTCAGAGCTTTTATGTTGAGAAACAACTAACTGCTGCTGCTGAAAATGAAACTAATGATGGCAGCGAGGGTGAACCAAAAACATATGCTAAAGTCGTGAGCTGCAAAACCAAAACAATGAAGTAAAAGATGCTCAAATGACCCTTTAGAGCTTTGAGGAACAGCAGAATCAGGTGACATCTCTCTGTGGGTTTGTCCCCATGTTAATGCAACAACATTGCATTAAGCAGCTTAAAGTAATCATGAAAGCCTCCCGGAAGAGACAGAAGTATAAATAGTCGGCAATTGTGTGAAAAATTCAGTCTTGTTTAAAAATGTCACAACTTAAAGCAAACTTAAAGGGCCAGTGTGTTGACTTTAGGGGGACCTATAAGCAGAAATGGAATAAAATATTCACAAATATGTTTTCAGTGACCAATCACCTGAAACTAAGAATCGTTTTGTTTTTGTCAGTGTACTGTAGAATGAGTTTTCTTCCTACAACTTTAACTGTTTCATAGTGTGTTTTCAGTTCATTAAAGTGTTACACTTGTGTTACACCTTCTGGGTGAAACAACTTATTTTCTCCACTAAATCACTTTCAGGCCAATAGAATGTTGAACAAATGAGAAGAAAAATCAAGAAACACATCTAAAAAGAAAGAATTCTCATAAAATGTTGTTATAAATTAATATGCTAAGGTGTTTAAGTAACACTACTTTTTATACTGATGGTAAGATTTCCAGACACATTTTTACACCTGGTTGCTCAAAATGGACTCAAACTTCTACCCATAATTCTTCAGTATTTCATCTCCTCTCTGAGGTTTTCCACAGAAATACTTTCCAGTTAGGTTCTAGCTTCAGATGAAAAAAACATTTGGCAACGCCACACATGCATGACATTTGTGAGTTTGAGGGATTTACTAAAAAAACAACCAATATAAATACTTTAGGAAGATCATTATTGTCCTGAGCCTGAGACATATTTTGACACAAAATAATATACACTAAATAATACTGGGTGTTTAGAGAACAAAATGTGTAGTCATACAGCGATTTAGAGGATCTCTCTTCAACAGGGTCCTACAGTCCTCATCAGGTCCACATGGCCTGTGTATTCCCTGACTGGGCACAGAGGGAAGGCTAATACAGCCTAGACAGTAAACTCAGGTCATGTCCAGCCTCTGAGGCTTTAAATGGACTCTTTCATGGTCGGGGCAATGAATGGGGCAGCAGGGGCCTCTGTGGGATAGTGTGTATTTCCAGCAGCCTGCATGGAAACTGCATTGAAAAACGTTGCTCCTGAGCACATCACGCCTCCATTGTGCCTCTACAAATATGCCACATACAAGACTTGGTTTATTTCCCTGGAAAACAGGTTTGGGCTTACTGGGATCTTTTAGTTTTAGCATTTGCATCTCAAGTATCCCGTATTTTCTTAACAACTGCATCTGAAGCCCGGCCAAGAAATAGCCCCACACACAACCCCCATATAGAACACAAAAATGTTTTATGTTTACACGTTGGTTTTGTACTGTTTAACAAACATATATATATATATATCAGTTAATTACTGAGCTTTAAAGGTGCTGGTATGGGAGGAGTTTGTTAGGTTTGGACAGAGCCGGACTAGTGTTTTCCATCTTGATGCTATGCTAAGCTAAGTTGCTTCTGACTCCAGCTTCACATTGAACGGACAGATGCGAGGGTGGTATCATTCATCTCATCTAACTCTGGGCAAGAAAAGAAACTACGAATGTATTAAAATGCCCAAAGTTCCTCTTCCTGTCAGTCTTTCTTAACACTGTGTATGTGTGTGTGTTTGACAAAGCCCATCTCTCAGATTGGTGTGGAATGCCATTGACTGTAACTGTGACCGGTTTCCAGACTTCACTTCCCTCCCTTTTAGAGCCTGTGAATCTTCAGTTCAGCCTTTTTATGATTACAGAAGCATACAGGCCAAGCTACTTGTTTAAATAGACAATTTATATGTTTGCTCAAAGTAAGATGTTGCTAACAGTGACTTCCACAACTTCTGCGACCTTCCTGAAAGATGAGCTATCGGGCAAATTTCTTGACTATTACTGTTGCTTAGTACCACTATTACTGTTATTAGTGTGTTTAATGGTCACGACTACCTTTAGGAGCCAGGACAAAGCCACTCCTACAGCAACTGGTCACATCAATGGAAGCTTGACAGTTGCGATACAAGTCTTCCAGTGACAATCTTGTCCGGCACCAACATGGAGGTCCAATGGAAAATTAGCTGTGTACATATAGATGAACAAGAGTCTACAGCCACACCAGCAGTTCTGCTAACATGCTCACAGTGACAATGTGTAGTAAATCATATTTTCCTGGTTCACCTCCTTGATGTAGCGTGTTGGCATGTGAACAGCACTAAACACAAAGTACAGCTAAAGCTGTTGGGGAATGGCTTTTGTTTTGTAGGTATTTAGTCTTAAACTAAAGTATTGGGCAAAAAGGACATTTTGACCTGATGATGGCACTAAGACAAAAGGTCAGGTCAGATTGTGTCACTGCGATAGCGTTGCACCTGTGCAGGATGCAGTCACAAAACTTTACAGGTGTGTAGTTGAGAGTTCAGAGGTCAGTGTGGTCCAAGCAAGGGGTGCCAGACAGAAGGATATCCAATGCTAAAAATACCATTAAAAGCAACAAATATGTATGAATAAGCCACTAATAGTGCCAGCATCTTCTTCTACTAAATTAAAGGGCTTTAGTTGGATTACAACATTATAACTTTGTCTTCAAAGCTAAATTGTCCCATATGCATACAAAATTACATATGGGTTGTATTTCAACCAGCCACAATAGACACAACATGGTGTTGACATAAGACCATTCAAGTCTTGCATATGTTTTGTGCTCATGTCAGAACAGAGGACAGAGCCATCCTGCAAACAGATTTATGCTATGACCCATCTAGTTTTGAGTAGTGAAGATGCATGTGACCCACAGATGTGCCATGTTTTTGGAACTGAGCAGATCATTTCATTGGCATTAAGGTTAATGCAATAGTTGTTATTGTATGATTCTGTTTCTACAGGAAAGAAAAGTTAGCCGGTCATATTTTGCATGTCCTCTTATACACTCTTATTATTATGTTATGTCACTCTTTGTTAAAGGAAAGAACTCCTTGGAAGGACTAAAATATAATTTCTGTTTGCCCTTAAACCTAAACAGTGCTTAGAAAAGAGAGGTGTGATGTGGATACTTAGAGTCGCGTATTCTGGAGAGCACACAGGTAGATAATCATGGCACCTAGTGGATATCAGGCTGAGTCTAGACAAAAACAGAAATAATATGAAATTGGGGTAGTGTCTGTTTAATAATCACTTCCCAGCG
Source organism: Ophiodon elongatus (assembly GCA_016806645.1). Lineage (NCBI taxonomy): Eukaryota > Metazoa > Chordata > Actinopteri > Perciformes > Hexagrammidae > Ophiodon > Ophiodon elongatus. Next base: position 453,394 of record JACSYO010000492.1, on the reverse strand, counting down.
AGCATTTGATGGATGGTGATGTAAAGGAAATGTATAAGTTCATCCTGTTAGTTTGTATGATGTGAACACCAAATTCCTCCGCTGTAGGATTCACGTAAACAGACGTCCCACCCGAGAGATAATTTACATCTGTCCAGGGCACACACTTCTGCCCTTAACTGCTCTCTAATAATAATAATGAGGGTCCTCTGTTAACGCAACTTGCACTCTCAGGCTTCAACCAGTTCACGTGTTTACTCATCTGCTCTCTTCCTGGCAACGTAGGAGAAGGCTTGGCGGAGAATGGCAAGAAGTGTGCTGGTATCAAACGCGGTGTCACCCCCTCTGGAAGGAGGGTGAAGGGAAATCTGGATTTCATGGTTAAGGCAGAATGCGAGGAATGCTGTCTGCAGACCCGAACACTGAAAACCAACAACCACAGAGAGATACCATCTAAGGATTTGCAGAGTAATGGCTCAGGGTCAAAGTTACATGATGGGTTACATGATGAGTGATACCGGAGGCGCATGTAGATGCTGCAGCCGGTAGGTCCCATGAATTACACTTCATTTTTGTCTTTGTCTCTATGTCTGTGTTTTGTTTCGTGTTTATCACTGATGGCCTATGACAGAACACATTCATCAACATCTGAAAAGGAAGCGTGGGGATTGGATCAAGTGCAGCGGACTTTGAGAGGATCGCCGCCTAAGGCCGACACAACCAGCCAGACCTGCCGGACCAAACGCCAACAAACTGCCCACAGGGAGGAGAGAGACGAGAGGGAGGAGAGCCCAGATGGAAGCTAAGCTAACCCATTAAAAAAGGTTGCAGAAAAATAAGATGGGTGAAAGCAGCGGGAGGTCGGTGACCGTTGAGCCCACATCCTCACAGAGACCTGGCTCCATCGTTCATCCCGGATCAAGCTCCACTTGACGGACGGACCACAGGACTCCGGTGGGACTCCGGTGGGACGAGAGGAGGCGGACTCTGTGTTTAAATCAGGATGCTTGGTGCTTAAAACACAGTCAAAGTTGATGGACAATGTTCTCCTCATATTAATTTTTTTATGTGAAGATGTTGGCCATATTATCTGCCCAGGGAATTGTTTTTGTTGATTCACCGCACAGCAGACAGGCACAGCTAGCGACTAGCTGATGAACAAAGTGGAGCATTTGGCAGCTTGAGAGCTAGAGATATTTTCTTCAGCAGTTGGCGGAGACCAAAAACCGAGCTAAAAGAGTGAATATTTGGCTTACATTTGACTGGTGGACATAAACATGACTCCAAATTAATGATAATGTTGCTCCGTAAACTGCTGGAAGTTTAAATAAGCAACAGTTTGCTAGATCAAGTTCATCACAACAAGCACTGCCCCCAAGTGGCCAAAAATAATAATTAATTATGGCAGGTCGGAAGTGTCATGAGTATCACGAGGTGAACGGAAATGGCTTTTTATTGCAATCTATCGAATAGTTGACAAATGTCAACCTCAAGGTGGCGCTAAAGGAAACGTCAGGGGAGCGCCAGAGTCATGACGAATCATCCACTGGGAACCATGAATGTCTTTAGGCCTTCTAAATGTTGTGCCAAGCATCAAGTAGATATTTCACAGAATAATTAAGGACTTTGACTCACTGATGGTTTTGGATAAAAAGACATCTCTGTACCACATTTCTATCCAACAGTTGTTGAGATATTTCAGTCTGGATGAAAGTGGTGGACGGACTGACGGACTGACAATGCCATGCCCAGAGCCACGATGCTAGCATGGCTGAAAATGACATTACATAACCATTCTCTGAATAGAAGTAGTTGTACAACATACATGATTGCATGTTTCAAGGATATAGTCAGTTGGTATGCGGAGCATTTTTTTTTTTTTTGTCTCCTGTCGTGAAAATAAGAACCAGAAATACCCAACTCGAAACTTTTCATATGCTGTTGGTTTCAACTTATAAATGTAGCAAGTGAGATCTCTACTTTCTTCACAGAAACATAAATATATGATGGGACACAGCTGTTCTATTTCTGCTCAGAGATCCTACGGTCACAATTTTACTTAAGAGTCTCGTACACTGTGTTCTACTTTGCCTCCTTGTTTGATGTTTCGTCTCTCCAGGTCACCCCAATCCACCGGCTCAGCCAGAATGCCCTCTCCAAACAGTTAATTATCTCTCTAATGCACGGGCACTTCCCCGAGCTTGACTGCACCACATGGTGAATGGTGGCACACAGCTGCACTGCAGCAGGAATCTTCCTCTGTTTTCTATAGGAGAAATTTATCTTGGGACATTATAGATCCTTTGAAGTCGTTTTAACTAAGAGATAGCTTAACAGCAGTTGCTGTATGCAGCGTTCTGACATTACCACAAAAGAATGCCTCCTCTAAACTTGCTTCAGAGTTGTCAACACATAAAACCAGCCAAACGCAGCGGTTCAAATCATCTTCAAGTCATTTCTCCAACTGCAGCTCAGCACTGACTGCCTTCATGTTAATCTATGTATCAAACAAGAAATATCTGTGAAATGAAACAAAGTTAAAGAAAAACTCCACATTGCTCTGACATAATCTGAGCGGGCCACATAACGCAGGCCTACCCGCTGAGAGTGCATTGGCATTGCTATCAAAAGACTGCACATATGGAGACCATTCCCATTTCTAAGGGATTCCAGCCGCAGCCGAGGTCAAAAACCCATCGATTCACAGTCTGTGGTGCTTCAGTGATCGTCTTTTCTCCTAATGTGATCCTTTCTCGGTTTAGTCTTTTAACCTCACTGCCAAGTCTCAAATAGTCATGTACCTTAGCTTTTCCTTTCATATACAGTGTAAATACCTTTTTACTGCAGCCGCCTGCACCCTACAGTGACATCCACAATCCACAAAGTAATATGGTGAGGTTCACAGTGCACTGAGGTAATAGTCAAAGGGACATTTAAACACAGTCCTATCATTCTAATGCGGGGAGGATGCACGAATCTGAAATTAAGATGCCCGTTACTTCCCATGTCTCGATTGCTAGTCTCTACCACCTCTCATTGCTGGCTGCAATTCCTTAATTATAGAAGCCCTGTGTTTCTCCAAGTGAAACCAGTAAGCCACTAGGCTTATGTGCTCTCAGTTCAGTAACATGTGTAAGCTAAGTCAATGATGACACTATAAAGTTGTCAATGGTAGAATGTAACTCAGTACATTTACTGAATTACTGTACTTAACTTAAGTAATTTAACAAAAATGACACACAAAAAACAGGAAAATATTGCACTTTTTACACCACTTTACTTGACATTTATAGTTAGTATCTACTACCAGAGCTGTCATATTCTTGGCAATAGTTGACAGTCGAAATTAAAGCCTACCTTGTGTTTTTTAAGGATTTAAACTTATCTTCTAATGCTGGAGTTGCTTTGTGACCATTGAAAACTGTCGGAGCGGTGAGCAAACAGTTAACACAGCATCATTTACAGGTTATCAGTGTAGTCTTTCATCATTTTATAGTTTACCCAGCAGCATCAGTCAGACCAGCTGGCCAATCACCTGCAAGACTAAGGACATAATCAAGCATTAATCAAGGGCAGCTGTGTGTGCAACAGAGATATGATGCTTGATGTGGACAGTACTTCAAAGATAAACCAAAAAAAGAAAAAGAAACCACAGGTACGAGAGACAATTAAATACTGAGTAAGTTCCTCTGTAAACTACCTCTACGTGCATGTTTCATGTAATAACATGTAATTTACTCTGCATTGCTAAAGTTCTAACAGCTAACCTACTGTAGTTAGTAAAGCTAATTGTGCTAAGCATTGTTTGTATGTGTAGCCTACTGTAATGGCCGACTAGCATATTGTTTTATCACACCAGGTTGCTTCAGTTGGACACAAATGTTAGAACATTAAAACAACTAGCTAGGTTAGCTAAACTTTTAAGTTGAGTACAAAGTACTATCTACTTGGCCTCTGTTTTCCAGTTGGTTTGCAAGTAACTAGCTAGCTACTAGCATCATGCTTCAGAGACTCATTTGAATCAATGTCAATACTAAAACATGAAGCATAATTAATTTTTGAAACAAACAAATTATGTTTGTCTCTACTATCTGATATTTTGACTTACACAGGTGTTAATAATAATGGCTCCATTATATTTAACGTTAGTTAGGTGTGTTAGTATGCTAGCACAGCTAGCACGCACGGTAGGCCTTTTCCATGAGAGACATTTTTGGCTCCCTAAATTGGAATAGCGACGGCTGCATTCTATGTATGTGTCCCAGGGCCTTGGTATTGTGGGTTACTGGCTGATATATAGGTTACTGGCACATCTAAATACACACAGACATAATTGAAATAGTTTCTAACACCTATAATGTTACTTTTTTTGGAATTAAGACTTATATGGATATTATTGAAAAAGGTCTGTGCCAGTCCTGGAAAATGGTATGTATGACTAAAAGGAATGCACTCATTCTTAAAGTCAAACTGAATCCTTAGTGCTTTGTAATACACATTTAAGCTGCTTTAAGTCGTTTTTAGTTTGCAATTATTTACTCAATGGAGCTTTTAAAGCACTAATGGGTTATGAGAAGTTATGTGATGGTATATTGTATTGATAATGTCATAAGAAAAGGCTTCATAAATACATACATACAGTTGAAGCTTTGTGTTTAATCACCAATAGGTTTGCACCAAACTTCCCCTCCCTCTCTATTCTTCTGATGTGATTTTTCGCAGCATGCCTGAACACCGAGGGTCTGTACTGGAAGCTTGCCTTGGGGGGCTGTGTTGGATAATTTGTTCGAGTCTGACAGAAAAAAAAAGAAAGCACAAGCAGCACAGAACAGGCAGCTCTGGCTGGAGGTGAGTGCTGGATGACTCGTCTTGAGCTATGTTATGACCCCTTCACCAAACTACCTTAGTGGTCAGAGGTCAAACAGGACGTCACAAAGTTCAATGGAGAATGCATTAAAAATATGTCGGCGACAATTGAAATGACTGAAAACAGCACCACGGATTGATGGACCATTGGTTCCAAGTCATGACTGTGTGGTATGTGCATCAACGTGCAGAAACATGCAACCTGCCTGACATACAGTAGGTGATCCATCTCAGTGAATGCTCTTGTCACTTTTACTCTCTGTCAAAAATCTATCAACACTGCATGGAAATGTTTGGCGCATTCATAGTCGTCTAGGTCATCCCAGACTCTGGAGTCTGCTGCAAAAACAACATTTTATTTTTCCAATTGAACATTGCATTTAAAGTGTTTCTTTGAAAACAAGCAGAGCAAGTAAAATTTCTGTTTTTGAGCACATTGTGTGTCACATCTTAGCGTTGTCCAAATAATAGGGACATCGGATTTGAATGTTAATGCATGCCGATGAAATACCAACTATGACTACTTATGTACTCATGTCTTTAATTCACACTGTTGGAAAACTCTATTATTCTCAGTTTTTTAACATTGTGCATTAATTGCATTTTGCATTTCCAGAAAATTACTATGTGCTGGGCAAGCGAGCTGTTTTACAGTGTCATAATGGCTCTGCTTTGCATGAAAATACATTGTAAATGCAAGGATCTCAGCATCTTGGTTACTTGTATGAATACAGTTGTATGAATTAGTGCTTTTGTGCTCTTTTTGGTTGAGACAGAATCTTTCAAAAGAGTCTCTGAAGTAGCTTTAGAGCCACACGTGAAAATGACTCAGTACTATGAATCAGTATGTAGGAGATAATATATGGTCTTAAAAAGCAAAACATGACTGAAGGGGTCCTGTTAGGACAACAAGGATTTTAAGGCAATAATGAAAAAAGCTTGGTAGTGCTAATATGCTCCCTTACAATCAAAAGCAATACGGCAGTAACAGAAAGACAGACTTGCATTAAACATGAATCCAAGCTCCACCACATCAAAGGTCTACAAAAGCACACACGCCCTGTCATTTTGTAATATGAATAGGGACATACAGTTCACCTCCTACAATGCATCACTCAGCCAGACTGTGAACCCTGTCCTATGGGCTTCCATTTAGAGGCCACGGTATTTCAGTGCTGCCCCTGTGGGCGCACACTGCATGCTGTTACAGGGCAGTTCTCAACAACTCAGTTACAGGGTGGGAGGGAGACACAGGGGCATATGAAAAGGAGCTCTGTGAAGGAGGCTTAACTTCCACTGCCCACAGAGCAAACCAGGAAATGTAAGAAAGACGATTTTAGTCAGTGCTGGCTAAGAAGAGCAAACCTCTATGGTCTATATTGGTAACAGTGTGCTGCTAAGGCACATTTTGAGTGTCTCATAACTGCTAAATAACAGGATTCAATATAAAAACATATCACATCAAACATTACATGCTGTATTTGTCACATGTCTTTGCTTTTAGCGTGGTATGGTGGTTAACTACATTCAACTGGATGGTATTTTAGAGGATGTAGTTTGTGGTGCTGTTGGACATAGAGGAGTTTCATCCAGCCTCCCCTCATTTATACAAATGGGGTAGTTAAAAGAATAGAAACACCTAACGCAATACAGTGCAAAAACACCACACACGTACTGTAAATCCATGTGAAATTGTCCTTATACTATCCAGTTAACTGTCACATTATTGACACATCATCTTGTCTCTGATTTTATTAATTTACACATAATTCAAGTCTATTAACAATTTATTTCCAGGGCTGTTTAATGCTTAATGATGATTGCAGTGTGTGTCTGGGATTTAGTTTTAATCCAAGTCAGTGTCCGTGTTACAGCCATTATTGAATCAAACATCAGTTTTTGATTTACTGCTGTTTTTTGTCAAATGTGAGTGTATTGGGTCTCACAGCTATTCTACAAATGTGCTAGACCACCAATACACACACACACACACACACACACACACACACACACACACACACACACACATACACACACACACACACACACACACACACACACACACACACACACACATATGCTGACCTGGAGCTAATTGAGGCCACCCACCCTCACATCACGGTCGCCACTCTATCTTCCCATTCAGCCAGAGTGATTCCCTGCTTTCGTCACCCATGCAGCAGTCAACACCCACCATCTGGCCACGGTAGCTCATTTAGACTTTTACTAACTCTCAGTTTGCTACCTGTAATAAGGGTGGTGCAACAGAGGGTGTACAGTATATTTGCGACAGAATGTGTCTGCTGTCCTTTTTTTTTCTCAGCCTCAGCCTCACATACCAAGGTCATGCAACTCTCCTAAATTTACATTTTCGTCCTGAGGGCTCACTTCAGATCTGCCCCGACCAGGTGGTGCGAACATACAGCTCTACCTTCAGCTTTTCATTATTGGCTGGAATATATTGTTCCATTAAGGGAGGGAAATTGGTATAGCACTCAAACTGTCCATGAACTTATCACATAGTTATTGTGCTGTGCTCCACAGCAATTTTGCGAACCCTCATCAACTTCACATAAACTGAATTTTTATGTTATGGCTAAAAATTGCCATGTAAGACTTTTACTGTGGCAGACTGAGGTTTATGAGCACAAAATGTAGAGTGATTCTTTCAATGAGGTTGAAGGGCAAACAAAAAAAGTATCAAACTAAAAGGCATAACAAAAACATCTAGATTGATTTTTGTCCTGTTTTTTAAGAAATGTTTAACTATCAACTATATGCCAGCTATTATTATTCCATTGTGTCGTACTGTGTCTCAAACAGCATAAATACAACTTTAATTAATATATAGATTATTAATTTAAGTCAGTGTAAACCGTCAAACATTCTAAAAATCCTTTGGTATTGGTATTATGTTATTATGCATAAACATACGTACAACATAATGCATTCAAATGTCATTTGAACATATAATAAAGTTTGAGGAGTACTCTTTTTACCGAAGAGACAACGATATAACGTAACTCAATTGAACCTCCATTAAAATCTGTTTGTTCCGTTGCTTTGCCATGCAGGACTGTGCTGCCCACCGGCTGCTTACAGCTGACGTTAACCAGCTCTCTTATGCCGATTTCAACACAGATTTGTTGTTCACAATGTAGCATTATCAGGGTATTGGCACAACTCTACAGCCATCACTAACATACAAATATATCTAAAACATTTTGGAAATAATATATTGATTTACATTTGAGAGATCAGGATATCTAGTGATTAAGGACACATGCAACCATAAACATTAGGCAACAATTACTAAATAATACTATCTGATGATAAAGAATGTATTAGATAAATATCTAAATGTCGGGAGCAAAATTATGAAATCAAAGATAATACCAGCTGAATCAAAACCAATACATGCTCTTTATTCACAAATTGCAGGACAATCAATGACTGGTGTATGACACGTAATGGCTCTGTTAATTGAGAATGACTCTCTGACAATGCAAATGAGTTGGCATGCTACCTTGAATCAGGTATGCAGCTGATGCATAGGCCTGTTCTTGTCTTATTTCTGTTTGTTTGTCTAAATAAAATCAGCACCAAGAACCTCCACTGACACCATCTCCATATAACTGTATCTTGTGGGCCTCCATGTGCCCTCCCAAAATGGAGGCAGCATTTAGTCAGATGTTAATTCTGGTGTGCTACATGGTAGACCACATTGAAAATACATGGTTGCCACTGTCAGAGTGCTGTGTATGACAACGAAGAGCCATTGCAATAGCACAAATATATCTACAAAACACCAAAACCCATGGCATAGAAACTTTCAAACAAATGAGGCATTGGCTTTCCACAGATTACCTCAAATTACCCAGACTCTGGTTAGGCTTCTATTAAAGGGTTTCAGTCCCATGATAACTCAATTTACCAATTGATACAAGATTCTAAAGTGTATTTATTCTGATGAAATACTGTGGTAGCCAAAAATAATTTTAGCGAAGTGAGGGAACTTTTTCTTGCTTGTGTTAGAGGACTGCAGTGAGTGTGGAGAAAGAGCTCTTTATACTCTCCTCCGTGCAGTGTGTAAACAGTGACAGACAGTGGCGGGTGGTTGGCTTGAGTGTGCCTGTGAAAAGTGCTTGTGTTTTGGACACCATGTCAGGTAAAACTCATGGCAAGTAAAATAACTATTCTCATTTTAACATGTGTACAGTACTCATAAAATGTGTCTAACAGGAAATGTTTAAAATGTATATAAGTTTTTGAATGCAGGTTAGTTTTTTCTTCTAAAAAATGTCACTGACCTCCCTATCCCGTGTTGTACTTGGGCCAAACGACTTCCCAAAATACTCAACTCACACAACTAATTCTGGAGGATACTGACATATGATTTGCATTTTTACCCTCTACTTTAGTGCGTTTCCAAATAGTAAAATTCTAGAGTGGTCGTTTTACTGGTTTTGAGTATGTATTGCAAGATGCTAAATATATTGATACCACCTCTTGTACACAGACATCATACTTTCTTGATGTCACAATTGTATTTGTCCAATTTTTGAAATAAGTATTATGTCATCTGAGTCATTAATTTATTCAACCTCTTATTAGGTCCATAATGGTTGAATTGTTATCTAAATACAGTAATCAGTACATTGTATGGCTGCTCCATGGCCTTTTATTTTCCTTCATCTGGTTTCATCCCTGACCAGGCCATATGCATCGACAACATGGAACAGTGCGCTCGTCACAAATGTCAAATCATTAAGGCATTCCTCAGTAAAAGTTTCATGCAGTCTGAGGCAAGTGTTTTTTTTTGTGAGGTGTCTGTTGTATTAAGCCAATGGATGTTGTGACAGAGGCTGGTGGATGTGGTGAGAATGACTCTTGTCTGTTGGGTTATGTTGTTGTAGAGTCACAAAGTCTGCAGAGGGAAAAGGGGGTGCATGGGTCAGCAAAACAACAAACTTATAAAGGAGATCTGTTTTCTATTCTATCAAACATTGGTTTCTTTTAGTCATTAGCGAAGTGTTGAATATTGTTATCATGACGAACGTCTCATAACCTTTACAAAGTAATAATTGTAACCCAACCAACATTTCAATTCCTAACCATGATCTTTCCCAAACCAAGTTGGGTTTGTGCCGAAACTTAACCAAAACCTTCACCATAGCCGTGTAATATCAGAAAATGGTTTTGTTTTTGAGATGTCAATATGGACCTGTCGATCGTGTCATCAGATCTGAAAATGCTTATATGCACACAGTATGTGCCTTTTTAAAGGGCATGGACCAAGCCGTATTTTTCTGTTTGTTTGGAGCACTTGTCTGTGACGTTGCGTTTTTGCTAATGTTACATAGTTTATGTTTCCATCTTTTCATATAGATGTCCAACTAGAGCTATTTGTTATGACATGTTCCACCCATCCAATCTTTTGTGACTATTTCTAATGATCTAGTCTAGTCCTTTTCTAAGTTTAATTTCTTCCTGAATAGTCTTCAGCGACTCTGTATATGACGTAAACTTGTCTTCTGACCAGTCAAGCCCAGAACACCTCCAATGGGAAGTAACTATTGGGCATTAGCTGTCACAAAAGTGTCTCAAACTAATCTCAACTAGCCTTAGATAGCACAATGCTTCCTTGAACAAAGGACAGTGCAGTTGCCATTACAACTTGTACGCAGATGTAACACTAGTTTAAAACATGGGTTACATAATGTCACACATCAGAGCTTGGAAACAGCAGTACATTACTATGACACTTTGAATTGTGCATCAAATTCACACATCAATCCTTTGTCAAGGTTATCTACATATACCTCTATCATTTTGCATGCTACTACTGAGGCAACTGTTGGTATAGCTGCAGGAAGTAAAGCTAGAGCTGCTGCTGCTAAAAGTCCTGCAGCTACTTTATCTACTCAGCTAACTCAGCAGAATTGGTTGTTGACCCAACACATAACATAACCCTGTATCTACCACTGGTCCCAATGCACCGTTAACAGAGGAATTGTGGTTTATTTAGTGGCTTAAGTGTACTGGCAGCATTTCTTGAATGAAGGAGAAATGAGACTTGCTCATTTTTTTTATTTTTCCCATCCGACAAGAAATCACAGTGCATCACCCACTGCTGACGGCCTCGCAATTTATAGTCTCTTTTGAAGTGCACACCTGACTGTCTAAAGCAAAAGCTGTCAATTATGTTATGAATAGGTTCGTAGGAGATGAAAGAAAAGAGATTGAAACTAGAAAAGTCAACTTCTACATTCTATAAGCGGCATCATTTTTGTGAGAAGGGACAACTTGGACCCACTGTAGCCCACTATGAGAATGACTGCCCCTGCTCCCTGAACCATAGGAAGACGAGATGTAGCATGAAACCCTCTCTGCCCGGACACCAATTCCTCCCAGAGAAATGGCTCTGCTTTTTGCCACTGACCATACAGGAGGAGCATCTGATACTGTTTGGCAGGAAACAGGCTGAGCCGGGATGGCTGGGAAGGACGAGCTGGCTGACAGACAGAGCCTGGTCACGATCCATGAGTTCACTGGAGTGAGCCAAGAGATACAAGGAGCGGGACTGTCTTCTGGACTGATTCCTGTTTCTAAAAGGCCATTAGATGAGGAACTCTGGAATCCCTCGGCCCCCTGAAATCATTCTTTAGAGTTTTCTTAAAGTGCATTTTGGTCAACTTGTCTTATTGTGTCTTGTTTCAGGATAATCACACAGTCATTTGCGCAAACCTCTTGGAACCGGGGAAACCACTGGGAACAAGTGCAGTTATCTCACACTGCTGGCAGATGATTGCATTTGTTCTCAGTGCAGGTAGCTTTTAAAGGCACACTGACCCTGTCGACCCAATAGATGATAAGGAAACTCTATATTTCGAGAAATAAATTGACAACATGGTGGAAATCAAAAAGGAAATAATACAATGAGCTTTGTTGTTAGCTCTGTTAGCTTGTTATGTTTGTATATAAATTATTAATGGTTTATAAAAACTGCTGTCTGAGAGGATCTGTACTCGATGTATTATTTAGGCCTTTCAAGATAAAGAGAGATCTTGAAATTAGCAAAGAAAACTCATTTTGAGCTGCATTTCACTGCTGATAAGCAGTATTTTTTCATTTCAGATATTCAAGATACATTGTCGAGAAACAAGTCCCTATATTTCACTAAAATGTACTTGTTAGGTGATTGTGTCTTTTATTAAGTGTCGTGAGATGTTTTGACTAGTAATTGGACAAATATGCTTGTTAAGATTTAGCAAACACATTCTTCCAAAATATAGTCCCTCAATTAGTGCTTTGATGATAGTGGTGGAAAGAACTTTCTCGTGCTGGTACAAAAAATGCCTTTAAACTTCTTCACGACTAAAACATCTCCACATGTCCACACTAAGACAGAAATATGCTTATGCACTTTTCCATCAGTTTTATAAAGCATAATGCACTGAATCTGTTTCATGGAACTGGGTGCACATGCACAGGCCTCATTTCCACTTTCACAGTTTGCCATTAGTGGATTTAGGAATGCCCTTCAACATCTGTTTTCATAGAGATACTTGTGCCGGCTCCACCACTCATAAGACCTGTCAGTTTCACTGATTGTGTTGCAAACAATCATCCTTATTAAATGTTATAATGATGATAAATGATTAATTTGTAGAGTTCATATTGAAACAGACCGTACAAAGTGTTTTCGTAATAAAGGACAGAATTAAAAGATTATTGATAGATGAATATTGGCTCAAAGGTAAATAAGAAAAGAAATTCAGAGACAATTTGAAATTAAGTTTATAAATGTGCCTTTGACATTTCACAGAAAACACTTTAACCTGCAAAGTAATAACACAATCAGTGGAACTGACCAAACAACCTGAAGAAACAACGTTTACCATAAGTTTAAGTCTCTCATCTTATGTTTCATGCTGATATTATCATTTCAACCGCAGCAATCTCTAGAAAGCGTGGACGCCTCGTCTGAAGTATACGCCTATTCTCACTGCAAAAACTTCTTTCAGTGTGGGAGATGATGTGTGCACGGTTTCTGTGCCTCCATATCCTTTATACATCTGGCCCCTGGTGAGAGTGAAGGCCATATTGGCATCATGTTCATACTCAAAACATTTTTAGTGCCTTGAATGGAAGCATCTGTGTTTGTTGTGTTTCCCTTCAATGACCCTGCCCGGTGTTATCGTGTAGATGACGTATAGTGTATATTGTGTCAATGGTGGCACACCAGTTTCCTCTTTGGGGATTAATGATCCTTCTATCCCGTCCTGATTCATTAAGGTGTTTACTTTTAATTTGTCACCCAGACCCTACGCGATCAAATTTCACCTTTCCCTGTTCTTTCTTATTTCTGTGAAATTGATATTTAACTAACATTTGCATTAGGGTTTGGAATAGTGAAATATATACAATTGACACTAATTCTCAACCTGCTGGATTATCCAGTGTTTGCACAGTGGCACACCAGTGAGCTGCAATGATTTCCCCACAGCACACTGATGCCGAGTTGTAATTAAACTCAGCATTACATTTTTTATTTCATATGATGGAGGCATGTTTGTTTCTATATTTAGCCTCTGTGTGGTTGTGGGTTTCTGTATTTGTGGTATATGGCTACTATTTTCAATTTGTCATGGTTAAATGTTATTTTTTTTTATTCACAAATTGATGTAGGCCTAGATGTTTAACTGTCACAAAGGACTCGTGGAAGAGTGGGCTATATGCTAAACCAGCTCCTCATTTTACCCCCTAAATACTGTATTCATGCTGCAAATAACAGCATTTATCTGCGCCAGCTCAGGTGGTGTAAGATAGGATATTATCAGTAGCCCATTATAGAAACACCCTGCATGTACAGCGCTGCCGTTTCATCATTCCCAGGTCGTTACCAACGGTTTTATTTGTGCTTCTCTTTCCTCAGACCACTCGGGAGAGACTTGAGGGCGCATTACAAAGCTAATGGGTGGACCCGAAGGAGAATTTCCAGCCCCGTGATTTGCTAATCGGGGGCTGGCTCCCTTGTCGTTTCCCTGTAATCGTGGCTCCGGTTTGTGGAGCTTGCCCAGCCCTCCTGTCCGTGGACGCACGAAGTGTACCGACTGCACTCTGTGCGTTTTGGTTAAAGCCCGACTACCTTCACTGTGAAGGCTGGGCACTGGAAAGGAGGATCGGGGCCCTTGGTGTGGCTGAGAGAAGAGGCTGAACTTCTCACTTATGGCTTTTTTGTAGGACATTTTCCATCATCACCGGGATTGTGGACGGGACGTCATTAAAATCCACCTCAAGTCGCTCAAAAGTTTTATCCAATTGTGGGCGCCCGACCATGGAGATGCAAAAGTGGTCCACAAGGTGGAAAACGAAAAGGTGGTTTATGGATTCCACTGTAACAGCATTCATCACTTTAACCCTGGTTCTACAAGCTACCCATGTCCGAGCAGGTAAGACTCTTAGGATCAAGCGTCTCTAATGAACTCTGTCCGGCCGAAAGGGGACGAGCGGCGACCGGCCGGGAGAAACCTCGGTAACTGATGATGGAGATTGAGGGATTAACAGATTTACCTGGACACAGTGGCGGCACGTTTGCTTCGTAGTCAGTTGTATGTATGTATATATATATATATATATATATTTATCAACGTTCCACAACCAGAAGTATTTACATTGAAGCGAGGTGTCCCCATATACCTGTGTAATTGAGCGCTGCGAACGCCTCCAACAAACAACTAACAGTAAGCGAACCTTCAGTAGAATAAAGCGGTGCCCCCCCCCCCCCCCCCCCCCCGCCTCACTACTGTAGTGAAGTGGACGGTTAAACCCCGTGAGGACTCTTAGACAGTACTGAGGTGCACATATATCGTTGGCCAAAAAAAAAATCAAATGTATTTATTCATTATAACACAATTTACTGCGGGCTGCCGTTACGCATGAATGGGAAGCGTCCGCCCAGAAGATGAAACACCTCGCCCAATTAAATTCCTCCTAAGCAGCTGGTATGTGCCTATGGAGCTCGGGGGGGAAACCGAGCGGCGTTGCCTGCTTTTTAACAGTCACTTGGGCTGAAAGGAAGCTCATTGTTTGAACTGGGGTCCGCGAGGTGGATGTGGACACGGTTAGCAGGGTGGATCTTCCTCAGCCACACGACACGGGATGCCCTCGACTTTGATAACTTGCAACTCACAAACGTTTCTGAATTGAACTGAAACCGTCGATGCCTCATGCTGACAAGTGTTTTTACGTTTCATTTCAGGCCGATGGGATGTTGACTGGTGTGATAGTGTGGAGTGTTGTAATTATGTGTGTGTGTGTTGAACTGATTGTATTCTTCATAAATGAATTGAGGGCATGTAGTCCTACTGAAGAGGAGGATAGACCAGCCAGATTAGATGCTTGATTGAAGGTCATGAGGCTCAAAGCACAGTTTTTTTGCAGACATTAGGATGTTCTGTTGGGGTACAGCATTAGTGTAAGGATAAATATGTGGTAGTGAAGTGCATTCTCACAAAGGCCTTAGGGGATCTCAGATCCGTCAGTGCAGAGTGCAAAGCCCCTCTGGGTCTGCAGGGGGCTAAGTGGTCAGTCAGGTTCACCCTATCTCCACACTGCCCTGGTCCACACTGAAGCCCAAAAGCTGACTTGTGCAAACCCCCCCCCCCCCTCCCCACCGTGCGCTGCCCAGCTCTTCCCCACAACTTTGCACTTAGATGTTTTGTCGGCTGCAGGACAAGGCTGTGTTGTCCGAGCGGTGGGAATGCTTCCCCTTTAAGTAGTGAGTAGTTATTTGATGATGGTCCTTGTTGCACTTCCCTATGATTTCAGAGCCTTCAAAGAGCAGGCCTGCATATTGGCCTAGCCTGCAGCCTCAATGGCCACAAGTCATAGGGTTCAGGATTACATAGGCATCACACTTTGGCCTATGGACAACTCTGTAAGGATTTATTGTTGCGTACAGATACCGGTAGAGACATAGAATAGGTTTCTATTTAAATTTCCATAAGAATGGAAATTCAGCCTTGGGTTTAACATGAGCCTAAATAGCGTATATATGCTATGGGTTCTGAAAAGGTTTCATAAGAAGCTTTAAACCAAATAATTAGTCAAGTTAAAGCATGACCTCTAAAAAACATCAGTTATTGCAGTTAATGTCATTGATATTTTAATTTATACTGCACAAATCAATAAATGTTGCTTTTTATTCATTTACAAACTTAACATTTCCTCGTTTTACAGTAGTTTGTTTCCTGTTTGGATTACAACCTGCCAGTTCAGAAGATAATAATTGGACTGTAATAATTGAAAATCTCACATTTCCAAACACCAATTCCTGCCCTCTTTTTTTTCTCCAAAAATATTAAACAATTAGCTGCAGGCTCTGTGTTCCGGGGTCTCAGTCAGTCAAAGCTGTTCCTGCAGGGTGCCCTCTTCATCTCGCAGTGTACAGACACGTTTTCTCAGCCCCCAGGGCGCAGGCATGTGCATTCCAGCAGACAAAGCTAGCATTTCCAGAGACCTCTCCCTAATATGCTCAACCAAGAGTGTCAGCTAATCAGCTCCTTGCTGGACCTTTGTCATGTGTAGCTGTCACATATTTATTGTCGTCGCCGAATCACATTGAGACAAGCCTCTCTTCCTCCTCGCAAAACCCACAGCGTAAAATGGTGCTATAACCGCACATTTACACTCAAATTCTGAAATGGGGGTGAACACAAGAGCTCTCTTTTTCCTGACCTGTTTGGATTTAGAAAAAAAACACTATGTGATGACTTGTTCTAATACCACATGGAGGCATACAGTAAAAGGAGTTAATGAGAGGAAAAGCAAGGGGGTGGGGATGCTTTGAAAAATTGGGTAGGTCTCAGTGAAGTTTCTTTGGTATGACACCAGCATAAAGCTGTCTTGTTTTAGCCGGCAGCATGGTGGAAGTTAAAGGAAGGAGAGAGCGAGAGTGGGAGAGAGAGGAGGGCGGGGGGGGGGGAAACGACGACACACACACACACATATAGAGAGAGATTCTGGCTGAAGATATTATTAGAGTCTCAGGGAGCTGCAGGTGAAAAGGTCTTCCTCTGTTTATTAGCCAATTTCACATTTGTGTAACAAGGTGAGTGCTGAAAATGACACAACAGGAGGTGGATATATAATATCCGTTTGCTCAAGCCTTACGTACGATGTGATAAAGGAAGAGCTGAGGCAGACTTGTTTGGCCTCTGTCCTAAGACAGCTAGTATTTTATCTCTTGGAACACACTGTTTACATGGACGTACACTTGTGAACATGATGGAGATGATATCAAATTACTCCATTTATGTCTTATGGAAATGTGTCCTATACTGCTCCTCCCTTCCGCGCATGCCTCTGCAATTTGCATAATGATGCTCAGATGATCCAATAACTGAGCAATAGAGGCCGGCTTGCGTGAACTTTGGGTTGGGTTGGGTTGGATTTGTCTCTCTTCTCCAGACTCCTGAAGGTCCATCCCTTCATACCATGAGTTCTGTTGGTGGCAGCATGGCCTGTTTGCTCAGCCCTGAGGTCAAACTCGCACCCGCTCATCAGATGCACTCCTTTAAGGCCTGTGCACACTCATTTGGCCACCTTAATGGATTGGCCAGTATTGACGTTTTCTCAGCACCTCTGTGTGAGGGTCGTAGCCTGGCCACATCTGGAACATATGAGTGCTGGAGTTTGAACTGAAAGCAGCTCTGCAGGAACTCACAATGAGGTCCTCAGTTCACTCTCCAAAGTAAGTAGCTGGTTCATCCTCACAAGCTACAATAAAAAGCCAAGTTGTCCTCAGTAAAGGCATTCCTACGGACTAACAGTTTGCTGATTTTGATCTCAACTTCACATTTTCTCTGATGTTTTCACATAACTTTGCTTGTCTTTGTTTCCTCTGTGTCCTCTGTTGAAATGGCAGTGAGTTGGACTTTGGGTTGACACTGAGCAAATATAAAGTTTATAAGTGGATGATATTTGTAAAATGACTCGCTGGTGGTGTTATGCAGATTAGTTTTTTGTTCAGTGTTTGCTTTATTGGACTGCTTACAGTTCGGAGCTTTGTAGTATGGATTGAAGCAGACCAGCTCTCTTGGCCTTCATCGTGATGTGCATCTGTTTCGGTCCATCGCAGGTGTTGTATAAGGTGCTAGAAGATAAGGAGACCAGATGTAGGCCAGGCCCTTTATGTGAAAATACCTTCGGCATGATAAACTTAACATATCTATTTACTGTCTTCCATAAAAATAAAAACCTTGAGGTGGATTTTTCTCTACTTATTCTGAATAGTGTGCTCAAAGAGCAGTATAATGAGCACTGACTATCTGGTGATCTTGTTCATATCATCTGTACGAGAAGTGCTTGCAGCAGCTTCATATTCAGTAAGTATAGATTCATGTTGAAACCAGCTGCTTTCCTGAAGAGAATGAAACAGGTTCTTGATTTGCCTTTTCCTCGCCACACATGGAATGTTGACCAGAGAGTGTTGAGCGAGACATCAGACGTTTTTGTTTTTTTAAAGATCCCCGTTGTATCAAGAAGTTAAAGAAACTTCCAGAGTGATTTGAACTCTACTTGCCAACCAAAACAGTGGCTTTAGAGCCGTCAGAAAAGGTGCTTGCTGATGCTTTCAGACACCTTGGCATGCTTATTTACCCCACAAAAACAGATTAGTGTTATTCTATTTAACAGTCTGCCATTGTATTGCCTGGTTAAGTCGGATATTGCTATGCTCTGTGAATAGAAGTGAGTACCTGTTTTTATTTTGATATATGGGCTTTACTTCTAATACTCACATACTGTATGCCCATTGAACTCTCTCTCTCTCAAGATGTGGTCTAAAGCAATAGAATAACATTCATTGTTAGAAAACGAGGCTTGTAAATTATGTTTATCTCTCGCACGGAAATGGCCCATGTAACAGATGGTCGGTATACTGCAGCAGTTTGATTTCTCCCATATCTTGTTCATCAAGCTAATGTTTTATTCTGAGAGGGTGATTTGATGAAGACGCATAATTATAGTGCTTTCCCATGGGTCTCTGTGGGCACCATCACCACACAGGCTCCTTTATATAAAGTGCATCAGATTCAAGAGAATGGAAAACCCAGAGAGCCTCTATTGACCGTTATCTAGGTAAACCTATCCAGGTGTTATAGAACTAGATCTCTGTTGGCACATTGTTCATTATGCTCTTTGGTCGGCCTTGACAGAGACATTTCCTGTCAGATGAGCCTGCAGGGCCACAGGAAGGCAACGTTTAACTATTTAGACTTCAGTTGTTATTTAAGGCTAAGTTAATCACAGATAGGATGTATTGTGTCCGTGATACTGTGACAAATGTGTTGTAGCGGTTCTGGGATGGTCGTGGTGACGGAATCTGAGAATTTCTCCACAGCCTGGGTTCATCTTCCCTGTCTATTTTGACCTGAATCAAGCAGCAGCTCTATCACTGCCCTGTGTTCATTTACCAGAACCGGACCGGGACAAATGTATTTGAAATTTAATTGAAATGAAAACCTGCAATACAACCAACTGAAAAGAAAATTGTATAAATACTTTAATACAGTATGCATTAAATGTTCCATGTGCTGAACCAAATGTAGCTTTCAGAAACCAATGTCATTACCTAACGGATGTTTTCTCTGCTCCCCTGATCAGAAGAGCCAGTGGACGTGCTAAAAGTATTAGAATTTCAAAATTACCCCGAAGGAGTGACGAAAACATCAGGACTTTGCACAAACCGAAGAGCATCAAAGCCGGACTCAGCTTACAGAGTTGCCAAGCAGGTCCAGATCAGTGCCCCCACCACACAGTTATTCCCTGGTAAGAGAAACTTTTCAATCTTTTTACCAGTTTGCAGTTGAAAGAGATTAAACTGGTTAGTGTGTTTAAAACGTGTCTTTTGACAGTGGATTCTTTGATTAGTATTGTTAAATAAGAGGCCAGGCTGAGCAAAACTTTTTTTGGCATCCCCAAAAACCTTTAGATCATCAAAATTGTTGCATTGAAGTCAATGGGTAGTAAACAATATAGTATATAATAGATAGTATAGTTTTAAATGAGGCAGTCATTCTGGAATAGTGTCTTCTGTCACAATAACTGTAACCCATTGACCTGTCTCCCTCCCCCCCCCTCCTCCTCTTTTGGTCGTGCAGGAGGTGTTTTTCCTGAGGACTTCTCCATCCTGACCACAGTGCGTCCCAAGTCAGGCCTCCAGTCCTTCTTGCTGTCCCTTTACAACAAGCAGGGAGTCCAGCAGCTGGGCGTGGAACTGGGACGTTCACCTGTCTTCCTGTATGAGGATCAGACTGGCAAGCCAGCGCCGGAGGACTACCCTCTGTTCCGTACTCTCAACCTTGCTGACGGAAAGTACGTCAAATCTCAAACATCCACTCACGTAATAACACACTCAAACCTACCCACCCACCCTCAGGCTCACGGTTGAAGCTGATTCAAAAGGAATAGGTGTTGCAGCGTGCAGGGAGGGGAGTGCAGTTGTTGTGGGTGACTGAGGGTCTGGGATAAAAATGCTAGATGGTGCAAGATGAACATGTCAAGTGTAATCCAAATGGACTTCAAACTTGTCCATACCATCCGGGCTGTGCCAATTTATAGCACTGAATGACTTGATACAGAATTTATATTACTTGCAGCTGATACAATTTGACCAAGTAACTGCAAGACTGATGCAAGCAAGCAGGAAAACAACCGTGATCTTCCCATTTTTGCACCACAGGTGCTCTTCACCGGATTATCCATCTCATCAGGGGTCCATGGGCACAGAGACAGGTCAGAGACAGGGAGACACTGGATTATTGGGGCACAGCAGGGACTGCTGTGGGCAACCTGACCTCATCCATGAACTCAGTGCCTCTGTTATTTTAGAGAGGGGGGAAAGATAGAGGGGAAAGGGGCAGTCGTAAACTTCCTTTTTACCCCCTTAGATTACCTCACCCAACCAGAAGCAGCGCTGCTAACTTTTTAGCATAAACCTGATTATCTGCTCCCAGGTTCAGAAATCCCAGGACTCTTACTGAGAGCTGCGTATTAGCTGACATGAGCCTGTGTGCAGGGGAAAGGGGGAATAAATTAACAGATAGGCTGTTGGGAAAAATGCATCATTTTAAATAGTATAATTCTTTGTCTTTCAGTCTTATTCAAATTAGTTTTCACTCGCTGAACATGCAACTGGAGGATAGTTTGTCTTTTGAGCTTCTGAAGGAAGTCATAACTCGGTCACAATATTTATGTGACTCCAATTGGCTTTAATGAGATCTATTGTGTACACAGCTATCATGACAGAAGGAAGCTTGCCTCTTCAAAAGTCTCATGTTGGGGATAACTTATGTGCTGGTTGCAACAAAGAAAAGGAGTTAACACTCCCAGCCAGCTTTGTGTTAGTCTTGTAGGGCTGTACGGTCCAGTGTGTAGTTGTGTGACCCAGTGTCTAAGGTGCAGTGTTCTCTGTAGAGGATTTTGAACACTTCTTGGTCTGGATCCATTCCAGCTCCAGGCCTTGTCTAAATCTTTATTGACTACAGCTCAGGCTGTGTACAGTCTGCAGTCCCTGTAGATGTATTCATTGTTACTAAGAAGCATATGCCAAGCTTGAAAAGAGAATCACAATGATGATATTGATGAGGTGAAAAAGAACATTATCCTTTCTTCTAAAGGGAAGGGGGGTGAATAGGAGGATTTATAGTGAGCCGTTACACTGTATATCCTCAGTCTGATTTTATTTAATCTTCTTATACATTCTTTTTCAAAAGATTGAATTTAAACCGATTTGCGTTTTCAAAAATAGTGTTACTCTTCTTCTTTTGGTCATTATGCATATCAAAAGTTTGAGAAACCGTTTAAACCTATCAAAGCCAACATTTTCTTTTCTACCATATAAGGTGACGAGTAATCCTTCCTGCTGCACTGTTTGTTTTCCTCTAATCTCTATTGCCTACCACGGAATGTGTCTGTATGATCTAGCAGTGTTCAAATGAATTGGACATGTTTCCTCTTCTGATGACAATATTTACCATGCATATTTATAAATATGATATCATATAAATATATATCTGCACATGTGATAAACTCTTCTTACATGGCCTTCTTGAGCTACAGTGGTGCCAGGTCTCATCTTCCACCTCAGAACAATGTTTTGACTGTGTGTCTCCTGCTCTGGCAAGGCAGGCCTTCCTGGATTCTGACACACACTTTCCACAATGTTCACCATGTCTGTCATGCCGAGTAACCCAGAAGGAGGATTAAGTTTTGAGTTTAATGAGTGTAATCCCGTGTTAAACAGGGCCAGAGTGTGGGGGCAAGAATGTGGTCCACTGCTGCCTGGTATGCAATAGCCCTTAAGTGCAGTGGCAAAATGGTCCAGAGGTGAGGGAGGTGTCAGACTCACGTGTGACCTTGGTTGACCCTTTGCATCTATGGGTGTTGTTGAACGATGTATATCATACATTACTCCGAGGTTCATGTTTCTTCAAGCATTTGGTTCTGTGAGCACTCTGAATTTCTCTCGCCTTGAGGTGTGTTGTGATGTATAAAAGGAGGTTGATAATCCTATTAGAAGTGCTGATAAGATTTCCTTAGAATGTAATCAACCACAACAGAATTGTCTACGAACGAACTTCATGTTATTGACTAAACACTACAAAGAATTCATTGTCCTAATTCATGCATGTTGTTTATATTACATCATCCTCTGATTTCAGTAATTGCCGTACACTCACAACGGGCCTTTGAGTCTTACACTGACTGACCGTGGCCTCTTTTATTCCTCACCCCTCCTTGTTTTTGTCCATTACCAGGTGGCATCGTGTGGCCATCAGTGTGGAGAAGAAGACGGTCACCATCATTGTAGACTGTAAGAAGAAGATCACCAAGCCTCTCCTCAGGAGTGACCATGGTTCCATCAACACCAATGGCATCACCGTCTTCGGCACCAGGATCCTGGACGAGGAGGTTTTCCAGGTAAAGTGATCAGCGTGGCGTCCATTGTCATTGATCGGCTTCTGCAGCATGCTGCCGCCATTGCCGCGTTACTTATTGGCATATTGATCCGAAATTATGCAGCAACCATCTACAACCAAAAAATGTCCCCAAAAAGAAGTGGTATTTATTGTGTGTACAGATTTCAAATGTTGCCTCAAGTGCTCTGCCTCAGGAAGTTTTAATCAATATCCCATCGAGGCAATCCTTGAGACGATAGAAACCAGGGCAGGTTTAGAGGTGTTCAATTCTTCAGATTGTATTACATCCATATCATACATATATATGTCATATCTGAGGCCTTTTCACTAGGCTGTTGTAAAGGCCTTCGACCCAAAAAGTCCCAGCAGACACTAACTGTAGAGGGTGATACAACGGCTTCCAGGCTAAGTAAATATTACTGAATACAAAATATTCCTTTCCTGGTGACTGCATTTTGTGATATTTGGTAAGATTTGGACCGTAGCCATGCCTAAGTAGTTGACCATGGCCAACTTTGTCCATCATTGTTGCTTGTTTGTTTGTGTTTTTCTGCAAACCGTACACAGGTTCTCAGTTAACTTATCAGACTTCTCACATCCTTCATTAAAGCTTCTCTTTACCTTGTAATTAGAGGCATTTTGGTGCCATGGGAGTTTGATGTGGGCGACTGTGGCTTAGTGGAGAGCAGGGTCGTCCTTCAATCAGAAGATCGGTAGTTCGATTCCCAGCTCCACTAGTCCATGTCGATGTGTTCTTGGTCAAGACACTTAACTCCAAATTGCTCCCGTAGCTGTGCCTACGGTGTGTGAATGTTAGCTACTCCTGATGGGCAACCTTAGCCCCTCCCATCAGTGTATGAATGGGTGAATGATATCATGTAGTGTTAATGTGCTTTGAGTGGTAGGAAAACTAGAAAAGCGCTGTACAGGTCCATTTACCATGTGTAATAGGTTTCCCAAAAATAACTGGCCTTGTTGAAATGTTCTCTTGGATTGACTTTCAATCTGATGGTTTGCATCAACTTGAGGTGAAGTGGTGAAGTGACCCACCAATTTCTAACTCGATGAGATTGATTGCAGCCACGATAGTATTATATTGATTGAGAGAAGATACGTGCACTAAACTGAGCTGGAGTTTTTCAGTCCCTTTCCTCCGGCAAAAAATATGTCCAATTACTAACAAGTGTTAAGTGCAATAAAAGGTGTTATTAATTGTTGAAGTTGATAAAGATTTGATAAGAATGATTGATGATGTGATATTGTCGTGTAAGTACATGTTACCTGGCTCTAAAGGAGAGCGAGTGCTGCTTTTACAAGAAGTCAGTTATAAGGTTTGAGGTACCAAGAATACTAGAAAAGACCTTGGTTGATAGGAGTAAAACCGGACTGAAGCACTAAAAAAAAAAATTCAATTGTGATTACTTTGACTGATATTGCAATTGCGTTATGATTCGCAATATTAATCAAATAATATTATTGACTTTTAGCGATTACTGTTATTCATAGTCCATGTGCTGCTGGGAAAGTCCAACTTCTGTAGATCAATTTGTTTGAATTCAGTTTTTGTTTAGCTTCTCACTGTGCTATCTGTCAAGAAATACGTTAACACAGAATAGATTTCAAGCATACAGTTCGTGAAGGCTTTTACAACTGCTGTCCCTCAGACCCCATGTCTGAAAACATTCTGATGACCCATTTAGACACAAGATTGCTGTAGCATAAGTAGAACTAGATCATTAACCTGAACAATAATCACTGAACAGACATAAAGAGCCACTTATAGAAACACAACTTCATCTACATAAAAGCCAAGCAAAATGTTGGCACAATATTGGACACATTCTGCAATAATATAAAAATGAAATGTATATGGGCAACGTTCTGGGATTTGGGGTGTGCTACCATCTCCATACTCAGTGATTTGATGCTTGATTTGATGCTTTGAGGAACAGTTCATCCAGTGGTGGATGCTGGCAGGGAGTCAGGCGGATGTAAATAATGACTGACAATGACTGGATTGTCATGACACATGTTCTTCTCTTGTGGGAAGTAAGCATCACTAAAAAGACTGTTTAAGGGATATGTTTGCTTGTGATTGGGAGTGCTGATTGTTTATGGGCAGAAAGAATGACTTGTCATTATTCTGATGCCAAGTTTGAACGATTGATGCTGCTGCTCTTGATTTAAAGCCATATTTTCTTAGCATACCTTGCCAATGCCACGGGGAGAGCGGGCCCCGCATACTTAAAGCCTAGTGCTACACTGAGTTAATTTGGTTCATGCAGGTGTTCCCCGATGAAGAGTTACATTAAAATATATGGGTATTGGTAACTGAAAGAAATATGAATCGCTTTTAATAGAAAAGCATTGATTTTGTATTATTTTGAATATATGCTGCCACGATACTGTACATCAGTTTGACAGTACACAGAATTATGTAAAAATATAGTATATATATAATATAGTGTATAATAAATAATATTTAGTCTAATCAAGGTTGTAAAAAAGTGCAGCTGTTGTAAAAAAAATTGCAATTAAAAAGCCTCCTATTAGCCTCTGTCAGTAGTAGACTGCCAACAATGATTATTTTTATTTTACCTTTATTAAGAACAATATTAAATCAGTTTGCAGTATGATGTTGCTGATATCTAATTGCAGACTGAATGAGATTACTGTGTCATATGAGTCAACAAAGCAGAGCTAGAGCCAGTTTTTCTGAGGTGCAAAGTTTTATAAGCAGATCTGCTTTCATATCTCCCGTCAGTTTTGATTAGATTCATGAGAGGGCACTGAAACCAGCATTTGTATGAAACAGTGTGTCCAGTCAGAGGTCGGCCAGTGGAAGGGCTGAAAATAAGTCAGTCAACAGGGTCTTCTCTGTGTGGTTTTTGGAACAGGTCTCCTGTCTGTTCTCTGTCCCTGCTCTCCTCAGAGATCCACAGGGCCCGGTGCATGCTGGGATATACAAGGGAAGGAAATACCTTGGCCTTCTGCATTCAAGCCAGTGGTTATCATGAGAAAATAAATTAAATGGTAAAATGAGTTTTGCTGAAAGGTATGCCCAGGAAATGTTAGTCATCATATTTGATTTGATTACAATGTAAGTTATCTAGAAAATTGGAGGAATCGAATAAATACGTGGACTAGCTAAAAAGCAATGACGATACAGTTTCTTAAGTTAAGTTATTACTCCCCTTTATACCACAGTGGTCGTTATTGATTTTCGTTGGTAGATTTGGTAATAAATTCAGTAATAATAAAACATTTGCTCCATTATTCAAACTCTGACATTCGTTTTCGGAATCTGACCCACATTTTTCATAAACGTCCATTCATGCCATACCTGCCCCAGGTTGGAGGCGACCACCGTCGCAAAGGGATCTGGTTTAGATGAATGGGGGTCTTTCATTGCCCCGTCAGGCCTTCCTCATTTCCTCCCCCCCTCCGCCGCATATGCTCCCCTGCTCACCACCTCGTCCTCCCTCCCCACCCTCCCCACCTTGAGGCCTCCCTACCTTGCTAAAGCCATGAGACCGTCTATTCATGCCTCGCTGACATTACCTGTCTGAGTGAAGCACACTCATGTACACATATGGGCCTTTTCCCTGGTGGAGCTGAGGTGCTCTGTGTCTCCATGCCACACCACCAGTATTGCCAGAAGATGCCCTTGTCTCAAGATAACATTGGTTTGTGTTGGCTATTTTCAGAGCAGGTCTGCTAGCATAGATAGCCAATAGCAAAAAAAGCGTTGTTGAGGACGGCATTCCAACTTTGCTTTGCACACCAAATTTGTTTTTATAACTGCCAATGTATTATAATAACATGTGAATAACACACAACAGCTATGTAATAGCCCTCTAAACTGTTATGTTTTAAATTATCTATTTTCTGTCTGATGTGGAAACTCCTTTTGCCTTTCTTGATCTCTTAGTTCTCCCTCCCTAGAGAAACTGTACTGTATAGGCTTTTGGGAAGTGACTAATTGTTGTACAGGGTTGTCTAATTACAGTTAGCTATGGCTGGACTAAAGGTATGTTGCCCTGGGCAAAGGCATGTCAAAGGACCAATGGTGACAACTACTTTTGATTTGGCCAGTGATGCCCAGCACTGGCCTTGTAATTACAATATGTGGTTGGATTTTAGTAGAGAAAGCACATGAGAGCTATCTATCACAACACATCTTCACAGTGCTGTATACTGACCGTTATACTGACCGTTCACAACATGGAGGATGTCTTCATGCAGCACCCCTGACGGAACACTAGCTGCAGTTCAACTCGCATTCTTTAACTTTTTACTTTCAGTTTGACGCAGCTGCCTTCACAAAGTATATACTGTTGCATGCAGTATGCATTCAATTGGGATCTACTCCATCGTCATAACTTTGCACTTCTGGCTTGCACAACGCTGAATCCGACCAAATGCAGTAGGACATCCTGGTATTTCTGGCACACTGCATTTGACATACTAAATTCTCTTCTGGCATACTAAAAAGTATGGTAGTGTGGGTACGCACTGGGTATGACTGTTACTAAGCACTCCTGTAACCTTTGATCCCTCCATGTGTATTTATATCTCATTGTGCCTTGTGGCCGGGTCAAGGTGGATAAACCTTTCAGAAAAATATGTGATTTTATTTCTTTGTCCCTGTTTGCACTGCAACACAGAGCAGGTAAAGATAATGTAATCTGATTAGTGCTAATTAAGTGCAGAATGAGAAAAGTCTGTTTATTAGTGATGTAGTTAACATTACATATAGTTCTGAAAGACAACACAGTCAAAGCAGCTCTTTGAGTGATCAACCAGCTCTCCAGTCAAAAATGGAGAACTCAGAAATCTCAATGAAAAACACAGTTTAATATATTGCCATTATACACTCTATCATCCTCTGATAGCAAGAATGATCACACACGATGCATTTAAGTACTTCATAAGCTCCACTTAAAGGTGAACACTGCCAAAAATGCATGACTAAAAGAGGATATAACTTGGCTCACTATAAAGAGGATATACTACAGATATGGAGTAGTAAATGGATTTCCACCAGGATTCACAAGTTTCACCTGTTGATCTCTCTTTCAGCCTCTCTCTATTCTCGTTGACCTCTGACACCGTAGTCATTAACACACAGCCTTATGGGCCTGTTTCTGTTCTGTACTACGCTGCTCTGTAGCCAGGAGGGGCATATTTTTGGAGCTCTGGCTTCGCTCCAAGTTGCCAGGGGCTTTTATCTCAGCAGTCCACAATGGAATACAGGTCCAGAGCCTCAGCATAACTCTCCCCAGGTGTTTCCCAGCACAAAACATCTTTTACCATTTCAGCTGTTCTCTCTAAATCCCTGCCTGTCTGTCTCTGGATCCCTATTGGTGTTCCCTTTCTGAGTTGACATCGGTTTCTCACGGGCCTTGTCTTGGCTTCGTGGATTGACGCTTGTTTGTTATTTTCAACTGGAAAGTTAATGCACCGTTAAAGGAAAAAACGTGTCCATAGGAGTGGAATTCTACAAGAAAATTAGTTTTACTGTAGTTACCTTGGCAAGTATTAAGATGATTATCTGGTTCATTTGGGTGTTTAATGTTAGTACTTTAAAAAATAAAAAATAAATGGTATAACCTACAGGTACAGGCTTGTTTAGTCTTTTCTTGTTCCCATGTACATGTATTATTCAATCAAAAGTTGTACACCGATCTGGTCCGGAGGTCGAACACCACGTCTCCACAGCCTATTTGTGTGCAGACGGGTGGCTCTCAGACATGGACTAATTAGAGCTGACTCTAGGCAGGGTTCAAGCATTTACTGTTGGTCTTAGGGTGACACATGAGGTAATACATGTCAACTTGACTCAGGGCAAGGTTTGATCTCTCTCTCTCTGTCAAGCCTTTCCAAACACACATACACACCGACACACACTCAGCCGAGGCCTTTCCAGACTTGCCACCTAGGGTCTCTGTTGTCCCTTGCCGACTTGGCAGGTCAATTTAGTCTTTTCTTGGTCAGTATAGTAAATGTTAGTTTTTAATGGCAAACACAGACGTTAAATTATATCATATCTTTAAGGAATGCTGCACAATTCTTAATACAGACACCAAAATGCATAAATATTGTGCATTTCAACAGGAAGTGTATCTCAGCTGATATTTCAGAGTGAGATGATGCGCTGGTTACACTGCATGATCAAGAATTGTAGCCATTACAAATGTAATACCTGGAGTGTAATGACTTGTATGAGCAGAAGTACTGTGATTTGCCCATTAAATCAGAAGGCTGGAATGAGGCATATCAGTAAGATAGGATCAGATATTTGACAATCGGAGGAATGGGCTAAAAACCCTTACATGTAGTGGCAGACTAAGCAAGGCAGAATGGGTTGCTTGTTCTTGGGTTGCTTGTAATTGACTGACAAGAGACGACTAGAGACGCCCTGATCCAACCAGTGAGAAAAATCAAGTTAAAGTAGCATTCAGTCAAACTGAAGCTGTGCAGCCAGATGTTGATGGATGGTTACGCAGAGAAAGTTTCAAGGAGAAGCACTGCTTTTTTTCCAAAGGGACAAGCCTTAGCACATGGGTGTTTATACTAGGGTCCATGCTAAGGATCCATAGATCTAGTTTTAACACAGGGAGGATACACACTCGCGCACATTCTCTTGGCAAGTCGCAGCCTGCTTCATTTCTCTCGTGTTTTCTATCTATTCTGCTCTTCAACGTATATTGTCCCTGCTCACACAAGTGCATCAGGATTTTACCTCTGGGCTCAGGCATCTCTGTGTGCTTGCCTGCCAAACACCCTAACCAAAGACATGCCCCTTTTTTCCACCTCCCAAGAAACCCACTCAGCTGTCTTCGCAATGTGTAGAAAGGCTCAAAAAACATTCTCCGGGAACTCGGTTCTAGCAATTACAGACCCCAAAGAAAAATCCAGATACTTTCGCCAATATGTTTGCTGTCTTGCAGTGAGCTTTGTGCTCTGGCTGTCGGACCGATAACAAGGCGAGACATTGCTGGAGCTTTGTCAAGCATTGTGGGGTGTCCCATCCCAGCCATAGGGAACGTTGTGGTTTGAGCAACTTTCCCAAACCATGTCTGAGGTTTTACTCTTTCCTGTGTGCTATTTCAATGGTTTTCATACACAGTCATTGTGTATTTTGGGCTTTTGGCCAATATATATATATATATATTTTTCAGGTGATATTTTTAGAAATGGCTTAATTTACTTAATTTGACACTCACAGTGCGTGAGATACCATCAGTAACCATGTGGTCTTGCGGACCAAGGCTTCATATGAAAAGCTGTTGACAGGTTAGGTTTGATTTGGAGCTTGTCTGATTTTGTGTCCAGTAACGATTGTGTTATTTGAGAGTGAAAGACAAAACTGATATTTGTATTATTACATTACATTTTTGGCAAGGATTCAAAAAATGTCTTTGTTAAAGAGTTAGGAAACATTTATTTTACAGTTGAACTAAAACTTGGACAAAAAGTACTGCAACACTAAATTTATGGTAAATGCTGAAGAGTAAACCTCGCTGAATAGGTATTTCACTTTAGCACATGGCCATGCCAGGTGTTGCTTGTGTCTTGATTCTACATGTTTATTTGATTTCCTGAGGTAAACCCTGGCGCTGATAATAATAATAATAATAATCATCTTTGTGTTTGAACTTGGTTTCCTCCCTGCACCATGTGAGTGTGGACTCTGTGGGGTGTGTGTCAAGCTGTTTAATCATTCCAAGGGGGGGATTTACTCTGCCAGACCAAAGAGATCACATCTGCAATTTGAGATTTATATTTATGCCGCAGCACCCAGTATGGGTGAGTGTGTGAGCAAGATGAGACATGACCGTGTGTGTGTGTGTGTGTGTGTGTGTGTGCGTGTGTGTGTGTGGGGGGGGGCAGCCTTGTCTTGTCTGTTACAAGTGATCTGGTTTCAATAGCCTTTTTGATCTAATTAAAAATTGTGATTTCTAATGTTCACTATATATTTTTGAAACTGTCACGGAAACTTACACATGTGTGACATATGTTCCTATATGAATTTAGTTGAAGTAACACAAGTTTCTTTTTCTGTTTTCTGCAGGGTGACATCCAGCAACTCCTGATTGTGGCTGATCCCAAAGCAGCATATGACTACTGTGAACACTACAGCCCAGACTGTGACACTCCCCACAGTGATTCTCTGCAGGCCCAGCAGCCAGAGGAAGAGGTCAGCCAACCAGGGAGGGTGGGGGAGATTCGATACGTCAATGGAGGGCCCTGATTCATTTCTGTTTTTTAACAGGAGATATTGAAGAGCTTCACTTTAACATGTGTATTGCGTATTGTTCGTATCCATGGCCTGCTGATGTCTTTGACATGCGAAGAAACCAAGGCTGTCAGGTCTTATTCGCATATGATGATATTTAGTCTCAATTTGGGGACTTAGTGACCTAATTATTTATTTCATAAGGGGTTTAGTTCTTAGTTAATTAATTAATGTAACTGATTCATGTTCAAACATGTATTGCTGTAGTAGTTTGGCAAGTTATTCATTAGATCTTTGAAAATAATGAAAGCAACTAATAGGGCTACCTAATCTGTTTCTCTGATCTTTTTCTGCAATTCACAAACGCCTATTAACCACAATTGTTTACTTATAATTCTTATTCTGGTGAGTAAGAGTTGGAAACAAGAACAAGCAGCATCCAAGGACACAGTGTAATGTGTGTAACTAGTTAACCCTTCTTTTATATTTGCCCATTAATCATAAAGATGATTACAAGGGGCAGGGTGAAACAATCATGGACACTTCCCAGCTATAGGATAGCAATGTGGAGTCTGAGCCTAAGTTAATGTCAGCTTAACCACAGAGATCCATCTATGTTTAGTTAATTTGATAATTGAAAATACATATACTGCCAAATACCATGACCCATAATTTTATTTCAGTTAAGCATGGTATCATGTTCCAACATCACTTCCATGTTGCAGCATGAAGCGATAAACCTTTCTGACTAGAAGTTGGGTGAACAACCCTGCAATTCAGTATTATTATATTGTATAGTTTCATTATTCTGTCATTGTTAAGAAACTACATGAGGACTACATATCTCAGACCCTTTAGTCTTGCTGAACTTAGATGTCATCAAGTGTACAATTTATACGATTGCAGGGAGAAAGTTCCATTACGATTTCCCTAAAATGCAGCTGGTATTTTTTTGTCTTTGAGGTTTTCACTGTTGTTTTCCTGTGTTTTATGAGCTTTTAAACATCCCATCTGCTTACATGTTTGAAGGCGCACATAGCTAGTTTTAGCATTTTTTTTTACTCCTTTGTTCACCATATTCCAACCATTATCTAATTTAGTAAGACTTAGCTGTAAATATCTAAAGTTTTTTTCTAACTCATAATATCTTATTCATATGTTATAAATGATACACTATAAGAGATTATAGAATTAAACCTTGGCATTAACTTTTAAACATGTAGGATGGCTATGATGATATGTACCATATGTATCATCTTCCTGCTGGAAGAGCACTAATGCTAACGCTAAGACCTCTCTTCGTTCCTCTCTCTCTCCTCTCTCTCTCTCCTAACCTATCTAGTACACTACTGACGATTTAGATTACTCTCAGTTCTATGATTACTCTGAGGGAGCCACAGACATCATTCCAACCGATGAGTATTCTGAACCACAGGTAAATGAAAAAAGGAAAAGAAACGAAAAAAAGATGTGTTTCCTCTAATGTCTCTTTTTGTCCGTCATGCATTCCATCCCTTAGTTCGTCTTGTGTTGTCTGTCTCAATAGTATGTTTATGTGCACACAATAATGCAGTAACTTTGAGTTATCAGCTTAACGACAATATTTTTGATTGAAATATTTCAGCCCAAAATATTGATTTACTTACTACATTGACAAATAATCTAGGTGTCCTGACCTGGTTATGCCTACTCTGATAATGACCTGAGTGTGTGCAGGTAAACATACTCAGTGTGTCAGTTCTCCTTCTATCTGTTTCACGAGGCTGCTGCCTTCTTTCACTTGGAAAATGCCATCTGCTTTGATTGTTTTTTAGTTTTTTTTGCATTCCAGCATGTCTTTAAAACTATTGTATACATTATATATATACGTATATGGATATCGGCAACATTTTACTTTACAGTTTGGAAACTGCAGCAGAAGCACTTTGGCTATTTTATTACTGCAATAGCTGTAAAGAGTTGCTGAAAAGCAAATCCTGTGTGTTTTGTATCTGTCCCAGATAGATACCGATATGTGCCCGAAAACTCTCCTATGTGTCACATGAAAGGCTCAGTCCTCGATTGTTGTGCAGCATCCCTTCTACCCAACTGTTACATAATCTAAAGTTATCGCTAACATTGTCAGCAATGGCAGCCCTCGTAGTTGATGTGCGTGGTCGACATTTTAATTCACACCATGCAGGCCAACTACTGTACATGGGCTGATATTGGAAAGTGGAGCACATGCACAGTTGGGTTGGGAAGGCCTATGTTCAACAGTTGTGGATTGTGCCTTTAAATAATTTCCACTTTTGAATGTTCCATGTTTGTCTTGGTGTTCTTTGTCGCCGCCACTTCCAGAGAAAGAAACGTAGTGTCTCCATGAAAAAGAAGAGGACCAGAAAGTCCCTCAGTAAAACTAAGGCCAAGCCCTTAAACTTCTTTGCTGCCAAAAAATCACCTGCTAAAAAGTTTGCCGCTAAGAAGAAGCGACAGATGCCTGGCTACCAGGCCACAGCGCCAGCACGACCCAGAGGCAATTTTAGGGTAAACGTCCATCTAAAGATGAGACCAAATCCCATCAAGATCTTCCTGCCTTGAAGGGAAAATCTGTGATGACAGACTTAGTGCTCCCTAACCTCTTTTGTGTAGAAGTAGCCAGCTTGAAAGGATCCCCTAGCCAATAACCCCTGGTTTGAGCCTTTGTGTTAACCCTCGCTTTATATTTCTTTCCTTTTTTCAACATGACTCAGCCAAACAATGTAGGAGATTACAATACAGACTTTGACTACGGAACTGTAGATGGTACACAAACTCAGTCCCCCTTTGCCACGAGCGGACCCGATGAGGTAATTTTCATCTTCATTCTCAACTACTTCTAAAAAACGGCGTTAGGTGTTTTGGGAAATGCGAGCCAGGATGATTTTGCCCAAGGAAGTATCCGGTATGAAATGACAAAGACACAACCACTCTAATGAATTGGTGTGTCTTTTGACTTTACAAAGATTTTGGAGTGTTGCGGAACTGATGGACAGGGAATAATTTTCTTTTTCATGCTTAAAAGCTACAAACCACTTGTTCCACTGAATACACCATGTGGATCCTAGGGATGCATTGCATGCTTATAAATAATGCAGTGGACACCGAGGAGGTTACTTGTAGCTTTAGGTCATGTCATACATTTTTGGCTAAGGCTGCACATGTTGTTAGTTCTCAGCAAATGAACACATTCAACCCATTTGTTTAAAAATGTGACATCTGGAAGCAATTGTGGGTTTAAAGTGTGAGGTTCTCTGGAGAGTAGAAATGAGAAACAAACAAACGCCAAGCGCACTGTGAAGTATGTTAATATTATGATTAGAAAAGGAAATTTGCTCAGGAAACATGTCACCCTTCTAATAGAAACCACTCTGACTTTTAGTGAAGTAACATGTGCACCATTACCAAGAGCCAATAATGTGTCCTCTGATATTTAGAGATAGTGCCGTTTGCTCAGTCACTCTGGCTTGTCTGCTTTTATTACCCACACAAAGAGTGGAGAGATGACAAGATCTGCAGCCTTATCCAGGATTAAAAGAAGTTCACGGTGGAAGAGCCTGGCTCAGCCAATGCCACTGACAGTAAATGATAGTGGAGATTATCTTTTAAACAATATATGCCCTGTCCATCACATCTTGAGCTTGGTATTGATCACTAGTTCTGCTAATTACTTCTAAAAGAACTATGATCACCAAGTCTAAAATCTCCTCACAGCCAGCTATGAATGTGCAGTGTCTACCGCAGTGTTTGACAAAGTGGATGTGATTCTACAGTCATTTTACATTTATAATTTGGCAAGATGGAGTACTGCCAATAATAACTGTAATTGCATCTATTTTGTTGCTTTCCAAAGCTCCAGCTAAACAATGATCAGTTTGGAATGAATGGTGATTGTGGTTGCAGTACTTGTGCCAAATACAGAGTGCACCAGGGTGAACTCACAGGCGGATCAAAGCATTTTCTACTCAAACGGATTTGTTGATTTAAATTTTAATTGTATGTCTCTTGATGCACTCTGTATATCTGCACAGCTGCTGCAATCTGATGATTCATGATATGTCCATGAAAAATCGCTGCTTGTGTCATTTCAGACTCTATTTCAGCCTTTCTTTACTGTCTGTATCAGTAGTATGATGAGAAAGAAAAGAAGGCTGAGATCAAGTCTGTCTTGACATGAAGAACAAACTTTAGATTTTATTCAGGCATTACGGTAACACTTTATTCCTTTGTATTATAACGTGTCGTAGGAATTACTGCACTACTGTATTTCATGAATATGTGATTTAACAGAGCACAGTATTTGTAACATATCCATCTTGGATATTTTTAATACCATTTTTCTAGGATTGTTAATGCAGATACATAATCCAGTACACAATTAATAACATGATTTACAACAGTGTATCGTTTAGCTCTTTGGTTTTGGACATATTCAAATTACTATAACACAATACTGCCCGCCCAGTAATTATAAGATATTGCCAAGCTGGCTCAAGATTGTATTTATTGTTTGAATAAATAAGGTGTTACCGTTGTTATTTCGAATAGTGTTTTCTGCATATCATGCTGAATATATTTTCAATTTGCTTTAATAACATCTAAAAGTAGACTATTTGCCTCACTTGCTTAACTAACATCCTTATTTCCTTGGTTGCTCACCACCCCTTCTTCGCCTGGGTAACACCTGGAAGGCTGTGGAGGACGATGTTGTTGGTGCGTATGTCACCGAGGCCACTCCCTTTGCTCCGGAGCCCATTGTGCCTGAAACGGTGGACAACTTTGACACTGGTGCGGAAGCATATGACTTTAAGGAATATGACCTAAAGGAGTATGACTTGGGCGAGGTTGACAACAGGGTGTATGATTACGGGACATATGATGAGTATGACAGGGCCCAGCCCAACCCCTCAGCAACTGAAGATGAAGAAGTGGGGCCTGGGGTTGCTGCTGAAACTGACGTTTCTGAGAGCACCGTAAGTACCACACCCCGGCCCGGTGACCGACGGGTGTGAGCATGAACGGCACGCAATAAACGTCTCTTGTTTGTGTTATGGACTCACTCTGTCTTCCGGTGCACGCCTTCCTAGTCGGTTGCTTGGCAATGTGTCATTGACATGTTGAGTATGGAGTCTTGCTGCTGTCCCACTGGTGTTTGATTGGTGATTTATTGATTGACAGCTATGATAGGGACAATGCATGCAACTGTGTTTTCTTAGAGAGGGTGAAACTGATTACCTTTTTACTTTAGTAGATCCCATTCTGACATTATTCACACTCGTACATGTTTGTCTTCTTTCTTCAAACTTCATTTTTCACCGCACACAGCATTCAGACAGTGTCGGCCCAGCCAGCACACCTCCCATACATACCGCCCCTCATACCCCACCCACCCACCCACCCACCCACTCATCCCAGCAGTCGCATTGGATCCCTCCCTCTCTTCCTCTGCCATTTTAACAAGCAGCCTCTGTGACATATCCCTCCCTGTATGCTCAGCAATTAGCCCATAACTCACGGGCAGCTGTCTGCACCGTGCACACACACTCAGACACAATTGTAATCAAGATGTTATTTCTTCTTTTCACTTCTCTCCCAAACTTTTGAACTCTGCCCTCTCCAACCAATAGTCCCAGGTGAATATTTATGTTTTGTCATTCTGGCCCCAGTTCAGTTTAAATGTACCCACTGTCAGGACATCATCAGACATCATTTTGTGTCTGTGTACCTGTTGGTAATTTTACCATTTGAGGACAAGGACTCCACCACCCCCCCACCCCCGCCCCTCACCAACTTCTCCACCTTCACCCTCAAAACATGAATAAATACACAATGCAACTGAACTAATCCACGACGAAATACAGTTGTGTTCCGCAATTTAGATATCATCCTTTGCAATGTTGCACAAAGATTAGAAAAGAAGACGCTTAACTTCTCTTGAATGTGAAACTGTTCTGTACTGTATCTCTTATTGTCTATTTCTCTATATATGTATCGATTTGTGTTATTTGGTGAGGTTTGCATGACAGCACAGTGGCAATGCAATGACAGCATTGCTCCATTTCAAGCACATAGAGGTCCACTACAACTAACATTTTGCTGGTTTGGTTCCATCATGTTGTCTCACTTTCTGTTATTCCTGATTCACTGCCTCTATAGCTACAGTAGTTGCAACTGAATATGTGATTGTTCAAGCACTAACACTTCTTTTCACTGGTTGAACGGCCTCCTCCTTGCTCATCATTGCTATTCATTCACCTGTGGACTATAGCTGCTGTGTGAAGCATGACACCTCTGTTCTTGCTTTGTAACTACAGGTTGCTGGGGCTGGAGGAGCCTTTGGCCAGAAGGGAGACAAGGGCGAGCCGGCTGTCATCGAGCCTGTGAGTGACATCATCTTTTCATTTTTGTTCCAACTATTACATTTAGTCAGTGAGCAGTCTAATTTTTCTCTCACTGTTTTTATAGATTGCAAATTATCTAAAACCAAGTGACATGAAGTCAACTCCTGAACTACATTGTTACTGCTTTTAAAACCCTTTTTAAAGCACTGGTCAAACACCCAAAACTTGTAGCAGAATTTCTCCCCAACTTTGTTGACTTATCCTGAACCTGCTGTAGCACAGGACAGTGGTTGTGGTGTGAAACAATGTTTTTTTTTTTAAAGGGCATGCTTATTGAAGGACCACCAGGACCCCATGGCCCATCTGTGAGTATATTTTTAAAAAGATATAAGTCAGTGTTGCGCACCTGAGAATGATTATACGCCACTGTTGTTAGAATTTAATGAGCTTGCCTGCTTGTGGTGTGCTGACTGAGCTTTCTTTTTTTAGGGTCTTCCAGGTCCCTCAGGGCTACAAGGACCCCCAGGCCCAGCTGGAGATCATGGTGACAGGGTGAGTTGTCATTTATTCCCCCAAACCATCTATATTTTTAAATGTGTTTAGACTGTAAATATAATGTGGGTTCGTACTATCAGCTTACCTGTTCGGTCGTACAATGTAGACACCAAAAATCAAACCAAAGTACAACTGAAAGATCATTGACTCGGCTACGCAGTGCAAAGCCTCTTATGTTAATTGGTATTTGTGCAAGTTAAATTTAAAAGTTTCTCCCTTTCTTAGCTGCAGTTTGTTTTCAATGAATGACATTTAAGTGGTGCTAAAGTTAATATTTCCTGTCTATTGAGTCATGCTGGTAGCGTACTATCAAGTGTTAGCATGCAACATGACAGACAATGATATAATAGGCAACATAAAAGGGTTGGGTGTATAAGTATTTACCTGTAAGAGTCTGTTGTGTATATATATACATATATATATATATATATATATATGTATATATATTCATTATAAATCAGTGTGGAAAAGTATACTAAACAGCAGTAGTATTAGCAACAATAACTTTGCCTTAACTAGTAGAAGAAGCTCACTTAAGCACAATAATGTACTCCAAAGTGCCTCAGCGTAGAACAGAATGCAGTCAGTGGAGGGGATTTGGCATGCTTGAGCTCCATCTTTACCGTTATTTACCCAAACACAGTGAGACCTTATAGATGCGACAAGCAAGTGAGATTTAACCTATCACACGTAGATTATTATGGCCTCTTGAAGATGTGGAATGGCATTCGTTGCGTTTCCCCGGGTAAGAGGTATCCATATTAAATGATTTAACGATTTGCTCTTTGGACTCCCTGTTCCACAAACTCTCACACACAAACATGCTCACAAGAATTAATGGAAAAGGATGTTGGTTTTGGACTGTAGACAGTAGCGTGGTTTACAGATGGACAGACCTAGTCTATGTGCTCTTCCAGGGCACATGTTGATCAAACTAACAACCTGCACACCACCAGCATGTACTGCTCCATCTGTGTGTTTCCTCATGTGTGGTGTGTGTGTGTGTGTGTGTGTGTGTGTGTGTGTGTGTGTGCACTTGTGAAAGTGTGTGTGTGTGCTTGCTTGTGAAAGTGTGTGGCTGTGTTTGTCTTTCCACCCATATAACTGTCATAACAGCGTATGTAGTGGCACAATTTAGGTGTCTCAACCAAAAGCATTCAGGATCAGGTACATTTGCAATTAGCAATATCATGGCATATGTATGCACATGTTTGTGCATTTTGTCTACACTTTCTTACAGCAATTTTCAGTGATCTACACCATCATAAATTCTTAAAAATTCCACCAGGATGTACATGTTAGTACCTTAAAATGACAAGAAGTGCACATATGCGACATGTGACAAAGCCAACAGAAAGGGGTAGGCAGTTAGGCAACTTTAAACCATGTTAGTTATTAATTTAGATATCCCGATATGATAATATATTTACATTACATACATACAAATAGCTATGTGATTTTAATTTTTTTATAACCACTGAGGATGCAACGAAGGAATAGGTAATCCAAATCTCCATCATTACGTTATCCTTTTAACATTTTCTCTTTTCCCCCACATGTTACAGTTATTCTTACAAAGTTGATCATTTATATATCTGGTGGCTTCTCTTCTGCATTGCAGGGTCCTCCTGGTCGTGCTGGTCTGCCTGGTGCTGATGGTTTGGCAGGACCCCCTGGTACCATGCTGATGCTGCCAGTAAATGCTCAGAATAATGCAACAGAAATACATACCAGACACCTTTTATCCTAATATTCCATACTTTTACTCATTTCCAGGGTATTGAATAGTGCAGACAAACAGGATGAAGAAAATGTTTTAATGTCTGTGCGTGTGTTTGTTCAACAGTTCCGTTTCGGTGGGGATGGTGAGAAGGGTCCAGTTGTGTCTGCCCAAGAAGCCCAAGCTCAGGCCATCCTGTCCCAGGCTAGAGTAAGTAAAAAAGGTCATTAAAAGAAGCCAAAAAGCTGTGGACAAACCCCCACCCTGCTCTCTACACACAGCTGTAGGGAGAAAGCAGGGGACGGATGGGGAGGGAGTGGGGGTGGCTGCATTTTGTTGGCCTTGCAAGGCTAAAAGGAGACATGCCAAGCAGGCTGAAGAGCTACAACATAAAAAGGCCACTTTGAACAGATGGACAGACAGAAGAGACTGTTAAAAATACTTTAGGGGCTCTCGTCCTGCGGGTGGGCTGAACCAACAGGTGTAGAAAATATCTTTCTTGTGTATATGTTGGAGAGGTGGTGGGTGGATAGAGGAAAAGAATAATTCTGCACTTGGTATTTTGAAGTTCTGCACAATATCCCACATTAATTACACAGTCAGAGACCACAGTGAACAAAGAGATTAGGTGTGGAAATAAATCTTTGAGTTTGCAGTGCCAAGAGACAACCCAATAAGAAAGCAGTTAAAGAATGATCCAGAATGTGTATGGAAATGGACCAACAGGCATCATATTCAATATAATGAAATGTGGTGAAATTAATGTCTCACATGTTTTGCTATGGCGGATTTCTTATACAGTATGTGAGCAGATTGAGCAAGATTTGCATAGAAATTTAGAATAAAGAAGGAAAACTAGATAATGTGATTACAGATATGCAATGTGTGGGTTTTTTTTCAGTATAAAGCTCTACTTCTAAAAATTAAATGTATAAAGTATTGAAGAAAATGTACCACCAAATTAAAGCGCCATTTTATAATAGTCGTACATTTTATTGATTTGATTGTATTCTGTCATAAAACAACATGCACAAAACAATAACACTTGTCTAAAACTTGTCTGGGGAAAGTAGCTCAGTCTGTGGGGCCTTGGCTTGGGAACATGAGGGTTGTCTGTTCAAGTCCCCATACAAGTATGGAGTGTGGACTGGTAACTGACAGGTGGGCAAGGCACTGGACCCCCCTGTATATTAGCTGCTCATGGCTCCTAGTACTAGGATGGGTTCAATGCTGAGGCTCAATTTCACCATTGTGCTGTGGTGTGTACAATACAATGTGTGAGGAAAAAAAGTTAATTAAGTAAAATTGAAGAAAACACAGACTCATTTGAGCATGGAACATTGACATGCAAGAAGAAACATGCAATAAAAATGGAAAATATATAGCATGTAAGAAAAACAAGGCGTTATGTAAAAAATGTAAGCACGATATTTGATGAAACCAATTCAAGTGTGAAAAAATACAGACTTAATATATGCTCTATGTACAGAATGTAGATTTTCTTCCTCAACAACGGCTGTACGGAACATAATTTTAATGGATTTCATGAAGTGGAATTTAACCTTGTTCTTGCCTGTGTTTCTGCCCTGCAGCTGGCTATGAGGGGACCCTCGGGGCCAATGGGGTTGACAGGAAGATCAGGGCCAGTGGTGAGTCTCTTTTTTTGTAGGAATTTGGCAATCAACTTTTTGTGATTTCCTGCACATGTTTATTAGTCTTCCTATCATACATGATAATTAAAGTTGTCATATGCACACATGTGATCCTTTCATATCAATACTATGACATTATAAATACTCAAAGCTTGATGGTAAAGGTATTTCCCCATTATTTTAGGAATAGCTTTGGAATTCAATGCTCTTGACAGCTCGGCATTGCCTCACAAAAATCCTCCTGATGTTTTCAGGTTAAATGAATTGGAAGAGACCAGAAACCTGGTTACTTGTTTAGAAATGTCGTTGCATCAGCGGTTGGTGGCTCGGTGGCCACACTGCTTGACTGTTCTGTGATACCAGTTGCCAAGAATATTTCATTCTGTTGTTGGTCCTCCCCCTCCTCCTTTCTCCTGGGCTTGTTGATACACGATCCACTATTTATCTGCAGGAGAAGGCCCTACGAACAACACAAAGAATTACCCTCTCTGTTTAATCTGCTCTTCGGCTAAAGGCCAAGCATAATGATCATAAACGATATGGCAATAAGCAGATACAAAGAGCAGTGGATGATGTAAGGAATGTGTGGCTTTTACCTTTATCTGTACCTCTCTAAAATGTTTCCCCTCTTGATTGATTGAAACCCAGATTTTCAGACATTCAAGCTATTTCATGATTCTAAAATGTCTCTCTGTAATCACCAAATCACCAGCTTTACCTGCAGACAGATTACAGTATATGCCCCAAATCTCTCTGCCTCGATCAACAATCTAGCAGTGCATTTTTAGAATTAAGCACAGTACATGCAAAAAAAACACCCAGTTGTGTTAATGTGCCTGCATGCTTATTAAACTATCAGGATCATTGTACATGATTTTTAAAGCAGATTCTAATAATTAATATGCTCAAAACAAGCCTTTACCATCCAAATGAACAGACCATTATTCAATATTAATTGTCATAGAGTCATGCTAGAATTCGTGAGAATTTAAAAGGATCTTATTGTCTTTGAGTGTCCTCACTTCCCAGGTATGAGCTACCTGGGAAGTGTGCATCTGTTGTAACAAGAATGTTTGGATTCCATTTTCTTCAGACGAACACACAAAAACAAAGTACATCTTGAGCTCAGCATCGCCATCTGCTGTTTACTTTACACATTTTATTTTTACTCCTCTCCCATATAGCAAGCCGCATGTGTCACGGGCAGAAGGCAAAGTATTTATGTTTGGTTTGTGTTCTCTCCTCAGGGTCTACCTGGTGGTCTTGGACTGAAAGGTGACAGTGGAGACCATGGTCCTCAGGTGAGCACCAAGTGATGATGACAATAATGCGGATAAAATATCTTTCACCACTGACTGAAGACCACCTCCCAGGTTATTAGTCCTTTGTCACTAAGTGGTCCTCGTGTGTCTGTACAGGGTCCCCGTGGCATCCAAGGGCCTCCAGGACAAGTTGGCAAAGCTGGCAAGAGGGTGAGTGAACTCAATGACCTGGTCCACCCTCACTCTCTGTGTGTGTGCTCACATGTCTGTGTTTGTTGTTGTGTGAATGTTTGTACTTGTGGTCACTGCTCAAATGCTGAGAGGCTTATTTCCAGACCAACAAACAATTGCTTGATATGTGCTTAAAGGCCTGCGCTGCCTGCAATCCTCGGATCAATGGCCAGGCAGTAAATCCGTCTGAAAATGCCAAAATGTT
Source organism: Ophiodon elongatus (assembly GCA_016806645.1). Lineage (NCBI taxonomy): Eukaryota > Metazoa > Chordata > Actinopteri > Perciformes > Hexagrammidae > Ophiodon > Ophiodon elongatus. The sequence continues at coordinate 410,336 of JACSYO010000492.1, read as the reverse complement.
AAAACTGGCTATGGATAAGGGACACAATTAGTGTCAGGGTGCAGTCACTCTGCAGGGCCAAACATCTTGACCTAAGTGATTACTAATACACATAAACCAGTCATAAGCAAATTAGTAATAAGCTTGATGCACAGGTCAATTGTGAGCCATTAGCTGTTTGTAATGTCACAAAATGTGATAAAAGAATCACTTAGTGTAAATATGTAATCTACCCATCTACTACTCTAGTGGACACTTTTTTCTCGCGTCCCTGTTTCTGTGAATACATTTTTTTTTAATTAAAAACTAATAAAGCAGCCAAAGGGATGAGACAACAGTTCAATGCAATATATCACTGCAACAGAAAATCTAAGTAGTATGATAATAAGAAATATAGTATTCTTTTCAGTAGTTATTTTAGAATTTTTTCCAGATATCTATATATTTTTTTTCTTATTACTGGCAAGACTTTGCAACCTCCTCCAAACCACCTGGACAAGACAAAAAAGATAACACAAAAACACAATAATACGACAAGGCGACTTCTAATTATTATAGGATTTTCTAGAATTTCAAGGGTGTTTTGTCTTAAATTTATCTTACTAACTGACTATTACAATACATAAGTATTTATATATACAGTATATATGCTTCATTTTTCTACTTTGTTTCTAAGGGCCGTGCCGGAGCTGACGGATCCCGTGGAATGCCCGGCGAGCCAGGTTCCAAGGTACCATATGCCATCATACAACTTTTCATGTTTATGTGACTAAGTACAAATGAGAAATTGAGTATTAATCTCACAAAGCTTTGCCGCGAGGATACTGCAGTTCATAAAGACTTTGATGTGTGGTGATGTTGTGTGGTCTGGTGACGTCCTCTGCTGTGTTTCTGTACAGGGTGACAGAGGCTTTGATGGTCTGCCTGGACTGCCTGGTGAAAAGGGACACAGGGTGAGTACAGTATGGTAGTTTTCAGCAGTTCAATTTGTCAAAATCATGTGTCAAAGTATTACTGTTTTGATGTTCTCAAAATCAGCTTTTCTGTTGCAAATGCCACCGAAGTTGAATACCTTAGAGATTTGTCCACTGAGAGTAACAGTGAACCAGATTTTGAAGGAATCCTCATGAACAACAGAGTAGTGTTTGGTCTGAGAAACAACTCCTCTACATGTTTTTAAGCTTATGAGAAAAATACTGTTTCTTCATTTGATAAGTCACAAAAGTGGCATTAAAACAAAATCCTTTAGTTATTGGGGATTTATCTTCTCAGATTACCATTTACTGAAGGGTTGGGTATCTTTGAGATGGCAACTGCTTTGGATGAAATATATTTGGCTGCAGTCACCGGTCAGAGATCACGTTGAGTGACTTGCATGAATTTATGCGATGAGAGAATAACTACAATCTCTTGGGAGGAAATAATTAAACAAGAAGTTTTCATTTGTTTCGTTCCACTAATGTACCTGCATTATTAAGACTGACATAGAAAAATGTAACGGCAGCATTTTAGTGAAGCCAGCTAGCCATATTTAATGTATTCCAAGTTTTCAGAATGAGCCGCAGTTGATAGAGTCGACTTGGAAGCAGAGATCCCTTCATTGTGGAGGAAATGGAAATCAAAGTGTGTCTTTTTATTATAAACTGCAAGAGCCTGATGAACTCTACTGGTTATTCTAAATCATACATTTTAGATGCCTCTTTACATTAGGGAGAATATCATAAAAAAAATCATAATACAGCAAAAACAATAAAGCGATATACAAGAATGACAAAACAGAAAAGGTTTTAAAAGTAACCAACAATTTGCACGTGACTATGATTGAAATGTATAAATAAAGCATGAAATACAGCATAATAACAGTTATCAAAATATAAACAGCATAACAGTGATGCAGAATATGTCCAGTGTGAATCACACAGGTCACAAGCCTGCGGCTGATTGGTTCAGGTTTTCTGGAACCAAGAGTGAAACATTAAGGTCAGTTCATAAAATGATGAATTGACCCATTTCTGTAATTCTCTCTTTTCTCTTCTGTCTCAGGGGGAGCTGGGGCCAATGGGACCCACAGGTGCCTCTGGAGAGGATGGACAGAGAGTAAGTACTTCCTCTTTTAACCAAAACCCTGAATGAATTTGAAGAAAATTGCACTCAACTGAGGTGAACCACTCGCATTCAGTTACATCAGAGGTGGTCCATCAACTCAGCCCTCAGGCAGCGTCAGCTGGGCGTAAACTTATCAGCTGGGAAGGAGGAGGGTTAGTGTTTAACCTTTCCTCCCCATGAAACTAACTACCCCACTCTGCCCTCCACCTCCACCCTCAGGCGGTTACTACATTTAACAATGTTTGGTTAGGTTGAGATTAAGCCCTTGCTAATACAGGCTTTTGAGAGCTTCTAACTATCTATCATAATAGGTGGTGATAGATAGTTAATGTTTCAATACAAGATGCCAGTATTTATCTCAGATTGTATTTGCTGAAATTACAGAGCATAAAACACAGAACCCTTCCGATGAAGATTCTGATTTATGTCTTTTTTTCTTCCCTCAGGGCGAGGATGGAGAGATCGGGCCCAGAGGATTAGCTGGCGAGAGTGTAAGGCTGCTGTTGGTTTTGTCTCATCAGGATATCCCAAACATATGGAATTCCAACATGTTGCAACAAGATCCTCTTAATTCTTGCTTTGCAAGTGATCTCTGATGTCTGATCTCTGTTTGACAAAAGTGTCCACCAGAGGACACGATTGCCCTACAGAAAATGATTCACCATTATTCTGAGCATCGAATATAAATCATTGCTTCTCATTCTTCATAGGGTCCCCGAGGTTTGTTGGGACCTCGTGGTTCTCCTGGACCCCCTGGATCTCCTGTACGTACCACTACCTTTATTACCTGTATCTCTGATATTAGTTTCTGTATGAAAAATAATTATATCAGGTAACATGGGTCTTTTCTGACTTGTCCTTCGCAGGGTGTTGCTGGTGTTGATGGGCCTCCTGGTGCCAAAGGAAACATGGTATGAACCAAACTTCCTCCAAATAAACTGAATTAAATGTTGCTCAGCTCCTCAGGCTGCAGAGCGTTAGGAGGTTGTCTGAGCTGAACACTACTGTTTCTATAACTTTGCACTGTCTAGGTTAGGCTGTTACAAGATGAGTATATGTGGCAGGTTAGTGCGAGTAGGTGCACCGAAGCACTTCTTCAAACTCTAACTACTTAATCAAATAACTTGTGGAATGAGTTGAAACAGCTTGATTATGCTAAAAAGAGTAAGAGTATGCATTTCATCTTAAAGTGTGTTTGTGGCAGGTACAGCGCTATGATGTCTGTGTTACTTCCCACCCTTTTTACAATATGTATACACGACCACACACAATATTCACCATAAATATTGCAATTTAATGTATAATCTTTTGTATAATTAGTTATTCAGAACAGTCTGACTTATCTTCTACAAGTTATGAATCAACTTAGCACTGTTAAAATAAAGCATGTTTACATGCCATTGTAGTTTATGCTGTTGATAGACAGAAGGTTGGATGGAACCCACCTGATTGTTGTATTTTATTTGGGACAGAGGATTACTCAGGGACTAGTGTTTAATTTTGACTGCCTCCACCTTTATTCAGGGACCACAAGGAGAACCAGGCCCACCCGGGCAGCAGGGAATCCCCGGAACACAGGTAAACAAATCAATCACACACCCATGACACCCGATGGCAACGGCAAAGACAGAGTGCAGTGTCGATGCATGCATCATGACGTGTTAAGGCAGTGAAGTGGCCACGGACACACTTGTTTGAGGCCTTATTGCTGCCTGTATCACCACCACAAACTCCACACACGGAGCAAAGCAGCTTTCCAAAAGCATCTTGGAAAGGGGAACTTTTCGAGGTTGGTGCAGTTGAAAGCATCTTATTTATATTGGTGGAATTCCCGCAAAGCTGCCACACCTGTTGGAGCAAGCTTCAGTGCCTCAAATTACCCCTGCAACACACACGCACACACACACACACACACACACACACACACACACACACACACACACACACACACACACACACACACACACACACCTAAAAAGGCATATCTATAAACACACACACATACATATTTAAGTGCATGCAGTACCACACGCATGCTAGATGCTAATATGCCTACAGACCCTTTTCGTTACACACACACACACACACACACACACACACACACACACACACACACACACACACAACCCTGTACTTCTATACTTGTGAGGACATACAGTGACATAATGCATCACAAGTTAATACCAAACCCCAACCGGCACACTAACTCTAACTTATACATGCACCGACATCAAATGTTATCCTAAACCAAGTCTGAACCCTCCAACAGGCCTTTGAAGGACTGTCTGAAGGAGAGGGCCGGACAAAATGTCTTCACTTTCCAAAATGTCCTCACTCTCAATGTTTAAAGCTCAAATTGGTTCTCACAAAGACAGCTGTACAAGGACAAATACACACACACACACACACACACACACACACACGCACACACACAAAGGTACCAGTTTAACAATCCCTCACTTGCTCAACTATTTACAACTCTAACAAACTCTTCAGTTTATCCAGCTTATGTGTGTCTATGTCCTGTGTGTGTGTGTTTAAGCATGCTTGTTGTTGCCATAGCAACATACTCTCATTTCTATTTGACTTTGTCTCATAGGGTCTTCCTGGTCCTCAAGGCCCTATCGGACCACCTGGTGAAAAAGTATGTAACCTTTTTTTGTGATTTCTTTGGGGAAAATGTACATGCAAAATAAGAATGCCATAATATTAAAAAAAATAAAATCTGTCAATTGCAAGAAAGTATGTAATAATCTAATTTGTTTTGGTTTAGGATTGACTCATTAATTATCAAGACAGAATGTAGATGTTGTAGTAAAAGTCAATGTTATTTATAATGTGCCAAATCACTAATCACTCATTTGTATCGTATCTATTCTACCAAACAGAGCTGTGTCTTTTTTCTGCTTTTTAACCTAAACTGAACGTGTGTAGTGAAACTATTTTGATTAGCCATGTTTAATCAGGGACAGTCTGCTCTCTTATACCAACTTCAGGTAACAAATGAAAGGTCATAAAAAAGGTTGGAACCTGCAGATACTCTGAATGAACTCTGCACTGTCGGTGATTGAGAATTCTTCTTTGTAACCGCTGATCTTTTCTTTCTCCTTACAGGGACCTCACGGCAGGTCGGGGTTGCCTGGATTACCTGGAGCTGATGGGCCTCCTGTGCGTGCTCTTATCACCTTTATACGTACATAGAGTATATCAGTATTACATACACACACAAATAGAAATATGATTCCACTTTACTCCACCAAAACCAACCACCAAACTGTTTTTATTGCACTAAAAGATGCATTCGATAAGACATACACATAGACACTTTGACAATGAGTTCAACCCACGGCTCCCAACACAGAGCTGACCTGTATATGACCCTTTTAAACCAGATCTGATGACCTGTGATATCCTCATAAAACTGTTACACAAAATATGGGCATGGGATGCAGGCCAGGTAGTATGTGACATTGTTAACTCTACAGCCAGTCCTTCAGTTTCAAACCTTTCTCAGCATACAAGTCGCTGGACACTTAGTGTAAAATGTTATCAGTGGCCATGATAAAGGGAACAGCCATGTTAATAAACAAAAAACATTTATTTATTTATTTATTTTATTATTTATTTATTTTATTTAGGTTAGTCTAGCTCTTGGCATAGCTGCTAACCTCCATCTAAAAATGTAACCAGCAGCACTACTGCATTTTAGGATTTAAACATTTGTGTCGACTTGAAAAAGTTACTATTCTACTCGGCAATAAAAGTGGATACACTATTTGATCGGCTTACCCTTTTGGTGTATGACACACTCAGAGCCTTCTTGTGAAATACTGCAGAACTGTGCCTCAGAAATCTCTCAAGGCGAAGAAATATAAGAAATGTGCCTTTGAGTTTTGTTATTCTAGACCTGCAGTAGCTCATGTCATTCCTCCCTTTCTGCCCTCGCTAGGAGAGGTGTGTAAATTCAAGAAGCAGGCAGCCCTTAGTTGCCCTCAGGCCCCTGAGCCTGGTGATTTACAGCCTTCTGCCTCAACCTCACACCTCAAATTGGAAGTACCAGGTGTTTGCAGCTAAAGGTTTCCATATGTGTGTGTGTGAAGGTGTGTATCGAGCCGTTTGCATGGGCATATCTACCTGGCCCATCACTCTGACATCGCCATTGGCCACCACACAGAACTGAATTAGTGCAGTAGAAAAAAAAACACCATCTTGTGACATGTCTTTCACATCGAGAAACAGGCAAGCAAACACCTGTGTTGTTGGTGTGCATCAGACAAAAGGCTGAAGTCATGTACCATGTTTTGTTTGGGGTTCAACGCTGCTCAGCTTTGGTTTCAAAAGGCATATGAAGGTTACTCTTTGTGAGCTTTCACAATGACATGCTCATAAGTTCTGCAGGAGCCTTTGAGCACTTAGGTCATCCCTTCGCTCTCACTCTCATATATGTTTGCTGCATTGCCATCTAGAGCAGAGGTTTAGGACAACACAAAGGCCAGAGTGTTTAGTTTAAAAAAAATAGCATTGTAACAAGCACTTTTAACCACTTTGTGACTGCTTATTTCACAGGGTCATCCTGGTAAAGAGGGTCCACCTGGAGAGAAAGGAGCCCTGGTAGGTGTATTTATGAAGGATTTGAGTCATTTGGGTGAGATATGTATATACATGTATGTTTGATGCAGTGGAAGACTTACATGTCTTAGTGCTGTTGAAGGACTAAAGGTAGTGTTTTAAAAATGTTAACTTAAAATGTACAGTAACTCCTTTAAATGTACTCCAAAGCTAAGTCTTGTAAGGTAGAGCACAGTTAATTCAAGACAAAGTATTTACATTAGTCAATGTATTGGAAAATATAATTAGTGACCTCAATTGAAAACCAACGGCTATATCATACATAACCTTCCAAGTTACAGTAACTAGAATACATTTATAATTGTATTTATTTGTAAGCTAATGTGCTACATCCCATCTGTGAACACCTCCACCTTCCACACTGTAAAGCATTTGCTATCGTAATCATGCACTATTTTACTCTCCAGGGTCCCTCAGGTCCACAGGGTCCTATTGGTTATCCTGGCCCTCGTGGTGTCAAGGTACGGTTTCAGTTCGGTCAATCAAATGCCCACACGATCAGCTGTTTCTACTATTCCTCACCAGATAAAGTCCTCCCTTTCAATATATTGTACATAACGGTATTGTATTGCGTTCTGTCATGTTTGTAATGTCATTATTATCTCTCTTTCCTGTCCAATAGGGTGCTGATGGTGTCCGTGGTCTCAAGGGCGGAAAGGGAGAGAAGGTAAAAACTTCTAATATGCTAAATTGTTACCACGTAATTTTTCAATTTACCTCCAAAATTATAGCCACTGAGCAGCCAAAACAGGATATGAATCATAATGCATGTTAATGTAGTTCCAAAATATTTCTGCAGTTTTTGTCAAGAAAGTAAATATTCAGACCCACTGCAAACTATTTATTTCAATTGCTGTGCTAAAATGTGCTCCTCTCAATCTACAATAGCATCGTGATCTAATTAAAATCTCAGGCTTGTGTTGAACCTGCTGTTTAAAACATACGTTGACTCAACAGACTAAAGTTTAAACATGCTTTGCAAGTACCGCATGTCAGAGTGTTTGTCCAAACTTCACTCACTTTGTGATGAAGGTGAAGATAGCAAAATAAAAGTTTGGGATCGGCCTGTGAATATATTCGTGTCACAGATATTCTGTCTGTAACTGAGGCTGTCTACCTGCCCTTCCAACTTTGTTTTGGCTCTTTTGCTGCTGCAGCCTGAAAGTACCATGCAGAGGTCAGTCGATAGCCATCTTCAGTGGAGACAGAGCCTTTCTTAGCGTGACCCTCAATCAGTTGTTGAATGTAAAGCTGTCATGCTCGAGGCTTCTGGTTTCAAAGAACACTGCAATCCATCTCAAGCACTTTTGAAGTGTGTGACTGTGTGCGTCACCATGGAGAATTTAAACTAAGCTGCCTTTTAATATGCCTTTCAACATTTATTTAAGATCAATACAGTTATTCAGCTATATAAAAGCCATTATCTGACTAAGGGGTGTTCTTCTAATATATTTCAACAATGAAAGTATTCATATCATTGTTTTTATTTTTTTGGAATCATTGAATTATTTATACTGTAGCAGGAGATTCAAAAGCCAAACCTTGAGGAGAAGGGGTTTGTTATGAATAAAGGATGCTCTTTACCTCAGGTGTGTGTGTGTGTGTGTGTGTGTGTGTGTGTGTGTGTGTGTGTGTGTGTGTGTGTGTGTGTGTGTGTGTGTGTGTGTGTGTGTGTGTGTGTGTGTGTGTGTGTGTGTGGTTTTCGTGATGCGAGTTGCTGGCAACAGACATGCTCAATGCTGCATTATGCATCAGATAGGGTTGAAAACACGGACAAGTGACAGACCAGAGAGAGAAAGTGTCCAAGAAAAGAGACAGAGGGCCTGCTGGAGTCAATCGTGTCCCTCAGTTTCCATTTGATTATGGTTATGAAACTTTGGTTCAATTACAAATTTCACAAAACTGCTATATGGTTTCATTGTATGAAATCTCCATTCAATGTTTTGCTGTTTTTTTTTTATGTTGTATCTGACCCTCATATTTAATTCATTACATCAGTGTATTCCAAATGCTTAAAATCAGTTGGTGCAGGTGCTAAACATAGAGCATATGTAAATAAAGCACAGCTCAACAGCTTAACAGAGTTCATTGCTTATGCTGTTCCACTATCTGGCCAGCAGGGAGCAGCATCAATCCTATGATTCACAGAGTGAAGTATGCAGGCTGAATTTTTAACAGAAAATGTCGGGAGACTTAATAAGTTCCCCAGTGAAATGAAGGAAATAGTCCATTCCAATGGCTCTTAGTCGGAAATAAACAAATGCCTTGAATAACAATATAATGATATAAAGGAACAGTTTCTGGCAAATGCAAAACTTGTTTTTGACTCATTTTAGGGCGAGGATGGTTTCCCAGGTTTCAAGGGAGACATGGGAATCAAAGGAGACCGGGTGAGGACCCCCATCTGTCACACAAATAACCTCCTACATGTCCAGTCACATCTTTAGTCTTTACACGGAGGCAATTGCCGTACATCATTGTGATAGTCTCTGTATGTGTTTGGGTTGTAGGGTGAGCTTGGCATGATTGGGTCCCGTGGAGAGGATGGTCCTGAGGGTCCCAAAGGCCGATCTGGCCCCAACGGAGACTCTGGTCCCCTTGGTCCTGCTGGAGAAAAGGTAATAGGGCTCAATGACCAAGGGTGCTGAAAAGCCAATACAAGAATCATGTGTTTTCATCTAAGTTGTGTTTTTTAATACATCTCAATGTGCTAAAGTTGTGTTGCTGGGCTGACGACTTGTGCTGTTAATGTCTCTCAGGGTAAACTGGGTGTTCCAGGATTGCCGGGTTATCCAGGAAGACAAGGACCTAAGGTAACTTAGCATCTCTCTCACAACAGTGAGGGAGGTTGTATTGACTGACTCTGCACCAGCATGCTCTGTTTTCAGAACTGTGAAGACAAAACAGTGATCACTGTGCACTGGCACAACACCACAGACCAAAACGTCCCCACCTGGACAGCCTGATGATTTCACGTGAAATGGATTTACCATAAATAGAATTATTAGAAACTCTTCATAGTGAAAACACTTAGATTTTGAAGATAAACCATTTCAGTGCAGAACCAGTAGAGCGTGAGCGTGAGCATGAGGGCTTTAGTGCAGATTATTTATGCAATACATGTTATACACGCTGCTTTGATGAAACAACATTTTAGAAATGTGACCGTCCTGAAAATGAAGCATGCCCTATGTCTTTTCTAAGGATGGTACCTGCAGAAATGTTAGTACCACTTTCTAATAAGGCACTAATTACAAAGGGCTTAAAAGTAGTAACTAATTGCTTTATCAATGAGTAATTAACATAATGTAATGCTTGAAAGATGACTATATTCCATTTATGGAGAACAACTTTTGATTTGCCAGGTTTAAAAACATAAATCTGGCTTGTGTTTATCCTCCTACAATCTAAAAACATAATGAACTACATGAATAAGTAAATCAAAGTTCTACAAAAGCTAATAACACATACGGTATTAAACATAATTCAGCAGTTCCCATTTGGAGGAAGTTATGGTTTATCATTGATTGAATTTTTATTGAATGTCTCCAATGCAACGTGTGGTGAAGTGGTGCAGACTGGGTAAGCTGCTTTTTAATCCTCTAATAACGGAGTTTGACTAAAGGAGAAAAGAATCATGTCACCTTGTCTTGTGTTTACAGGAATGTTGTGTTAAGCCTTTTGTTTTGTTTTAAAGTCCTCGTCTCTTTTTGTATGTGCGTGTGTTCCCCCACATAATCATAGAAGTTTAGAGAATTCGCCCGAGAAACTTCCTCTATTCTGCTAGCTTGATAAACATTGTAGAGCTACCAGAGTGGGGAGAGTTTGTGAATTTGATATATTCTCTCGGGAATGTAAAACCTTTACTTCACAGGAATATTCAGAATGTGTTTTACACTTTAAAAAAAAAGTTAATTGAATTAAATTGTGGTGTTCAAGTGGAACAGAGACATATTTTTAGAGAAACAACAATAACAAATCAGGAAGGAACAAAGTGTTAAACTCATGGAAGTGATCAGTTTTGTAATTTTAAACACATGATGAATTAATTAGATTTTATATCAGGGCCATGGTGTTAACTGTGTGAAACTACAGTGTTTAACTGTAGATATCAAACAACAGTGCAGATAAATACAGTACATGATGAACCCTCATTGACATGCATGCCCTGACCCATCCAGCCCTCTTGTTTCCCCTCCATGATATCTCCCTCTCCTATTGACAGGGCTCCAGTGGTTTCCCTGGGTTCCCCGGAGCCAACGGCGAGAAAGGAGCCAGGGTAAGAAACCACACACTCACTGAGAATACACACTTTGCCTGTTTGTGTATGAAAATTATCACACCATCAATTCCCAGGACAAAAGAAAATTGATTCCTATTATAAAGGCAGGTATGGTGACTTGGCACAAAAATAAATAAATAACAGCAGCAAAATCAATGCTGAGGAGAGAAAAAAGATGTGGAAACAATCTTGCTTTCATTGACACAATTTTAAGAATTGCTGGGAAAAAAAGCGTTCATGGTACAGGTTTTACCGAAGTATGAGATGGCCAACATATTCTTGGCTTAATTCACCTTAATAAAACGATTGATTCATGGAGTTGGTGTTTGAAAAAGTATCCATTTCAAATGAAGGTAGTGATGGTGGTGTGAAAATTAGCTATCAGAATCATTTAATAGACACTTTGAAGTACATTATCTCACTTATGCCAAGACTAGCTGCCAAAATTATACACTTAATACGTTTTCCATGAAGTCAAACTTTGTCCTGTGTGGACTTAAGACCAGTAAACCATTTCAAGCTATTGTAGAAATATTGCTGCATTTGTTGGCAGGCTGTTTCTGCTGCTCGAGGCAGCCAACCAGTGAATATAATATTACTTGTTTGTTGTTATTCTAGAAGAGCATGTTGCTCCACTACTATTTGCCAATGTTGTCATTTAAATGTAACCTGTTGTTTCCTTATTTCCTAATATCTAGCAAAGATATTAGCTCACTTTGTTTTTTCAGGATTTTTTTGGTAGTTTGAGGCTATTTATGTAGAACAGGGAACAAATTGTTCTGTGGCTGTTTGGCATTAATTAAGGGAATTGATCCCTTTTCTGTAGGACAGATGTTATAGTGCTGTCAGCAGTGGATTAATGTTGAATAATGCCAAACAGGAAGTATGTGTGGGTGCCTAAAATGTTTGTCTTTGTTATCTAACAGGGCATTGCAGGCAAAGCTGGTCCAAGAGGTCAAAGAGGTCCAACGGTACGCATGATTCCCATGATTAATTAAACAACTGTAATTAAATAGCATCAAATCATCTGGTTTCCAACTGAATTATACGCATTCTTACAGTTTTAGGATTTGACATGTAACTTGTACATAGTATTACCAGGCTTTCTGTTTGATTCTTGAGTTTTGTTCTCTCTCTGTAGGGTCCTCGTGGGGGTCGAGGAGCCAGAGGTCCAACAGGAAAACCCGGTGCCAAGGTACACCAGATATCCTAAACTGATTTTTGGCTTTTTATTGGGCTGTATTATCAAGCAGAAATGAGACTTGACTAATGAAAATATGATAGATTTCTGAACAATGCATCCTTCTACTGCTCCCATCCAGCACTATTGCCAAATAAGCACAGTTTAGAACATATCTAAATATTAACTTATGATGATGGTTGTGTGTTGCAGGGCACATCAGGCAACGACGGTCCTCCAGGCGGTCCTGGTGAGAGAGTAAGTCGATTATATTGTCTTAGGCCATTCAGTGTCATCCACCTCCAATATGATGATATTTAGACTTCAATGTATTTTTGTAAACTTAAAGGCCTTAATGTAATTTGTTTGATCTAATAGTTAATCAGTATTGATCTCTAAATCTTGTCACACTGGTCAAACCCTCCAGGGTTCTAAGCACAACGATAAGATAAAGATGTGCATGCAATAATATATCGTAAGGCATACTTGGTTTACTTTTTCTGTTCCCACAAGAAGTTCTGAGCGGTCACTACGGAATAAGACTGTGTTTTACTTACTGGAACAGTTTTCCTAGAGAGGCAAGAACATCTGTTAGGGTTAACTGAAAATAATTAAGAAGTGATATAATCAGAGTCATTCAAAATCAATGACTCTTTGCTGGTAAAGCTTTTGATTTAATTAACTTTAATTGAATGTGTGTTTGTGTCTTCTATTTCATCAACATAAAGGAAAGCTTTGCTCTATGTAGTCTTACTTGCCCCAGAACACATAAGTAAGTTTACTGGTTTGGTAGCTTAGGCGACACACTGTTCATGTACTGCCATGTAGAACAGCTGCTGTCATTTGGGGTTTGCTTTAATGCCATGTACCTGTTCCTAGTTTCATTTATCAGACCACAGCATTTCCTTTTTTTTATCCCTTTACATTGACATTGGTCCTCAGATGTGAAATAAAGTGCATTGCTCATTTACAGTGTTTTTAAACTAAAGCTACAACAAAAAAAGCAAAGAAAAAATGTCCCAAATTTTATTTATAGGAATTTCTATTGAGCAATGAGTTAGTTGTATTGGGGGCTAACTTAGTAGCAAAGTGAATTATCTTTGCAGTTGCCTAAAATAAACAATAAAAGCCCTGCAGCAGTGGCACTTCATTTAAAATGTTTTATTAGATTGTGTTAGATTCCCAGTGGTGTTTTAGTACAATGTCATTTTGCTGTGTAACAAAGCAAATGTGAAGCATTGATTGGAATCGAGAGAAGGCAAAAGAAGGCATGAAACAAGAAAGACAGCTGCAACGATTGCTCAGTTTGCGTAGACATTTTCTGAACACTGCAGGGGGAGAAATGAATATTTATAACTGTGACAAAGCATGATGAAGGCAAGTTCATCAGAAAACAGAGCCTCCCCTCTGTAAGATGAACTCCAAAACAAGAACGTAAGGGCAACAGTTAGGTACAGTATCTTACTCATCATGGCCTAAAATAGTCACATTCAGTATCTCCAATGTCACACTGGAGTCTGAATCATGAGCATCATATGATAAAGGCCCCGCGTTTTACTAATACTCAACTGTGAAGAATCTACTTCAATCTACTGGATTTTCCCCTTTTGGCTTTTGAAATGCACGATTCTATGTGGGCGGCGTGAGATCCTGACGGAGTCAAAATTGTGAAATTCTATCTGGACAAATAATGTCATAAACTCTGTCTGGACTGTTTAACAGATTCTGCATGTTTCTATGGAATTTATATATCCCAAAAGAGAGGTAAAGTAAACTAATGTGATGGATGAATATGATTTAAAAAACCTGAATTAAAAAGTCAGCTTTGAGGCATGTTTATATAAGAATGCAAAAGATTGAATCAATTTACACTGGAGAGTTTATATGCAAATTATTTAATATCCCGGAATCCTAAACCGTCATATTACCTTAATAATGTACTATTAAGTAGCTTCCAAAAACCCTTTCCCACTTCATCAACATATTTCACTTCAACAAACTTCAGCACACCATTTTTAAATAGGATCATCTCTGTCAGTAACAGTGTGCAAGTGGCACACTGACCTCTTTTTGCTCACATTCCAGATTCTCACCGTTTCACCACTTCCTCTCTTTAATTTGTCTCATTTTTCACTTGTCTCATATTTCCACTGCACTCAACCATCACTGCGTCATTAAAAATACCAATCAAATAAATATGTATATGCACTTCAATTTAGAGGGGTGCATACAATGAATAAAATATGTAATTAAATATGTTTTGTGAGCTGATGAACATACCTCTCGCTGTACAGTGAGGGACACAAGATGTTTAATGGCTTCAGCTGAAGCCTTCAGTACAGTCATTTAAAAACGTCCCTAAAGTCTGGCTCTTATAACATTATTATCACTCAGAATCTATCTTTTTAAATACTCCACCCAGACATGGCCCACTAAACTACCACCAAAAAAATATTTTAGAAGCATTTTGCCATTTCAGTGTGCTCACTACAATGATCTGGTGAACAATGACTCACCTGACAGCAATCATTTTAGATAACTTTTTGGACTGAATAGCTTTAATTTGCTTTCTCCAGCTGCTCTGAAAATAGTCATAATTAATAGTACACATGATATCCTTTACCGGTATGTATTGACGATAAAAAATGAAATATGGATATCATGTTAATAATACACTTGTGAAAATATGGATTCTCTAATATTTGAGTGTAATTCATTTGCCAAAAATCACACATTAAATAGAGTTAAAGATTAATTTAATTGATAGCATTAAATATTTCTAAATTTTCTGTAGATAATCCGATAATATTCTCATTGTGAATTCTTTTGGCATTGCTGATAGTGAAAAGCGTTGACAGCCCTATATCCCTCCAACTTGTTAAACGTGTCACTGTTAGGTTTTGTTTTGCTTTTCTTTCTGCATGATGCAGTAAGCCACCACATTACTTTATTCTTTGTGCATCTCTCATTAATCTGACTTTTTGTTTGTCTACTGCAGGGCCCTCAAGGACCTCAGGGACCAGTGGGCTTCTCTGGACCAAAAGGCCCCCCTGTAAGTAATCCTCCTTCCTGCACACTGCTCACACTTCATAGATCAATGTCGTGTAAAACCAACAGCGAGGCTGTATGGTCTGACACTAGTTCCTGAGGTTCAGTGTCTACTCTCCTTTTCCTGCTGTTTCAGTGGCAAAGTAGCCTAGTTTGCAAACATTAGAAGTCAGAATTGATTCTATTTGAAGAGTTCAGGAGTGCAGTAATACATAGCAATATCCCTAATTCTGTGCAGGGATCATTAGTCTAACTGTTACTGAAGCGGAACCCATTTTCTCACTCCCCAGTCTAGGCAGGAGACAAATGGTAATTTCCACCTATCGATTCAGGTTAGATTCATAGCTGGCTCTTAGCCGTCAGCAAATGATGTTGTTCCTTTCAACAGAACCTGTTATTTTTTCATTAGTGTTCAAGTAGTCTAACTATGACTTTACTGTCTGAAAAATATGTTTGTCTCATATATTGTGCCTAAAAAGCATTTACACAATAATGCAACAATAAGATTATCAGTGCTTAGGAAACAAAACATCCCTTTTATTTCAGTAATAGGGCTAATGTCATAGTGCCATTATTCACGTCAGACGTGAATGTGATTATGATGTATGTACTTGGCTACCTACTGTAGTAAGTGTGTTTCTTGATTTCTAACAGGGACCACCTGGAAAGGACGGGCTGCCCGGACACCCTGGTCAGCGTGGTGAGACGGTGAGTCCTAAGTATTCCGTTTGAGCTTTCACTCACCTGTGTGGCTCCTGTTGGGCTCAGCCTCTAACTTCCTGCTGAGTGTAGAAACTGAAGACCTCACATCGACCTGGAAACACAACGTAACATCATTTCTCACACTTAGGACAGATTTGGCATATTTCCATCGCAAGAGCTAATTCAAGAGTGTGACACTTCACAAGTTTTTCAGTTTCTCAGAAATGTTTAATCAGGAATATCCTCTCAGTGCTCAGGCTAATCTTGTTTTAATCCCGCAAAAAATAATTTTGTTGTATTGGCTGGTACTCAGTTACTCATTACCTTTCAGGGTAAAGTTGCCAACGAGAGCTTTTTAGCTCTCATTCTTCAAATTGCCTTTCGATTGAAAGACGGCTCTGATCCTCCCAATCAGTGGGCTGCACTTCAATTGAATCTCCCCACTCTCCCTCCTCCAAATCTTATCTCTATTGCCCTTGTATGCCGGGGATTACAATCAGTGATACAACATCTCAGTGGGACGCCAAAGAGGCAGACATGTCCCTTAAAGCAGAACTCGAAAAACAAAGCCCTGGCGAACATTGTCTGAGTCTGTCTGCTTGTCTCGTCTCTATTTACACATGTTCACACACACACACACACACACACACACACACACACACACACACACACACACACACACACACACACACACACACACTCTCACTTCAGCCTGTCTGAGTAAATCCAGATGGCTCAGACTCCTATCTCATAGAGATGGACTTGAGGGAGCTGGAGAACCATCCCTCTCTGATGTAGTTCCTATCTTGTTACTTTTTCAAGTTTACAAATATGCAATGGTAGGATGCTGACCTGAGATTGTCCAGTTGCAACAAGGTGTCCTCGTGTCGCATTGCCTGCTCTAAAGTAAATGAGCAGTAATAGTGTAACTGAGGTATAACAAAAACCAGCAGCAATTCAATTTGTTGCATCAGCACTGAATTATGGTTCATGTAGGTTTTTTTCTCAAAATGCAGTTATAAGCTTAATGAAAAATGGCTGTACTAAATCTGAACTGAAGATGTATTGATGCGTAGATGTCGTATCCCATGGGACATAAGATTTATCTGACAATAAACAAAAACAAAGCAAACTTTGACTTGATCTAGTTGCAATCCCTGCTCTCAACTTCGATTCCTCCGTACTTGGTATGCATCAGTGCACCTTGGTTTGACGAGGCTCAGAGGCCAATAAATTCTCCTAAAAGCTTGACAGATCATCGCCTCTATCATTAAAGCTTCCCTTTCCGCCTGCCTCCTTCCTATAGATAATGTAATACACCACACATGAGTGCTTCCCTGCCTTTGCTGCTATTCAAGCTACAACGATAGAGTCTTCATTAAGGTGTTTATGACTGTAGATTTATGTGCTGATGAACATACTCCACAAGCATCCGCTATGAGAATAGCTCACAGCAATAAAGTTGCTTATAGGCAGCCATTCACGGCAACACAACTTGCATTTGAGGAAGTGCAAATAAAGATTTGAATCGGTGTCTCTGAATCAGGGCTGATGCTGTAACAGCATGGCCTGAGGGTTTCCGTTGAATAATACATCACCATAAATCACAACACAGTGATCAATAGGCCTGGAGTCATAAGTCAGCCAGGATTCTTCTCAGAGCTTGGATTTGAAAACTTTGTTTGGTTGTGGGATAATCAGTTGCAATTGAAATGATTTTGAAATGCAATGCCTCAGTGAAAATTGGTTATGTATGGAGTTTGATGACTGAGGGATTCAAAGATCAAATGGAAATCAGTGAAACATTTAAAGTCAAAGTAGAAAAGTCAGTGGGCAGCCAACACTCTGCCCTTGGAGTTTGATAGGTTTGCTTTATGCTAATCACTCCCTGGCATTACTAGAATCTTACTTTTCATTCATTACATTCGATCTTAAAACATTACATTTGTATATGTCTGGGAAGCAATAAACTCCTATATAGATGACAGATATGTCTCTATTATGAAATATATGTTAAAGATACCAGACATTATTTATCTTCATCCTCCTGCTGTATTCATTCATTTAATAGTTGGCCTCCAAGCATCACATATTTGGGGAATATAGAGTACTTGAGAACCAAGCAAATGCAGATTGGATTGTTACTCTCCCGGGAGACAGAAGTTCATCTGATTTGTGCTGCAGTTTTGGAGCCGATGCTTGAGAAGTTGAACTTCTGTCTTTTTTTTGCTTGTCCTGTTCGGCTGTTTGAATCTGCTTAAGCATAGCCATAGGGAATGCTGCAATGCAAATCAACCGCATACTGTGAATGTAAACTTGTGCAACAAACAATGCTTGGCAAAGTGGTTTGGATTTGTGCAGCGAACAGCAAAATTGAGCAATTGCTTATTTTAAAATTTTCATCAGGAAAAGTTAGTTTTTTCTTACTCAGATTTGTAAATTTAAAGCTGCATGCAATTGTTGACAACTATGAAGCAGGAAAACTCCAAAACACATTGGCGGAATGATAACGCCATCGGCTCATGAAGTTGTGGCTAATTTGATAGCTGCCAGATGCCTAATTACACATTCAGCAGACATAGAGTAACATTATCATCCTATTGGAGTCAGGTGTCTCGCTACAGACTAAAGTAAGCTCAATGTTCCCTGGCATTTTAGCTCTGGTTTGGCTCATCAACTCTCATAGAAACGTATAGGGGTCTTTTGATGTTAGACACACATACTTTATTAACCAGGGGCCTCATTACAGAAAAATATCCAAACTGCTTGTCCTATCTTAACTTAAGTTTCCAATATAGGAAAAATTGTCCACTCGAGATGGACAAGCCAATATATTAATGGCTCTCACTGGCTAGCTAACTTGCTATCATGGACAAAAAAAAGAGTACAGAGCCATGTTTTTGTTATACAAAAAAAATCCTAAATGACATCCTAAACTGAGAGATGATTGGATTTCAGACTAATTCCACACTAATACATTTTCTTTTAAAACTGGGGTTTCAAAACAAAAATGATGTCCATGCGGGCGTTTCAGCATCGTTTTCTAATTGATATCCGTCCATTTTAGCAAACCCTGAAAACAAATATGACATGACTATTCATTTACACTGGGCATCTGGGTGCCCAGTGTAAATGTATTTGGTGAAAATTCAAAAGCAGAGGATAACTTGGTTTCAATCAGGTATTTTAAAGTATGTAAATCATACATTAAATAGTTATGACAAAACAGGCATCATTTAAAGTTAAAGTTTTGAAAAAGATGGTCAAATACGGGTTATTATGAATCCCACTGCTTGTCTTGGCACGCTAGGATTGGCCAGGAGTCCATGCTCGTGTGAGGTTTGTTCAGGCACTATTCCCTGAACAATGAGCTATCCTCACCGTACCCACTCAAGGTCAATGCCTAAGCTAAGCCAGATACACAGGGCGTGTCTTGTCAAGAAAAGCAGTGGGATTTATAATTACACGTCAATGGCATATCAAGTGACCTTTGTCTGCTTTGCGTCCCTCTGTTACCTGTCTGCTTTGTCAATCCTAATTGCAACTGCCAAACTCTGAGGTCATGTGATACTTCATCTAGTGGTGAGGTGATACAAAACATCACAGAGATGAATACCGCATTAATGGATCTAGCGTTTCTGGCACGATATTAGTATTAGAAAGATATAGTGAAAGGTTTGTTCATTGTAATGTTTTTTCCAAATGCTGTGTAAGGTACAGGATCCGTCCTGATAGCCTGGTTTGATTCCAGCCAGAGACCTTTGTTGCATGTCATCTCCCTCTTTGTCTACTTTTCTACTTATCAGTAAAGGCTAAAAGCTATAAAATATTTCCATGTAATATTAATATCTTCTCAATGAAGAGATCAAGGTATACAAAATATCAAAAGACTGTTCATGTGCCGACAGTTATTTACAAGTCAGCATTGTGATGTAATAGAATAAATCCTTGACATTGTGAATATAACCTACACATTGTTCCGACATCAAGGTGATACCAAGCCAAAACCTTAATCCCGTCTTATCATCTGAAACATGTTCAAGTGGAATCTCTATGCTTTCTTTGCCTGACTTTTGATAGATAAACTGTGTGTTTTATTGTTATTATAAACCGTATGAATAAGACCTTGTAATGTTTTCTTCAGGGTTTCCAAGGAAAAACTGGTCCACCAGGCCCAGGAGGTGTTGTCGGGCCCCAGGTAAGAAAAATTAATTATTAAAAGAATATATTTATTATTAAAGAATACATTTTTGAATGTGACATCTGGAGGGTATTGTAATACCCTCCATAAAAGCTTATCCTTTGGGAAAAGGCAATACAGCAGGAGTAAGTTAGCTATCTGACAGATGTTTTTGATCAGGAAAAATAACAACAGCTATTCAAAGCAATGCTAATATATAAATGTATATCGATGTAAAGCAAGCACTTTGTCAGTGGTATTGTGGACCCTCTTCTTCAGTGATTAATAGCATTATTATTATTTACTAAACGGTAATGGATCTGTTTATAACAGCTGTCATTTTGGAAATAGATAATGTTTTTAATTGGATTTTGGACAGCCACTGACTAATGGTCTAAAGTATTGATGTACATTATAAATGAAATAGGCCTTGAATAACTGTATTCTTCATATTGTATCGTTGCTATGTTGAACTGAAAATAATATCAAACTGTGTGATTGCACCTTAGGGACCAACTGGAGAGACTGGTCCTGTTGGTGAGAGAGGCCACCCTGGACCCCCTGGCCCACCTGGTGAGCAGGGTCTTCCAGGTGCTGCTGGCAAGGAGGGAGCGAAGGTATGTGTCCAGAATACTCTACTGAAGGGGAGAGAAGTACTCCTTAAAATTAGTCTTCTCATTTGTTTTCCTGAAGTAGCATAGTAATGCAAGAGATGGCCCCATTGCTCCCCTTCTCTCCTATAATAACAGATACTGTATACATAGTGATTTGTTCAAAGGAGTGAGCTCAGATGTCCTGATTGGCTTTAATAGATTTGTGTTAGTTATACTGAAGGGAGGAAGCCAGTGAGGTTGATAAAGAGATCAACAGTATCGAAGTGGGCTGCAAATTAAACTTATGCGGCTGCAAATATAGTTCATGATTTGATTTTGCAGATTGAGCCAGCTGTATTCACACAGTTACATTTCTGGAAGACATGCAAAGCTTAAAGGACTACTGGGTTACTTAAATAAAATTGGGAGAAAGCAGAAGTAAATCTATAGCAATTAATTCACCCAGAAACACACCCCAGCAAACACCAAAGTCTCACCATTACTATCTGTGCTGTATGAGACTCTGGCAAATGACCGCTGAAGATATAGTAGTTGAGAATTGGGGGTACATTCCCTCCCTGGCTCTCCCCGGCCAACAATTGAGTGTCCATTAGGAGCAGACACTAGCCATTTTGTAGAAGTATGGGCTGTTCCAAACCAAACCCCTGACTCCCAGAACCACTGAGCATCCCCTGCTCCCCATACCCTCACGCACCATGTCTCTTCTACTTCTTTCATTTTCTTCCTGTCTTCGCCAAGCAGACAGTTTAATCAAGTTCGTCAGCTAACTCCAAACCCTCTGCCGCCCACAAGCCCATTTTCCTCCCCACTCCGCTCAGGCCTGTGCATTACTATGCCAGGGACACTTTGTGGAGGTCTTGGCAGCAGAGCCCAAATCCTCTTATACCTCTCAAGCCCACTCTTCTGTGTCTCCCTGTTTGCAGATAAAGTCAGCCTGCCAATACAAAAGGAAATCAAACAAAGCCTGAAGTAACTTTTTCCGATGTCAAATGTTCTTGTCTTAGAGATACGGTTTACAAAATCAACCAGTAAATAAATGAGGTTGCCCTGCAACTATTGGCACTAACTCTAAAAGGTTTCTGCAGTGTCTGGGGTGTAAGGGTTAGCGAAAAGGGAGAGCATGCAAACAGTTTTAAAAGCTGAATTTATTGTTGCTCATTTCAGTCATAAAATATATTTCTTTACATGTTTCTACTTGATTGATGTCAGCTAAAAACCAATTATACTTCTATTCCTGGTGAGATGTAGAAAAGCTGTTAGTATATTCTATGTTTGCTTGTCATATGCTTTTCAATCTAAATTTCAGTTTTTTTAGAGCTCTCTCTTGCTCAGTTGCAAGCTGTGTAGTGTAATACTTTATTTCATATCTGAATGCAAAAACGTACCTGCATGTACACATGTCAGCAGAGGGCTCGGAGGTGGAGGATGTTATTTAAGTTGTAGCTATCATGTGCTTTGCACCTCCAAACCAATACTACACAATGCTAACACCAATTCAACTCTATGTGGATAACTCAATTTTAAATAAAAGAATAAGGTTATCTAAAGTCATCTAAATTATAAAAGTTCCAAGCTCTTAATTTAATTTATAAAGTCTAAATCTGTGACTCTTTGTTCTCAGTCTGTTTCACTACAAAGCCTCACTGCTGCTACAGCAGTGACTGAAGACTAAAAGCCCTTTCAGACAGACACTGACACTGAGAGAGGGGCTCAACTGAAACTGACATTTATTATGTACTTTTCTATGTAAAGTACTTGTTTGTGATTTTAACCGTGACAAACATTGAACAACAATTGCAGTCTCGATTCTCTGTAAATGGTGACCAGTAATTAATCTGTGACAGTCATATGAAAGGGTCAAAGGTTGAGCACTTGTTCAGTAAAGCAAATCATACACCAGTTTACTATATAAAACAGCTTTATATAACTGATTGTCATGTGGACACTAATTGTGTGTAACAACCCGCCTTAGGAACCAGGCTAGCATTTTGATCTTTAAAAGCTAATTAGATGACTCCCTTCTTACAACTGAATAGTCAGGTTTGGGAAGTTGACGAGAGACACTTCCTATAGTTTGGTCCAAAACGTATCTGGCAGACTTAATCGGTCCTTGAAAGACAAAAGTGTGTATGCGAGATATAGTCGGGGTTTGTGGGGCTGGTATTTTGGTCTTCTAGCAGGAAGTAAATGTGCTCTGTTGCTCAACAAAAAATATTGTTTATTTTACTTTAATAAGAATCACTCAAGGAATTAAGCAAGTACACAGAAGTACACAAAGTTTAACACAAACATGTGTGCTTGTGTGTATAGGGAGACTTTGGACCACAGGGATCCTCCGGTAAAGACGGTCCTCCCGGCCTTCGAGGTTTCCCTGGAGAAAGAGGTCTACCTGGCGCCACGGTAAGAGCTACACTCCACCTGCACCTATTCATCATAGCTTCCCTTTACATGTGTTTGCTAGTAGAAAGTGACAGAACATTGCTACATAACAAATGAACCAGCATCTATCTAGAGCCATTCACTTCATTAGAGACACCAGCCCTGGAATTCACTCTTAGCAATCAATCCGGTGTAGAGGAAATCCAAAGCGACATCTTACAAATGAACAGGCGTGCCTCTGCATCGCTCCACCGCCACTGACACCACTGTTTTAACTGCCGCAATGCATCATGGACCTCTATTATAGAAGTATAATATATATATGTATATATATCCTTTGTAAAGGATCCATTTGCAAAATCTTTCCCTTGTGTGACTCAAGGACCTGAATTGTTTTTCATATTTCAGTGCCAGCATTTTTTTTGGGGACAGCTAAGTTATTTGTTTTTCTTTGTATGCATTATTTACTCAATACATTATTAAGAGGGAATGTCAGCAATTAGACTGTGGTCGCTAGGAATGTATATGCTGTTGGGAAAGGAAGTGTTGTGCTGCCTGTATCCTCAAGGTCAGTCAGACTCTGCCGGCCAGCAGTGCTGCTGATTGTTTTCTGCCATTGTAATTTACTCCAGCACCCAGCCAGAGCCAACTGAGACTCATTACCCAGACTGCCACGTGCTCTTTTGTGGCCCACTAGGGAGACACACACACACACACACACACACATTATGGGCTTTGCCAAACATACGAGACACGCATACAACATATTATACACAACCCGGCATGTGCTAATTAAAACTCATAATATTGGATGTGTAGATTGAAATAATTGTGTACACCAAAATGCACACACACAGTCATGTGTACTCACATCCAAATGATAAATGTACGATATTTTTACACTCGTGCCATAGATTTTTTGAACACGCATCATGTTTTTCATCTGGGATTCATGCTGGTGGTCTGTAAGGATGAAAATGTTCTGATGTTTCTCGGAGTAGGGCTCTGAGGTTAATAGCACTCAGAACACATATTCTTGTGGTGTCTGGCTGAAGCGAGAAACCAGTAAACGAAGGTAGGCTGGATCGGCATCTGACAACGGAGGTGTTGAAATACAGGGCTGTAGAGAGAATGCATACATAGCCTAATGTAAAGTTACACAGTGTTTAACAGTTATGTCAAGAAGGACCTAATGTGTTTTTTCCTTCTTTTCATCAGGGCCCAGCAGGTCTGAAGGGAGGAGAAGGGCCCCAAGGTCCACCTGGTCCCGTTGTAAGTATACTGTTACCTGGGATCAAAGTGTCTTTCTTACCTCTCTGTATTTGTTATTATTCTGACATTTTATATTTGATATGTGATATTGCTTAGCATGAAGGCTTGTACAGTATATATTTTAGTGAGGCCTGCATATGCCAAGTACCAGAGGGCAGGTTACATCATTTGGACAGGAAAAGCTTTACAAGTGGCTTCAATTTTTCTTGTCTAACTGCTAGGCCACCTTTATCATTGCTTTTCTTTTGACATCACCCCTATGGAAGCAGGACACCTATTTATTTATTATTTTTAATTACTTTACATTACAGTACTATTTATTATTTTTACTACAACGTACGATGTCTTTGTGTAAATCCACTGTAGCAGGTAGGTTAAGTGCCTTGCTCAAGGACATCACAACTGTAGCTAAAGATAAAGGAGAGTCTTACAGCAGGAATTAGAAGGGCTGAATGTGAATATGAGCTGTGGGACTACACCCACAGTGACAGTAAAGGCGTAAAGACGTGAGAGAAAATCAATTCAGTTGCACCGTGTGTAATGAGTGCATGTGTAATACATCTACAGTAATCTCATCAAGCCCTCACGGTCACGTAATCAGTGTTTTATTTATTCATTTCCAAATGAAAGCGTCACCAAATCTCATCTCGTCCCACTGCGCACAGTGATTTGTCTTTGGCGCGATCATGTGCTTGAGAATCTGGTATTAAGACTGTTTGCACCATTGCCTCCTGGCACACAGAAACAGACTCGAACAAACAAACACACACACAAATAAAAATAACACGCACCAGGAGAGCATCCATATGGTGAGTCACAGTGTCTAGTTATCCGGGCATTGCTCCTACACATGCCTCATCGGTCCCAGAGGTAGCGTCTTGGCACTTTACGCCAGCTGTGTTCATTCTTCTCAGATTGTCACAGAGACTCTAGAGCTTCGTCACAAGACTCAGTGGTAAGGTTGACGTGATGGGCTATTGCTGTCACAATTTGCATCAACTTATGCATTTGTATTTAAGCAATAAAATCACAAAATACCAGCTGCTATAAAATGAGACATTTTAAGTAAAGCATCTAATTGGCCCTTACCATTGTCTCTAGACAATTTGACACTGTGGAAGTTGCAAATGTTATGTTATAAATTTCAGTTTAAAGTCATGCTCATAGGAAACATTGTGAGTTGTGCCACTTCTTTTTACTCATGAATATGATGTTCTGCTCAGTAGATACTTTCATGCTTACTTATGTAAGCATGAACATATTGAGGGAAAATGTTGACAATATTCTAGCAGCAATGTGACTCCGCCACAGTAATTACGGCCCTGGAAAGTGAATCCATTTGTAACTTCCTACTCAAGGCCAAACATTTAAAATATTAAAGTAACAACACAAAGTAAGTGAACACAAACTTTAGTTTTCATTACTTTTTCAGTGGTGACGATGAAGGTTATAAAAAGTGTCAGCGGACATTATGAAAGCTAGATTCAAGTGTTATTTACTTCACACTGTAGAGTATAAATCATAGGGTTCCACCAACATGGAGTTTGGATGGCTGTTTTCATGTTGAACATTAACATTTGTTGTATTTGCTCTCGGATTTTTATTCTTAACAGAATAGAAAAGCCTCCAACAATTATCGTGGGACACTAAAACTTAAACTGTTATAGGGTAGCAATGAGATTCATTATTAATCACAGACTTTTTGTGGGGAAAATTTATTGATTTATTATGATAAATGTCTTATAAAATCTCTTAAAAATATTTAGTCTTCCTTTTTTTATACAAAGGTTCAAATGTGTGTATCTATAAAGACTAAGAAGAAAAAATGTCTTTCAACATCACCATAGATTTAGGTGAACACTAATGACCTGTATATGAGCACTGATACACAGCAGTAGCATCTTTCATTGAGAAAAGTATTTCCAGCAGCAGGGGTGAGCTGCTCGGAGCTTATAGCCGCCGAGAAGTCAGCTCCCCGACAGCAGATGATGCTGCTTTCAAGGAGCAGCACTGCTCTACTACAACTTAAATGTCACCTGTTACTGTGCGCTGCTCCTGCTGTTTTCTCAGTTTTCCTCTGAAAAGGGGTTTGTGTGTGGAGGTGTATACGTGTGTGTTGATCCATTAGCAGTGAGACTCAGTTGGGTCTTGCTTTGTAGATGTCTTAATGGCAACGGTTATTGTTCAGCATACTCGGTTATATTTAGGTTCAGGCTAAAAAAACTATGAAAAATGGTTCTTTCTCCCAGCAACAAATAAAACATGGCTTTAACCTTTTATTTTTCACTCATCGTCTCCCTCTGCTTTTCACACTCACAGGGTTCTCCTGGTGAAAGAGGTTCTGCTGGCTCAGCTGGTCCAATAGGCCTATCTGGCAGACCTGGCCCTCAGGGTCCCCCAGGTCCCGCTGGAGAGAAGGGAGCACCTGTAAGTAATTCTTCCTTTGCTACAGTGGCCGACACCAATCTTTCTGTTACCTAAATAGTTTCTTTCTTCCTTTACCTTCCTTTGACCTTCAGTTCTGCTGGTTTTAGTTTTCTAAATATAATTATAACAAATGTCTTCCCTCTTCTAGGGTGAGAAAGGACCTCAAGGTCCTGCTGGTCGTGATGGTGTCCAGGGTCCTGTTGGTCTGCCCGGGCCTGCTGGACCTCAGGGTCCACCTGGAGAGGATGGTGACAAGGTCAGTCATCCACACTCAGTATCCCATCCCGTTGGCCCAGTTACAACTCCTTTTCCATTCCCAAACTGGGATGGATGTTTTGGGACTGAACCAGATAGCCAATCAATCTTCATCCCCATGTTCATACTCAGGCCATCTGCATGGAAAATGTGTCTCTCTTTCCATCACTGTTGCTTATCCGTCTTCATAACCAAATGCTCCAGCAAACGCAATTAGAGGAGATGTAAAAGTGAAAAACTGTTGCTTGTTCCACTTCCTCATCATTATGCCCCTTGAGGTTATTATCAGGCGTTCTATTGAGCAGCCAAACGTATGTCTCAGCAGAGGTTAACAATGCAACAAAGAAGACATATGCCATATTTCTGCATCCATACCGTTGGAGTATAAATGCAGATAATGCTGGTTTGTGTTCATGTAAGGTGAAGGTTTTAATGATCTTTTCATATACTGTTGATATTGAGAGAATAATTAAAGCTAAGCTGAGACGAATTTTGTGTGTGTGTTTTTCAATTTCCCAGGGAGAGGTTGGAGAGCCTGGTCAGAAAGGAAGCAAAGCCGACAAGGGGGAACAGGTACACTATGGGAATCAAAGTCCATTCATTTCATCTATTTTTCACATTAATTTAGGAGTTGGTGATGTTACTGTGAACATTTTCTTTTCCCATTTACAGAACCACACATTACCACCATTATAAAAACATTTTTATTTAGTATTATTTCAAATCACAAAGCCATACTTTTACATGTGTGTTACGTTTTCTTATTTGTGTTCAGGGTCCTCCTGGTCCAGCTGGTCTCCAAGGTCCCATAGGTGCCCCAGGTCCTGCTGTGAGTACAATTCTCCTAAAAGACTGTTAAAGCATATTTACATGGACCAGATGCGAATGTGTGACGCCTACTTGTGAAGACCTATGTCACTGGTCCATGATTTTGTGAATGTATTCTACGGCACATTTAATATTTGTGTCCTTGTACCATTCTTCTCTAAATTAATTATTCAAATGTGTATTTTGTTCTCAGGGAGCTGATGGAGAGCCTGGTCCCAGAGGTCAGCAGGGTATGTTTGGACAGAAGGGAGATGAAGGCTCCAGAGGTTTCCCTGGACCCCCTGGTCCCATCGGTCTGCAGGTTAGTACCATTCACTCGTGTCATTTTACAGTAATCCAGTTTGTGTCATGTAAACGGCTATTTAGAATAACTCTCTCAGTATTGCAAGTCTGTATTTTACATAACATGCTATGAGTCATAATAGAGTTAATATTGTGTACATGCATTTCTTTTGCAGTAGTGCTATATAGTTGTGTGTAAATGTTATGGGTACACTGAGGCCTCCAGTCAATGAAAATGAAATAATGAATTTACTGTAATAATTTCAATAGTTTAAGATAAGCATAAAAGGCATCGTGTTAAGACACACA
Source organism: Ophiodon elongatus (assembly GCA_016806645.1). Taxonomy (NCBI): domain Eukaryota; kingdom Metazoa; phylum Chordata; class Actinopteri; order Perciformes; family Hexagrammidae; genus Ophiodon; species Ophiodon elongatus. The sequence goes on along the minus strand of JACSYO010000492.1, from coordinate 381,864 downwards.
GTATGATGAGTGAGGCAGAACTGTTTATATGTGCAGAATAAATGACAAATGGAAGCCAGAACAAAAGCTAATCGTGGCTCCACAACCACATCAGCTCTGCTGCTGAAAACACTGCAGAAACAGTTTTTAGTGCCATATTCAGTTCTTCAGACTTGCTCTACAATATAGAGTATAATAAAAGTTATGAGTCATAAACATAAGTTCTGCTATCAAGGTTTAGTAATGCCACTTGTTTCTGCTGAGGTTTCATTCTAGAATGAGTGTCAGTGACATGAAACCAGACATTATTAGACAATGTCATTAGATAATGGACATTGCATTTTGTTGTTTCGAGGGAAAGCTACAATTTTGATACATTTAGTCTGTACTTCATATTTTCTGTAATATTTAGTCCAACAAATACACAAAGGTGGTAGCAGATATTGGCCTGGGTGGCCATTGTACCGTGACTGTTTGGTATTAGCAGTTTTCTTCTGTGGTCTTGTAGCTGTCACAAAAACTCATCATTGTGGTATAAAAATATCCATTCCTCTATGAGCCACAGCGCTGGTTTCATAACGATAGTATTAAAAAAGACATTACCTGTTTAGCCATGTATGGCTGGAGAGATTGGCTTCTCAGGTGAGGAATTACCTTTAAATAGCATATGGCAGAATCCTGAATGCAGGGCATCACTTCATATTCATTTTACAGGCTTTATTTTGTGGCTCAAATTCTGTTTGGTCCTGTTGACATACTGAGCCATGCATTTGGTTTGTGCTATGGCTGACACATGACTTGATTATTGATTAGGTATACATAAGAAAAAGAAAAATAGAGAGGACTGAATATAAAAAAATGTGGAATAACCACTCACTGTATACGTCGGTTCTTTTCTCTATTACTCCTCTCATATTGCATTGCTATGAGCGAGAAGTCTGTAGTAAAGTGAATTGAAATGTATTTTCATTTCCTCACTTATTCCGCCTCATTCTGTTATCAGTGTGTAGTGATGACATCGTAGGAATCAGGATCACTCAACTACCGTTCTAAACTGTGTGGGGCTACAACACAGTGTGACATTCATTTCCCATCATGCTACAGTGCCCACAAAGGAAGACTCCTCTCACCTTCATTCCGTGGCAACATCCGTTCTCCATCACCACTTTAGAAAAAGGCTTTATGATCTGTGACATATTTTGCTTTTTAATATGCAGTATTTCATGTTATCCATTGGCGTGTGGTAAAGTAGACTCTACCCATCCATGGACATGGATCAGCTTGATACAAATGTACATATAAACCAATCTACACTACAACCAGGCGTACGGATGTTTTGTATCACCAGGATATTAATTTAATTGAATAAGACCTTCCCCTCCGTAGAAGCCTATTTGTTAGTAATTATCTTTTTGTATTAGTAATCAACTCCTTAAGATAAACACGTTCAGAATTCACTGCAGAGATTGGGGTCGTTGTCTTGACGAAATTACATAGACTACTACTCATCATTCCAAGGTACTATCCTATCTCCCCAGGATTGTATTCAATGGACTTTTAATTGGAAGTAATTCACTTCCCATCGCCATTCCATTAATTGTGTGGACTGACCTGCTCGATACTCAGTTCCTCATCGAGCACATTTACCATGCTGCATAATTAGTAGCACCACTAATGATCTCAGACTAGAGGAGACCTTTACACAGATGAGATTTCTCAGCACGGCAGGAATCAGCATGCAGCTTCACACACTTTTTAGCACCTACGGAAAATACTTGCAAACAAGGACATATATACACATAAGCTTAGCTGTAGGGCAATGCACACATACACAGAGTCCGCTTATGGTGTAATCACATGTAGAGGAATGCATTCCTTGATCGCCTCCCTTGCAACCTTACACCTTATACTGATGACAAACTGCCTCTGAATCAAGAACAGACACACACATACAGAAGGTGAAGCAGGGTACAGCGATTTAATCACGGCAATTACCGGTAGAAATGTCAGGGATCAAACGCCCATATGAGGTCTTGACCTCACTGCTCATTTACCATGCATGAGTGAGCTGGATCTATGTCTGCACCTTTGAGATCAGATGAAGCTGTTACTGACAACAAAAGGGAAAGCAAACAGGAGAGGAGTCTTGTCTTACATGTTAGTGGATCCGGGGACAGAATTGTAGAGCAAAATCATCTCCCCTCTGGCCGAGTATTTATAAGGAAGCTTAAACCCCTGTTATGTGGAGATATCTGATACATCATTGAGTTCTTCACTACTAACAGCTATTTCAGAGAGGCAAGCTAAGTTAGGCGTTTTTAACACGTGGCATACTTTCCCTACCATGTCTTGTACCTCATTCAAAGAGCAGTTTGAAACATTTGGTATATGATCTATGGATAAGAATTGAAATGACTCCTTCACTAAATTGTGTGTGATTCTGTTAGTTCTCTATTCAGTTTATGTCCACAAGATTGACTGTTTTTTTTATGGTATGTGGTTCATCTGGTAGGAGACTTGTTCTTGACCTTGCTCAGCATATTCATTGAATATTTCATTTAACAGAGAGTGGGACCAGACTACACTTAAAACATGGATTCAAGTGATTCATTTATGCAGGTTCTGGCCCACAGATATGTTTAATATTTCAGTGCTTCACTACAATGTATCCCAGCAGTCAAATCAAATTGAAAAATTAAATATCAAGCAGGAACAGCTGTCGTGAATGCATTCAACAGCACAAACAAATGTAAATCATGAAAAACACCATTACTTATTCATTCAACATCACCTTGTGCTTTTAACATAATTATTTTCTTTTGTGATAAAATAATTATTTATTCATTTTTGTTTTCCTCAGGGGCTTCCTGGACCTCCTGGTGAGAAGGGAGAGAACGGTGATGTGGGCCCCATGGTAAGAGACACATCTGCTTCTTGTAAGCACTCTTATAATAGATTAATGCACTTTAACAATACTGTGTTTCTTTTGTGCAGGGCCCTCCTGGTCCTCCTGGTCCCAGAGGTCCTCAGGGTCCGAGTGGAGCTGATGTACGTATGGCTAATTGATAACAATGTGTTTACACAAATCTAATAACCCACATGTATTGAAAAGGACCTGGTCAATGTAAGACTGTGACATAAAGTTACCGTCATCTTTAGTGACATTATCTCATCTATCTCACATTGCAATGCCTGGACATCATCTGGTGTCCTCTCCCAAGGTCATGGATGATGACTCATCTATTTTCTTTCTTTCCCACTGCAGGGTCCACAAGGCCCTCCAGGTGGTGTGGGCCCCATGGGATCTGTGGGTGAGAAGGTAAGAATCACAACTTGGCACCCCAGGGTGTTCTGCCTGCCTAACATGATGTCGGGTATTAGGACTGAGGAACTGCTGGTCTAGCCACTCCAGACCATCCAGCTGCCCCCTTTTGTTACCACATGCAGTCCCTTCATTTCATATGCCAAGACTTTTTGTCTGAGTTAGTGCCTTGACACTATTAATGTCTATTTTACAGCGCTTCCAACAAGAATCGTGCATTTTACTGCCATTTGGCAGACGGCTGCACTATAAATGCTTAATGCTGTACCAGTTAAATGACTCTGGAGTATGAAAAATGAAGGGCTACAAACTCTTTAAGGGGGCACTTGTTATACTGTAACTTTTAACTCCCTTGCATCAACTAGAGTAAACTAAGTTACATGTCAGGCTTTTGTTGATAATATCAACTATAAGTATGTAAGAACTTTTTGGTAGAGTAGGTGTGATTAAAAAAAATAAAAATGCTGCATCTGAATTTGCGAGCTCTCCATGTGTGAGGTTGAAGGTTTATCTTTCCGGACACTGACATTTGTCTAACCGCAGGGTGAACAAGGTGAGGCTGGAAACCCAGGACCACCCGGAGAGGCTGGAACCGGGGTAAGTGAGCTCTCTAGTTTGTCAAACTGAGTATGTGTTGCAGGAATGTCTGTTTGTATGTCCTTATGTATGTATGTGCCACCATGTGTGTGTTTGTGTGTACAGTGCATCTTGCTTATCAACACAAATTACATATGTTAGATTCTCAGTCTTTAGCATACCACCCAGCCTTAGCATGAATATATGTAGGGCTCTACCTGAAAATATTTTTAAAAGAAGCTTGCCATGCAAGGTAGGTAACATTATAAGGAACATCAGCAACATATGTTTGTAGGTTATTGCCAGGAAAACAGTTGCTTAATGGACGGCTTTAGGCAAATATAGTGCAAAATCCAATCTAACAAGAAGGTTTTTTTCTTTAGTGTGACACTTTGTATTCATCACACCGAAAGTAATTGCTCCTCACATTGAGGCTGGTAGTTCATCTCAGCAGGGCTCTTCTGCTTTGCACCCCATGTCCACCTGGCCTGCCAAATTGAGTCTCTTCCAGGACTCTTAAGACATAATTACCAAGAGGATACACCATGGTGCTTCTGTCCTAAAGAGCAATCATTGCAGCCACCACGAAGCAAGTTGGCATCAAAACACCACCCCCACTTTGCTGAGTTCAGCTTTTAGCTGTGATTTGCCCCGTTTTGTTGGCTACAAAGGTTCAGAAGTGAAGGACTTTAGATGTTCAGATGTAAGCCCTATTTAATACCTCGCATTTAGATTGTTCTGATATACTATCGTATTTGTTATGGTGAAAGTCAAATTGAATTTGAAAAGATTCGGAAGGATTTCATGTATACTTACCATATCCATATGCTTTCCAGTGTTATTGCCATAGAGAGATTTATGACAGTTTGATTAGCTTTTTTAACATTTACCAAACACCCATCATTGATGGCTCTATTAGCTCTGCTGCCTCATTTATCATTATCGAGGTACAACAGCAGATTGAAAAGATGGCCCATCTCCAGTGGGAGTGGTAGAGGAGTGTGATTACAAGCATTCATAATGTCCCCTGCTAGTTCCCATCAAACTGCTGGTGTCATTGACATTTTCAAAGTCAGTGTGCAGCTTAAGCCCCTCATCATAAGCACATCTGATGCCAATGCCTTTCAGTTATTCTTTTGTCTTTTTACAAGTGTTGCATTTAGTACTGATGGCATTGGGACAATATTATTACTACAATATAGTGTAGGCATCGTTTTGTATTAGTTACTACTAACAAAAATAAATGGAATTGAGTTACTTTAATTTAACTTTAATTTACTTTTATTTTGTTAGGCACCATGTAAAATATTCAACACAATTGCTGCGATAACGTTTTTTTTTATAATTTAATATAGCTAAAAGCAGATGTTCAGCGTCAGCCATCGTCCATTTCAAAACTGCACACAATACTGATGAACACTAGACAAACAGACATGAAACATGCATTACGCCACATACATGATAAATATACAACAAGTGATGAAACACTGTTAAGATGTGGATGTTACCATACTGTAAAAAAGAGCTCAAGTGTTTTCGTAAAAACATTGAATACATATATGCCTAAACAGTGATTCAAATGTTGCTTCTAGACAGATATTTAATGTGGCTTTAAAGCTATATAGTAGAAAAACTCCAGCTTGTTTTTTTCATCCTGTAAGGAGTTTGCACCGAGTGGAACAGAAAAAGCTGACAGCTTAAAATAAGGGTAGCAAATGGGGACATACAGGACAATCTCTTATTCAACTCATCTGACGATTTTTCTACCAAATCACATTTCAGAGAATCTGCTGAATTCCTTCAAGCCACAAAACAAAGGTGCTGTAGAGGCACATTAACGTCACATCTAAGGGCTCATGGCGCTGAAAAAAACTTGTCAGTCTCATTTCACATCAGCACTGTTGACCATCCAGAGACCATCCTTTGTTACACACACTGAGATCAGCTTTGGATCCAATCGCTCTCAGCAACATTTGTCCACACGTCAATGTTATTGCTGCACCCTGGGGTACTGTACTGATGTAATGAATGTCTCCACCCCCACCCCCTATCACTACAGGGACCTAAAGGCGAGAGAGGAGAGAAAGGAGAGGCTGGCCCCCCTGGAGCTGCTGGACCTGCGGGTGCCAAAGGACCACCTGGAGATGACGGTCCAAAGGGCAACCCTGTAAGTCCGCCAAATACTCTCAAAAGGTTTTCTGTCACTCCGTCTAACAGGCTCAAATGTACTGCTTTAAAAGAAATGTCCCCCACTGGCCGTAAGGCTGGTAACTTTATTCTAGCACATATTCAAGAATTTAAAAGCCTTTTTATTGAGGGGGGATTATATTTTATGCCTGTGTGGTAATGGCATGCAGTGACGCTTTTTCTCATGGATTTGCATCATCATCATTAAGTCCATCAAATTGCCTTCAACGGTTGTTACCAGGTGCGCCAGGACTAAATCACTGTCTAAATTTCTATCCATGTCCTTAATACCTGTGTCCAGTTTCTTTTGTTTCACTGATGCATTTCATATCTCTCCACTAAAGGGACCTGTTGGATTCCCTGGAGACCCTGGTCCTCCTGGAGAGCCTGGTGTTGCTGTAAGTATGACATCTTTAAGCAATATTCACTCTATATAGGCCCATGCACAGTAAATGATTTAGGTTTTTGTATTGTGAATCATCCATAAATGAAACAGTATGATGGTTAAAGTATAGGATAACTATTTGAAGTGACAGACATTATCTAACCAGCACATCTCTCTCTTACAGGGCACTGATGGAGAATCAGGAGAGAAAGGAGAGGATGGTGAGGGCGGTCAGCCGGTAAGTAACAAATGACTGCATGAGTATATATCATGTCCTCTATACGGTTCACTTGAAGGGCACTTTACAAACACATAATAAAATGTAATTATCATAACAATCAGCTATTTTTCACGATGAGTATGAATGTGTCTTGTTTATTTTATATTATAGTAGTCCAACGAAATGTTGGTAAAAAGTAAAAGCTGTAATTACATATAGTCAGTAAATAAATTACTCTGCATTATATTTACTCCATACTCTTGGACGTAGGGTAAATGGACTTATCTGCTTTGCAGATTCATTAACTTTTAAATAATGCCAAACAATAATGTGCTAGCCAATTAATCACATATCTTATTAATATTCATGAATGTAAATGAGCCTTTGCCATTGCCAAAGAATAACACAGACAATATTTGATCAATTCCATGAATGTTGCATATTTGAATTTTGAATGAATGAATGAATGTTTATGATTGCGTGCTGAAAAGCTACAGTGGAAAATTGTGCTTGGAAGGTATATTAAAATATGTTTAACTTCATATAATGGCTCATTGTTCTTTAAAAGGGAAAAAAAACATCTATCCTCCTGTTATTCGCATTTCCATCTGTCTGTGTACTCAACCTATAAAAGAGCTAAATAACTCTGCCTTCACTTTTCAGTACAACCAAATATTTACCAATGCAAATGAAAAAAATTGGTTTGATTGCTTGCAATTAACTCAGAGATAATTGGATGAGAGTGTGTCAGGAATCACAGTATGTATTATTTCAGGCAGTGCAGTGACTCATCCAACTTTTGGTTTTGGCTTAACTCTTCTGGACTATCCCAGGGTTGAATGTTTCCTAAATGTCAATATGCTCTGTGCGTTATTGTCCTTTTGACAGACATAACGGGAGATTTAGTGAAGCATGGTGCTCTCTCATCAAAATTCATACCAGCACCGACTCATTTGTTAATACAACTGTTTTTATTGTCTGTAATGGCATCATGCATCTCCTGTCTCCTTGATTGTTTCCAGGGACCTCCAGGTCCATCAGGAGAAGCTGGCCCACCTGGACCACCTGGCAAGAGAGTAAGTTTGTGACCTTTAAAACTAAGAGATAGGCCAGTCTGATGGTCCCCGTTGTTGGCATTTTATCATTGTAAGAGTGAGCCGTTTTGATATGAAAGCTCTCTTTTGTTAGTGTTAAAATCATGACCCAACAAGCCAATGTGAAATGTCTTAGCCCTTTTTTTAAACAGAGTGTGCATCTGTTGGCATTGTACTCTGGCTTCATAGCCAACAGACCAGAATACCGCCTTGCTTTGCAACAACTCCTCCTCAATAACTCAATCTTGGCAGTAAAGCAGGAGAGATTCAAATTCAAATTAAAGGAAGAGTGGGGGAAACAAAGTGGGAGATTTAAGGGGTCAAGCAGTTGTGCTGTCTGCAAAGAAATCTCCCTCAAAGCCTATTGAGGAATGAATGGCAGGATGTGAAAATCATGAATCTTTTTTTTTTTTTCTTTTTCTCTCAGCAAGAAATTGAAAAAGGCTTAAGGAAAAATAGCAGGAAAAAGGAGCCGTGGGTTCCAAACTCATTGAGGGCAGTGGGAAGAAAGCGAGAGAGATATAGCAAGTCTGACACATTATTGATCCATGGCTGCTTGACTGACAGTCAGAGCAAAACAAAGGCATAACATGGACGTGGTAAAGTTGTTAAGAAGTTATGTGAGGAGAAATGTGGGCTTTAGCAGTGCTCACCAAAAAAATAAGGAAATAAAATAAAACCTTTATTGTGTCGATTGTGATGTGATTATCATCACTGAGATTTTTGTCAGCCACTAGCAGAGGAACTGGGTGTCTATCAATCCGAAAACAAAGATTTTACCACATTGAAAGTTAACGTCTGTGTCCGAAATCACTCACTACTCACTATATGGTGTAATGCATAGTGATAATTATAATACCCTCTAAAGTGGACTCAAAGTAAACACAAACGGCCAAGTGCTTTGTATTTATTAATTTGGGGAAATATGCCCCAAATTGACAACAGCAGCGTGAGCGCATGCTGTTACTCCTTCCGTTCCCTTCCTCAAAAAAAGCCCCCGACATATAAAGTCCTCCACATAGAACTCCTTGGATAGTTTGAAGGGAGTAATGAACGAGAGTGATTTTAGACACAGTAATGTTTCTGTGATGTCCTCTCTCACTCTATCTAGTATCCTGCAGTATGAGGTTGAGATAACTGAGTGAAATATCAAAGCCAGTAAGCTACTCTTTGAATGCACACATCTGGTGTGGAACATTAACATATTTCCAATATGATGTGAAGCTCAAAGTCCACATGAAAATGAGCAGCTATTATTCTGAATTTGAAAGAAAAGTCACAATCTCAAGTGACTGACTGCATTTCAAAGAAGGACATGTCATGCATTTTTAAACCAGGGTTGATTGCTTTTCTAATATGCCCAATGAAATTTACATTCTCAGTATTTAGCATGGTATCAGCATCTGCTGCACCAAATGGCCTAGGGATTATGGTAAGGAAAAGGCTATTTTATCACCCGTAGGTCTTTAATCGCTGAGAGAAAGAAAGGGACCTAAGATGATCCCTGCTGCTACCCGACTGGTTGCTACTTTGAATACATAATTCCACAGCAAGAGTTGTTTAGGATCTGTTGGCTCTTTTTGTGTCTTCGCAGCATTTTGCCTGTAGAAAATTGCAACAATCCCTAAATCTCTCCAGCACAGCCTCTGATTCTGAATAAGTCCATTTAGCACAGCAGCACCGTATATATTAATCTGACTGGCTAATGCCTTAATACTGGATATGTATTCAACTTTGCTTCCTGAAAAAAAGAAATATCTAAAAGTTATTAACCTCATCTGGCTTTTTGGCCGTTAAGGTCACTACTTAATTTTTCTTTTTACCTTTTATCTGTTCTAAGAAACTGGGAACAATTGTATGCAATTAAGAACAGCGATAACGTGTGTCTCATACACCTGATGCTGCAGAGCCAACGAAAGGTGCCGTGGCAACCTGAACACGATGAACACACCTACACGTTGACTCTAGCTGCTGTATATCGCGCTACAATTGAAATGGCTCTTTGTGCTGATCAAGAGCCTGCCTCTTCCCCACCAGTAAGAGGTACACATCAGGAGAAGATGAAAGCTCCAAGCACGGGGGCGAGCTCGCATCACAGCCTCTCAGTCAATAGCACTCAGGCTTCCATCAGCTAAGATGAGAATGGAATTTGGATGGAGAGTGGTTTTGAAGAGGGACGACTGGAGGTGGAGTTGAAAGAAATCGTTGTGGGCCTGAGAGCTCCTGACCAGTCAGAAAACCGACCTACCAACCCTTGGGATGACTGAAAAAGGCTGTGGGTTTTCTACGTGTATTAGCACATTGCTACACTGCGAGAGCGTGTGTTTTTGTGTCCAAGTCACTCAAATAGATCTTGATAACTGAAGTAGTACAGATTCAAGGGCATCGGATCATCATCTGTTTGCAGACAGCGTCCACCAAGTACTTATCAGGCAAGACAATTGTTCAATATGAAATCTAATAAAATTAAACTGAAATGCCAAAAGGGCACCTGAGTTATTTTTTTGACATTTCCACCTTAATTTGACAGAGGACAGTTTAGAAATGGGGGAGGGAGAGGCATGTGACACGCAACAAAGGTCACAAGGCTGGAATCGAACCAAGGACGTTGTGGTTATGTAGCATGCCCTGTAACCACTGGGGTACCAAGGCGCTTCATTAGTGCTGATGATTTCTTTTGCTGACTGATGTGAGCCTCTGAAATACTGTGGAAGGTCAACGATGAACATTCACTTTTGTTTTGTTTGTACAGTGTTGTTGTACAGTTAGTGTGTGTTGATGCTGTGTTGAAATGCTAAAGCAGTGTCCTGTCGTCCTCCTCAGGGGCCTGCGGGGGTTGCTGGTTCAGAGGGCAGGCAAGGAGAGAAGGGCGCCAAGGTAACCAAATCAACTCATCTTTTCCACAGTACAGTCGTCTCAGCAAGTCCTTTGGGTGCTCACCGTACCCACATTGTTCCCCCATTTGAAATCAAAGCACAAAACGCAGAACTAATTCAATTCCTGCCCTAGATTAGATTGAAATGTATGGCTGCAGACCATTTGAGTAAAATTAATATTCACTTGTTTCTTGCATTGGGCTGTGGCCTAATTTCAAAAGCAACAAAACAAACAGTCAAGCTCCCAGGTATTAAGAGTCATCATGCTTTTCTCTTTTTAGTCTGAATCAGATCCAAATGCAGTTTCTCTGAGTTAGAACTTGTTTTACACCAATCTCCTTGTTTCATCAGTGTCTAAATCTATATATATATGACCTGTTGCTTTGTGCGTGGGCAGAATCGATCACCACCAGCATGTGGACGCTGAATATAAATGACATTAACTACAAAAACTCAGCTAATCTGGTCGATCGATGTAGAACTGAATTTTTCATTCCACTATACTACTTTGGTATGTTAGTATTATGAACTGTTTATATACTTTGCATTGAAAGATTACCTTAATGAAAATCTGAATCTTGAAAATTCCAAAAAACAGAATTACAGCTGTGGTTGTAGTAATCTCAGAGACGTAGTTCGGACCACTTTGCTTTAAGCCTGTACTCTGTAAAAACCTTGCAGCTCAAACTTGATATATTATTTTCATGAGCTCTGTCTAGTCTGTGAATATTGACGTATTTCTGATTACAGTCAGCTGTGGCAAGACTCTGATCCTGAGGCCATACTTATTTTATCATGAACCTAGAATAAAAACAGCAGGATGAAGCACCGTATGTTGTTGTGCCTGTTCTGAACCTCATTTGGAGGAACAGGAGCGTTTTTGCTCATTTGATAACTCCGACTCTTGTTTACTTGTCCCCATTTTCCCGGTCTACACACCGCATACTGTCTCAGCATAATTTAAAGCTAAAAGCAGCCTGCTGCTGAATCCTGATACCAAGATAGGCTCCAAAGAAAACCTGACAACAACATATAAAGTGTTCTTTATGTGATACAGAGTTTTACAAGAAGACTTTTTATTCTATACCATTACCAAACATGACAAATGATTGTATTATCTAGATTTTTGTAAAGAACCAGATATACTACTGGCATGTTCAGAGCACGCCCAAACCGTCCTGAAGACTCAAAGAACACTCAACTGTTTTTCCTTGTTTTTGTCTCCTGTGAATGTCAAGTTCTTTTCTAGCTATACTACTAGTGGCATCTAGCTCTAGAGTGTTCACTTTGTTTATTTGACTGATGTATTTGTTTCAAAGTTGTAATGTCTCACAACATTTTATTAATCACTAGATATGTATTTCAAAGCTTCTCAAAATATCAGTAAACAACAGCAGCTTTGATGCAAATGCCTTAAATTAATGTCAGTTGTACGCTACTTTTAGCCAGGTAAAATAAGCTCCTAAATTGTGTCATATTTGTTCAACCTGAGTCATGCTTTCACAACGTTTGTATACAGGGTGAGGCAGGTGCCGAGGGTCCAGCAGGTAAAACCGGACCGGTTGGACCCCAGGGACCTTCAGGAAAGCCCGGCCCAGAGGGTCTGCGTGGAATCCCTGGTCCTGTCGTAAGTCTGAGCTACAACAGCGATCTCGCCCTGTGATACACAGCATAAGCATGCAGCGCCACTCTCAAACACACAACAAGCATGCTCAAACACAGACACACACCCACAGTGTACACACATAAAAAGGTACGATGATAGACTTCATGGAATAATCAATACACCCATTTGGCTCATGCATTAGTTTCGCTTGTTTATTCCAGCACTCTTTTTTTGCCTGTTTGGGCTATTAATCATCATGCTGAGCACAGCAAATCAATGGCAGGCCAGAGAAAATACAGCAGGCTATAATGCTCACTGCAATTGAATGGCTTTTCACAGGGTGAACAAGGACTGCCCGGCTCCTCAGGACAAGATGGCCCACCTGGTCCCATGGTTAGTATGTATAATATCTCTCTCCCTCTTGCTCACGTTTATCCATCCAGCTAGAGTTGGAGTTCTTTAGTCAGGTTAAACAAAGAAAGCTGGACTGTCCCTATAAATCATATCTGTAATACATGGATGGTTTTAATCTGTTTCTCTCTATAAAGTATGATTTCCATGCCTCTTTTTTTCCTGTTAATGTTTCTCTGTCCTTATTCTCCTGTCCTTATTTCCAGCACCCTGTCCTGTCTACTTTTTTCTTTTCTTTTCTCTGTAAAAATGGATTTTTAACTTCTGCTTCCGTTGTTTAGGGTCCTCCTGGTCTTCCTGGCCTGAAAGGTGACCCTGGGTCTAAAGGTGAAAAGGTGAGCGTAGCCTCTTTTCTTGTGTCGGACTGCAAGCTGTTTCATTTCCCAGTTTCCAAATGAGCTGGAAGACAAACATGAAAGCAGTGAAAGGAACCTCGGGATTGTGATCTAAGTTCAGACTGCCCACCAGAAGCACAAAGCTTCCACGGTTGCAATTGATCAAAAGCAAGACATCTTTTAGAATTACAAAGCTGCGTTTATAATAGTGCTTATGGTAACATTTAGGAAACAAAATTTGTTTTTGCCATAGCTGCTGTAAGAGAAGAACCCTCAATAGGATTGACTATGCAGCTAAATGTGATGTATCACTCTAATCTGTCTAATCTTGCTCTTTTCTTCGCTGCCACTGTCAAATTTGCTGGTGAAATATAACTGCAAAGGATATTCAGACAGCACGCATTACTCTATCTAAATTGCCTCCCACACACTGACATGATGGCTTGAGAGAGAGCAGTTTAAAAGCACACAACAGAGGCACCGCGTTGCGAGTTGTGCGTTTTTAATGCTGTCAAATCATTGGTCCTGGTAAAAGAGCTTGCCTATTTCAAAGTCATCATCTTTGTGTTGTGAATTGTTGGTGAGTATTTTGGGCTTTTTGTGTGTTTCTCTTTCAGGAGAGACATTTCAATTATAAAGCCTGAGGATTTGTATTGTAATGAAACGTCACTCTTCACAGCCTGTGCATTTCAGTTTTGGGGAAGAAAACCATTGGAGTTTTGCCCATGTCAGACATGTAGGCAATAGCTTTAACGTTTGAGTAAACAAAGAGGCATTGCTGTTATCTTTAACTGTTTTTGTCCTACAGGGTCATCCGGGTTTGATTGGCCTGATCGGACCCCCTGGTGAGCAAGGAGAGAAGGGAGACCGAGGTTTGCCTGGGCCCCAAGGTTCTCCAGGTGGCAAAGGCGACAGTGTAAGTAGTCAATATGCTCCGTTAGTCCTTGGGCCGTTTGCCCTCCACCTCCTGCCCTTCCACTGTGGCCAAAGGTTTTACCAAAGTCTCTTGCTGTTGACTGAAACTCACTGAAATACGCAATGCAGTGCAGAGCTCACCTGCACAGCTTTGCACATCTCTTCCCTCACAATATCCACAAAGAGCAAACATTCTGTTGGTTCTAGTATTTGACAGATTTTGAACTTTCGTTTGAACTTTTGGTCTCCCCTTCACTGTTAACACAGATTTTCATTTTAAAACTTCCTTCCATTGTGATCCATTTGTGTATCTGATGCCTGCTATGATAATGTACCTGCATTGTGGAAAACACTGGAAAGAGTTTCCTTTTCATTAAAACTAAGATATTTTTCTCAACCAATGAGCATTGCATTGCAACAGGAATCAGTACTGACAGAAGGTTGAAGCCCAGTCTCGATAAAGGACTTATGACAGCCTTCATCCATTTTAAATAAACTTTGTACATCCCTGGCTTAGTGATTTAAGATGATGTGTTGATTAAGAAGCTGGACATTAAGCCTAATGAAATCGTAACGTCCCCTTTTCTTAGAGCACAAGGGCTTCAAAAAAGTGTTCAGTCAGTTTACCATTTCTATTTTAAGGACTGAAAATAGGCCTCATATTGTTTGTCTTTATTTCCTGACGAAATTGAGCCATAAGATTGTGAATTGCTGGCTTCAAAAAAATATAATCACAGGCACAGTGTTTGGCCTTTTCTTGATTGCTAAAATATACACATCCATATGAAAACTCATTATGCATTTGCTCAGCTCATACACTATATATCCCTGGTCCTTTGCCAGTATAGTCTAGCTTTTTCTTTCCCCTCATTATTCAAGCCTCACAATAATACTTTTGTCTCCTCTGATTATTTGATATATATCTGACTTCTGCTTTCATCTGGTCTTTTCACAGGGTATGGGTGGATCCTCCGGTCCTCTCGGTCCTCCAGGTCCCCCTGGTCTGCCTGTAAGTCTTTTACTGATTCAGTCATTCATTCAGATCCTACACTGATGATTGAATGACTTATTATGTCCTATCTCATGCAGGGTCCTCAAGGTCCCAAAGGATCCAAGGGTTCAAGTGTGAGTACTATCCGTGTTTTGTTTTTTATCATTTTGTCACTGTGTGTATGTTAGATTTATCTGAGATGACATGTTTCTATGCATGTTTTTCCCCAGGGGCCTGCTGGTACAAAAGGAGACACTGGTTCAATTGGTCCTCCTGGTCCTCCTGTGAGTATTAAAGACCACTACTGTTGCCTATTTTACCACTGTAGCATTACTGTAGCATTGTACAACATCTAAGGTCAGTCTTTTGGTATGAAATCATAAAACGCTTTTACCACCACCCATACAGGGCCCACCAGGTGAAGTCATCCAGCCCCTGCCCATCCGGTCACCCAAGAAGACCAAGCGCTCCAGTGACATGCAGGCAGACGCTGCAATCACGGACTACGGCGAGGGCATGGAGGACATCTTCGGCTCACTCAACAACCTCAAACAGGACATCGAGCGCATGAAATACCCCATGGGCACAGAAAACAACCCTGCCAGGACATGCAAAGATCTGCAGCTCTGCCACCCAGAGTTCCCTGATGGTAAGCTCAGGCTAAGCAGGAGTGTTTGATGTGAAAGTAAAGACATGCTGAAAGAGAATTATGTAAAACACAGCCCTCTTTGTGTAAATCACAAAGTCAGGCTGCAGCAGGGTGTCATAACCCTCTGTAATGGAGACACTAGAGATTCTCTCTATTTTTCTCAAAGTTTATGCTGGTCAAGACATCTGTTTTTCTGTGAAGTGAAAGACAAACTTTTTTGTAGAATGCAGAGATTGAGAACACTACTCAGAGAAGATTGGACTCATTGGTGTTAGAACGTTTCCCATTTTTCCTTTGGTGTCTTTTGGTTTGTCTATTTTGGTAAATAAGTGCCTACTGTTTGCAGATTGATGAAGTAATTTGACACGACCTCTGGGCCCTCAGTTTTCTCAGTACCAATAAGGGCGATCAACATGCAAAGTGGATTAGTGAGACTGATAAAAGGTTTTCATTTACAGCAGTATGGATATCTTCACTCATTTCACTTCTGTTGAGGAAAATTGTTGCACATAAAATTTTACCCAGCTTCAGGCATGATAACATTTTATCTAGCTGTGTATAAGCCGTAACAATGAGCAGTAAATTACTTTCAAGCATTTCACTTGATTCTGAAAAGTAGCTTTAATCCATTTTCTGTGGACGCCAGTAGAACAGGGTGTTTGAGTGTGCTTGGTTCTCCGTAGGCGAATATTGGATTGATCCAAACCAAGGCTGCTCTGGGGATTCCTTCAAAGTCTACTGTAACTTCACCGCCGGGGGCGAAACCTGCATCTATCCAGATAAGAAGTCTAATGGAGTAAGTGACTTTGGATTTGTACCCACAAGATTCATAACTGCCTGTTTCTAATCATCATTTCTCATCAAATAAGCCATCATGTTAAACCAACACATCAACAAACGGCACAGCACGAGGCTGAAGTTGTCAAAGGCACCCATTTGATTTGCTTCGGGGCTAAGCTTCTACAGATTTGATATTCACTTTTGTGCAAAGAGCACAAAAACACCATAAGGCCAATACTACAGAATGATCTGACTCTATGAAATTTGTGAAAACAATATTTCAAAGATATTAAAATGACATATACAAGTTTATCTTCTGCTCCCAGATGACACACTTTGATGCTACCCTTTAGGCTTAGCTTTCTACAACATTTTAATGTTCACATCATAATTCCTAAGAAAATATAATGCCAATGATAATGTCTAGTATTAATCTGTCCTATCTGGTTTTGTTTTCCACAGGTCAGAATATCTTCATGGCCCAAGGAAGTCCCTGGGACATGGTTCAGTGAATTTAAGCGTGGTAAAATAGTAAGTCTTTTTTTCCTCTTCTTTCATCCGCCTCCTTCAGTTTACCACGCAAAACAGACACAACTTCCCTCAGTGCTAAACTAAATGGATTGCTCCATCTCTCCTATGTACCTGTGCAGGGGCACTGCAAAATGATGGGCAAAAAAAAAATGGCAAGCAGCTGCTAATAGACTCAAATAGCAGCACCACCCATGAAATTGTGAGGCAGTGACCCAAAGTCGCTTCCCGTAAAGAACTCCTAAACCGCCTAATGGTTAAAGTGGGTCCGTATTTTAGGCAAAGCCAGAGGACAGAGAATGCATAGTGCAAGGGCTATGCTTTTATTATGAACAAGATTTGCTTTGTTGGAATAATCTACATCCTTTTGAACTCGTGCCTCATCTCCAGTTATTGTCATTACAACTCATTACAATTCCTAGCCTGTTTTATATAAAGGAGAGAGCATCAATAAAACATTACAGAGGGTTCAAGCAGAATGCCTTAGTATTTTAACATTCCAGAAGACCCCTCTCTGCCCTTGAACAGTTCAAATCATCTCAATAAACACCAGCTACTATTTCTTGTAGTCAGAAATGAAAGAAACAAGTTTTGCCCTGCTCCATCAAACTGCTGTCATGCTGATGTTTTTCAACAGAGACAAGGCTTTAAAAGACTGACTGTGACAGAACATTACACCGTACAGTGCATCTCCTGGTAGCTCTGTCAATGTACACATTCAGACACGGTTCACTCAGTCAATGTTCCAGTCGGGGTCGTGTGTGCTCCGTTGACCTCTTGTTACTTAGATTCAAGCTTAAAAAAGACATTGACGCTTATTGAACTGAGACTAAGAATATACCGTTACATTTGTTGACAAACATACATGTGCTATTAAACTACCATACACAAAGTGCTGTATTATACAATTATACAATGATGCATAAATGTATCTTGCTTGTTGCGCAACTTTCACAGCCTTTTGAAAACCCTGT
Source organism: Ophiodon elongatus (assembly GCA_016806645.1). NCBI lineage: Eukaryota > Metazoa > Chordata > Actinopteri > Perciformes > Hexagrammidae > Ophiodon > Ophiodon elongatus. The sequence continues at coordinate 364,036 of JACSYO010000492.1, read as the reverse complement.
TTTTCTACTGTACTTAAGACACAGTGCTATATTTGTGTTTTCTATACTGCCAGTCAACCTAATGAGGAAGACTCCAGATATAATACAGTAATTAGATGATGTTGACAATGTAAGACTTAAAGCACCACAAGACTAACTGATGCCTCAGTGTAAAAATTCTCTGGCTGCAACAAGGGTTAATGTTACCGTGTGACTATGAGCCACTAGCCTTTGTGTTTTAGATGGGTTAAGAGGTAGCCATGGTTACCGTACATCGATTGGAAAACCTCTGTTTAATTGTTACAGGTGTTTTTACATTAGCCAGTTTGTCATATTTAAATTATTCCTTTCCTAAATTATTTAAATATTATTTGGGCCAGTACATACTCTTATCTTATACAACTATACATAGTACAAAGGAAAATTGGGAGATCAGATGCTTCTTCTCATAAAAGTACAATTTTAATCTTTTAATTGCCTTCAGCATTAATAAACTACAGACTTAATCTTATTTACAAAATTATATTCAAACTCTCCCTGGCACCCAAAATCCTTCAGAATGTATCTTTACAGAATTTCAGCTATTCACATAAACTCTACGAGGCAGTCTTAAGTATCTTCATCTTGCTGTATGTTTCAGTAATGAGGCCAAATGCTGGCTATTGGAGATCTAATAAATGCATTTATATTTTATATTTATATTTATGTATAAAAAATGAAGAAAAAAAATAGTGCAGTTCTCATTCAGAACGGGCTGAGTGTTTGGCCTGTGATGTCGCTGCTTGCAACTTTCTCGAGAAGCGCTCATACAAACAATTTTAAACTCGGAAATATATCAATATACATGACAAAGTTCCTTCACACACCAGGTCCCGGCTACTCACAGTCAGAAACATCAGTGAAACATACTCAGGTTCAGACTTTACTGTTAGGTAAGGTAAGCATCTGCCTGTGGCCCCCAACTAAAAGGGCTCCAAAAGATTTATTATGATGTTTAGATATGAAAAATATTGACTTATGTTATTATTCTAACTCATTGTTCACCGAAATAACTTACAAAAGGCCCCCAGGGCACATACAATTATGCAGCTTAAATGAATACTAGTTACTGTGTAATTCTACTTTAGAGGAAAACATTGTGGTACTACATGTACCTGACAATGTACATGTTACTAGTTACGTTGCAGATTCAAATTTGACTCACAAAATGTAACAATTAAAATATGATGCATTATTATTCATTAAACTATCCAGCATCATAGAACTAAAAACGTACACAATTGTAGTTACAATGCCAGAGTACTCGTCCTGTGTAGGCTAAGCGCTCGTGCTCGTTGACTCCAGGGAAGTGAAGTTTGGCTGTTACGTTAACCAGAATGCAGCAGCACAAGTGAACTGCAGTCAATGAGCTGCGGTCTGCCTGCTGCGGACAACATGCTGGACGGCAGAGGCCGAAAGCTCCTCGCTTTTTATTTTATTAAACAAATGAATAAATCCAACTGTTAAGTGAAAAGTGTAGACTCATGTTTGCTCCTTTCCTTTGACCTCTTACTCTCTCTCTGCCCACCAACAGTTCTCCTATGTTGACACGGATGGAAACTCAATAAACATGGTACAGATGACCTTCCTCAGACTACTGACAGCCTCTGCCAGGCAAAACTTCACCTACAGCTGCCACCAGTCCGTGGCGTGGCACGACGCCACCAGCGACAGCTACGACAAGGCGCTGCGCTTCCTGGGTGCCAACGATGAGGAGATGTCCTATGACAATAACCCTTACATCAAGGCCCTCTCAGACGGTTGTGCGGTAAGCCCAAGAACGATTTTTCCTGAAATGGTGTCACATTAGTGGTGAAACAAGGAAGAGCAGTAAACTATTGTTGTAGCTGATGACAGACACACGTTAGCAAAGCTTTCCCAGTAGCTCAGACCTAATGATCAGCATGAACACACAGTAACAGGTTTTGTGCAGTTAGAAACATGTGACAGTATGTGTGCTTTTGCATTTGCGTGTCTAATTGGTTCCTCTGTATCTCTCTTGTTGCAGACGAGGAAGGGCTCTGGAAAGACTGTGATGGAGATTAATACTCCCAAAATCGATCAGGTTCCCATCATCGATGTCATGTTGACTGACTTTGGGGACCCTAACCAGAAGTTTGGGTTTGAAGTTGGGCCCGTCTGCTTCCTTGGCTAAATATAAATGAAACAAAATGAAAAAAAAGGACTTGATGGGGCCAGCAAAGAAAGTCAAGTTGAGACGTTTTGGGTACCACCAAACCCCATTTCTAGCCCCCCACCCTTTTCTATGCCACATGCAAGTTTTGAATAAGAGATGGTGTAGCAAACATGTCTTTCCATGTATGTACGTGTAACCCAGGAAAATACTTGTTGCCCTTGTAGGGCTCGAACCACATGACTTAACCACGTTATGGAGCAAAGGTGAAGGACATTTGAACGTGTGGCAGAGGAGGGTGAATCGGAGGTAACCAAGAGGGGGTCAGGCGACATAAGTGGACACAGACCTCCTCTGTGGATTCTCTAGGTGCTGTATGAAAATGACTACAATGGTGCTTGTTCAAAACACACACAAAAAATAAAGCGGTGCTAAGAAAGAAGGTGTATTTTGATAATTATAAAAATAAAAACTGTAATTATTATTTTGTACAATACTGTTATTTCTGAATCCACTTTCAAAACTTGCATGTGTATCCGATTCTGCTTCCGGCTCTTTAATTTCAATGTTGGTTCAAAGATATACAGTGTAAGTTAAAGACATCATCCAATCAAATCAATTTATAATGATATTTTTTGTTCAACACATACTGTGTATTTGTCATAAAGCAAATAAAGTGAGCATTCAAACAATTCTCTATTACTAAATTAGACTGTATTCCCTTTGTATATATTGATAGTCCAAAGCTTGAGGTTATCTGCTGTTTTGCCCTTGTGACCGTAGGTGAAACAGCTGGAAGTATCACACCAGCACGTATACGGCAACATCTCCCACTAATGTTGTGATCCTGTGCTAGTAGGAAGCAATCATGGCATTCATTTTTCCTTTATTTAATTCTATTTGTTGTTTTTTTCTGTTTATTTTTCTGACAGGCTTTTTATTTTGGTTGTATACCTCAAACTTTCTTGATAACCTGTAAGATGCAAGGATGTTATGCCCTGTATATACCTTGGTTAAGCAATTAAGTTTATATATTTGGGTGGGGATTTTTTAAAGAGAGAAATACGTTAACTGTTAGACATCCACTGTTCAAATCCTTCTGTGAATGCAATGAGAAGCCCTTTAGGTGACCCATTTTTGTAACTACAATGAGAAAATGTTTTAATGTGCTTTTTATAGTTCATTTAAATATTAAAAACTGGATTCTAAACAACAGTGAACTGAATGTCTCAATGGTTTGTGTAAGATGACTTTGGGGTAGATATACCTACTGTACATATTAAATGCTTTAAATCAAGGATCTGTTGCTTCAACTAAGACTCTGGCTGGTGCAATTCCATCTCTCTTGAAACCAATAAAGAACCATCTCACGTTAGTTTCCTCTCATTCTGAGTACATGAACGGAAACATGAATAAAATGTCTCCTTTTTTTGTCATAGAAAGAATGAAAAAAAGACCCCATTCAAATGTTCCTATATTGGCTGCTTATTCCCATTGTGCTTCTGAGAATGTGGCTATTGACTTGAGGTATAGTTCACTATCTGAGCGTAACAATTGTTTGCCTATTCAAGAAGCGCACACACACACACACACACACACACACAGCCCTTTAACCACTGAATACGTTTCCTTTTGTACTCAGATAGTGGCAAATATAAAGGCTTATTTTACAGAATGGAGGGAAAGGCTCCAACAGAGTAGAGAATGACAAATGTGAATTCTTTTCTATGACAAAAACCTTTTATACCAAATCTGAATTTCTGTTTGGCTATAGAGCTGTGTGGGATGTGTCTTCATCACCTTTAAATTACCTGTGAGTGTTTTGATTGTTTCCTCACAGAAAAGCTGCATGTGTGACTTCTGAGTGAGAAAATTGGGAAATTGTCTCTGACAATTTTGTTTGGCTTGGTGGGGGAAAGAGGCTTGTTGTCTGCGGCAAAGCACAGGCAGGGAGCCTTGTTCTCACACATGCAATCCATATCGTGGTGATGTGACAACACTCACATCTGACCAGTAAATATGTAAAGACTAAAACTGCAACAAAAAACAAAAACTAGCCTGGCTCTGTCTGAAGGTAACACAATCTGCCCACCAGCCCCTCTGAAGCTCAATAGTTTAAACCATAAAAAAGACCAAAGAGTAAAAACAATTCAGAATTTTCAGGGGTTGTGTGCCAGACGCAAAATTTTGTTTTTCTAGAATGGCGATGGCATGCACCCGCCTTCCTCTGCCACTGATTGGCTCACCCTGGTATTCTTTATATTCCTAACCTAACCCTAACCAATCTCACTCATCATGCTTAAACCTAACCACCAACAGCAGCAGCCAATCAGAGGCAGAGCTGGGCGGTTCAGAAGAACAATTTGTCACACCGGACTTTCCTGGATGGGACCAGTCATTTCCTGGAATCTCTGCTGGTTGCTTGGTAACTGCTCCCAGCCAAAACTAGTCCTGTACATAGCTGCTGTCAGGAAGCAAATTGTTGTTTTTTTGTTTGCCAGTTTCTGTACAAATCAAACAACCGAGACATAAATTGGTACAGTAATTAGTGAGCTTTAGAAGGCAGATTTTGTAACCCTCCAGGCTAGCTGTTTCCCCGTTTCCAGCTATTACGCTATTCTAAGCTCACCAGCTGCTGTATAGATTCACAGTCCTATTTAGTGAACAGACATGCAAGTGGTATTAATATTTCATCCAACTCTCGGCAAGAATGTGAAAAGGCGAATTTCCTGAAATGTCAAACGACTGCTTCAAGTTTTCATCTCTGTCCCTTCATCTTAAAGATTTCCTTGGATTTATCCTGTGTCCAGAGTATTTCTAATTATGAATCTTTTACACCTGTGCTGGTTGTTACACCCAGATCACTGCAATCCTACAACTCCTCGTCTCTCCCTGAAATTATGAGGGGGGGGGGGGCCTAATTAGTATTCAGTCCTTTTGAGGCTCCTTGAAAGAAATGTAAGTGATGGGCTGTGGCACCTCAAAGGATTGACCACCGCTAAACCTTTTATTTTCTTCTGGAAGAGTGCAAAAGAAATCCACATAATAACAACTGACAGGTCTGTGCTGAGCAAAATAAATGGACTTTGGTATCCCGTTTTATCTTTCTTTCTTTGGAGAAACGACCAAAGAGAATACTCATGTAGAACCGAACACAGGGAAAGCAATCAAGAAATCCTCCCCCTGGCTTCAGAGGAGAATTCAGCCTCACACTCATGTTACGTCACAAATATCTTTTGAATAAATACTGTGTTTGTCTCTGGAGATTACAGTACTTGCATCCTTAATAGGTCTTTTTTACATATTCAGGACATACAATTTATTTAAAGGAAGCAATCAAACTTCTTTGAGTTGTTGTGGAAGATCATAGTAATAATCCCCTACATTATCATATAAATAAGTGTCAGCCCGCACGACGTGATTTTCTTCTCTTTTTTTTACCATTCTGGATTGTTTAGAATACAGAAAGCAAGAAGAGAAGAAGAAGCCGTGGCTGAACAGACACAGACATCAACTCAAAGAAATGCTTTCTTTATTAATTGTAAAACAATGGAAACAAATCATCACACTAACACTGTTTGACCGACTGATGATTGCTGAGAAGGACGCTGCATAAACACGACAACAATAGCCTGTTAGCAACAAATGCGAAAGATAATCTTCTTGAAAGATGCCGCATTAAAATGTCAAGAGGCAAACACCCATGTTAAATCCCAGCTCTCCCTCGTGTCTCCAGTAGCTGTCTTTCTTACGTACTAAATCCCGTCTTTACCATCCAGCTCGCAGTGACCAACCTGACATATGGAGGTTAGTCCAAACTCAACACGGACACATTTTTATATTCAGTTTGTACATTTTCAAACTCCTGAACTGACCTATTGTGTGTTACCAGTGTTATCAGTTATCTGTTTGTTTTTAGTTGAGTGTTCAGTGTGTATGTAATTACAAGGACACCACTCCCAGGGACCATGTAGTCTTCACCCAGTTGCATAGATGAGAGGAAAAGAAACAACGTGTATGTCTGTCCAAATTGCACCAGCCTCTGGATCAGAGGCAGCGCCCCGAGGGATCACACGGGGCCCCGACAGTCGCAGTGGGCTTTAAGTTAGGATACTCATCTGAGAGCAGCAATCCTCCATTTGGACCCACCGAGAGACGCTCATATTTCATCACCCCGAGACGCAGCGTCAGGCCTTCTGACAGAAAGGCTCTCAGGTCTAAGTTGATTTAGCGAACGCAAACGCAAAGGTCACAATGTGTCCGACATCGTGGCACAAGAATGGGGATCGTGTTTTAGTGACTTATGCATAGATGTCTTACAGCTTCAGAATACGTAAATAGAACAGAATTTACAATGGAAGAGCAAAATTAAAAGGAATACAAAGAAAATACCACTCCCTATGTAGAACACAAAGAAACACAACCAAGAGCGAAAGCTAACATGCTGATTCTTATCAGATATGATGGTTACCATGTGGACCATGTTCAGTTTTGCACACACACTATAAATCAGAGGCTGATTATTATTATTTAGTCAAAAACTAAAATATTGGACAAATTAAAATTCTGCCCTGACGTTGGCGCTAAATGAAAAGTTAATGGATTACCGAAGTGATTACAATTCAGCCTGAGGGAAATTTCCCTTTGTTGTTTCCGTTTGTCTAATAGCAGTCAAGACATATCATTTAAAAAATGACAACCTGTTGGTGGTGCAAGAGGAAAAGTAAAGGGATTGCTATTGTCACTTGTTTTCCATCCTCTGGGGATTATGAATGTAGAAATCTCATACTACTGAGAAAAACAAAGAATATCTTTTATCCTATGCCCATCAGATGTGGGCTCAGTGGTGAGCAGGGTCGTCCTTCAATCAGAGGATCGGTGATTCGATCCCCTGCTCCATTAGTCCATGTCACTAGTCCAAGACATTTAACCCTAAATTGCCGTAGCTGTGCCTACGATGTGTGAAAGTTGTATGAATGTTAGCTACTCTTGATGGGCAGGTGGCACCTTAGCCACTCCCATCAGTGTATGAATGGGTGTGAATGGGTGAATGATGTCACGTAGTGTTAAAGTGCTTTGAGTAGTCAGAAGACTAGAAAAGCGCTGTACAAGTACAGGTCCATTTACCAGAACCTGACATGCAGATATTTATTTTTTGAAGGTTTTCAGCTTTTGCTGTGGGTTGAGTTAGACAGATCACAGTGACAACATTTTCAGAGCTCTTTGTTAGCATGTGTGGGTGCTTTTGGTTTTAAAACAGGTTAATGATTCACACTCTGCAGCAAGAGGTTTATTTCCAGGTATACTTTTTGTAGCCACTGTGGCTTAATATGTACAGTAGGTAGTGGTGAGATCACTATCTAATTGCTGAAAAATCACATCTCTGCCATATCCTACTGACTTTGGAATGACTGAACCTGCAGAGGGAATCTTTTGCAACTAATTGCAATTAGTGATAAAGAGGGGCAGGAAAAAAAGCCCAAAATCCTAAATGTCAGCAGTAAATACACACAGCCTGGAGTGCTTTTCTGTTGGGCGTTGATGGCTTACATCAAGAAAGAAAGGAAATTAATTAAACGTTTTGTACTCAATTGTCATAATTTTGTTTTCAAGTAGAACAAGAAAAATGTTCTTTATGACATTCCACAAATTAATGCAATTTACTTAAAAGGGCTTTAATTAAACATGTTTCGATTGTCAGAGTCAGAACAGTCTCAATGGGCTATGATTGGCCAACCGCAGCACTGGCTCCTCTGGTTTAAACGAGGTACGCCAGCTGAGTGGAGGCTTTCCAGCTTTAATGCCAAATAAATTCTCTGGTGGCCAGTGATACATTGTAATGCTGCTGACCAGAGATAAAATGCCTTAAAAAAAAGGTGGCGTTTTGATACAAAACAATGTCTGAGACTCTTCTAATGCTACCGAAAACACCCCAATAAAACCCCTAAAATATAATCCCCTCACAAATGCACTGGTGTACAGTACCAAATATACAATCATCCGTATATACTTGATCTCTCCTCACATCTGCTGCGGAGCATACACGGCGTCTCTACATGACAGATGGGTTATCGCCGCCTCATTTTCACTATTCCAATAAGACTCTCCGACCCAAAGCAGCGCATTTAACATGCAGGCAGAGTGCTCGGTCAGCACAGATAGGGACTGAGTGGCAATCGCTTCAAAGCACGATCCTGGCTCTCAGCTTCACGCGGCCCTCAGAAGGGAACCTGGGGAATCTGCTCAACACATCGACTGTATGGGAAAACACCAGGGAATGATCTGACTCCAACCGCTCTGTCATCATCACATCCATTCTTAGCAGACCGTGTGTGTGGATGTAACATGCGCTCAGCTATTTTTGGGATTCAGTTAATTAGCAACCCCTGCGTCCTATACTGTATACTCTGTAAATGAGATGAAGGGGCCGATCGACTACTGTAGGGAGCCAGAGAGTTGGAATTTCTTTCAGAACATTTGACAATTACATTTGTGTATATGCCAGTGCCACATATCTGCTCTGGGACTGTGCAGGATTTCTGCTGGCAGGCTCTGTTAAGGCCCTCAGTTCAGATTCCTGTCGCGGGGCAGGGCTCTAACCAGGCAACTGAAAAGCATTTATTTATACACCTTTCTCAGAAAAGCTTGAAAAAGAATCCAAACAAGCTCTGAACTCCTGCCCAAGAGAAAACAGAAACGGGAGGTAGATGTCACCTTAACTTTTTCCTCACATTCAGGGGGCATCATCAGCTAAACGGTGGATAAAAGCCTGTCAAACAGACGTATTTGGGATTTTGGAGGATTTAAGTGAATATGCAATTTTGCAAAAACAATCTCCCTCTTGGTAAATCACTCACCTGAGCATTTGTTTTAAATAAATAAAAAAACACAAATAAACCTTTGTCCATGAAGAAGTGACGAGATTGATTCAGTTTTACTTAATGTCACTGTATATCAAGAAAAAGAAAAGTCCTTCACTCACTGTCTCTAAAGCATAAAACATAGAGCTGTGAAGAATTGTAAATTATACAAGTTTACGAAGTGTGCTTTCTTCCGTCTGTCACGAAGCAGAATAATACAATCTAGTTAGTTAGTTAGTTGGTTGCATAATTTTATTTCGTACTTAACAGAATCTCAACATGCCAATAATATAAATTGTGTGATTATCAATGTGTGCACATACACTAAATGCTCTAAATGTTGGTGACTATGATCTGTGTGATATCCATCACATTTCAGCAATTTGTTACCTCACACAAATTTGTCTCCCTCATCATCCCAAATTTAAAGGCTTCTGTTGGTTTTCTGTCGTGGTACATTTCTCGTATCCAGGTGCAGTGTGTTCCCGGGGGTCATAAAATATAATGCTGCACGATTCACAGGATGTCACCACGTGTTCACCTTTCAGGATGAAAAGACAAAGGCTTTTGACATGTTACTGTGAAAGGGTAACTTTAACCTGAGCCCTCTTTCTCCGTGTTTTTGTGCCTGAGTGACTAATGGAGACAACAGTGTTTGAAATAGGTCCATTATTGAGGGAGAAAGCTAAACAGGCTATAATGTAATCGCTCAGGACAACTCCACACCCTCAATTTACGTCCACTAAAAGTGATTTTTTTTTTTTGCCACTCACCGTTCCAGATTGTAATTATAAGCGTCTGAGAACATTATGGAAAGGACCCCACAAAGACATAAAGCTTATTCTTTTACTTTTTCACTTGATCCGATCAGTTAGTTATTGTGTGTCTCATTTAGAAGTCTCGTCCTGAAATCTGAAATCTCACATTGCGTCCACATTGTTGAAATCAGACATATATTCAGCCAGGACATCAAAAGTGCTTTCTGTACTCGAAAAAACATCAAACTCTGAAAACACCAGTGTAACGTGGTACTCCTCTCTCTAACTCTCTCACTCACGATTCCAACGTCGTCCTCCGTCAACAAGTCCGCACTAGGAAGCGAAAGGTAGAGAAAAACGTTGTATTTCTCCATAGGGCTCTTTCCATGACTTTGTCTGATAACAAAAACAAGCTCTTTCAGTGGATTTGTGGAGTTGCCCTGTGCGATTACATTACAGCGTGTTTAACGGCTGATGTCTGCAGCATAATCCCTCAATACTGGACCAATTTAGAAAATTGTTTTCCCCTTTTGTCAGTTAGACACAAAAAGTATTGGGAAAAATAGGGTTGCAGGTTGAAAAATGACCTATACTCTACAATAGAGTCCGAGCAAATACTCAGCAAATCACTATTAGAGTATACAAAGGAAATGAGAGTTTTGATTTACAACTACCCTGAAATAATGTTACCCTTTAAATGTGAGAGCATAACACTAAATGTCCTTGCAGGCATTCTATTTGGAGGCAGTTTGGTTACCTTTGTGATAGACTTTTTTGTTTTTTTTAGATCATTTCTGGTCTGATTGGCTTATCTAATTTACTCTGTGGGTCTCTGGGACTTTTTTTCCTGGGCACCCTGCTCCTTAAAGGGACTGTAGGGGCAGAAGTGCAGCTGTTAAAAGAAAAGTTTGACATTTCGTTTCTGCTGCATCCGCATCTATTTGCTTCCGTCCCCTGTTGCCTGCCCTCCAAAGCTTGATAGTGTTATGAGAAGATCATTATTATCTTATTTTAGTGAAAAGACTTGCAGAGGGGAGCAGCTTGCCTGGCTCAAAGTTCAGTAATCAACATGTTACATCTCATTTGTTTAATCCGTATAAAAACTGAAGTGTACGTCAGGGTAATTGTTTTACAGGGGGTATGTCTGGTCTATTTTTAGGCCCCCTGTTTCGCTCTGATTCCAGTCCTCATGCTAAGCGGAGTTTCTCACAGTAGCTTCATATTTAATGGACAGACCCAACAGTGGTGACAATCTTCTCATCTAACTCTTGGAAATTAAGCCAATAAGCATATTACCCCAACACTTTGAACTATTCCTTTCAGAAGAAAGCCACATGAAAAGGTATCATTATACTTGTACAATAATGGTTCCCTGTTTTTTTTATTTTTTATCATTGGTATCAACTCTTCCATTACATCACCTAGAAATATTTATCAGTCCCTGAAGTGGTAATCCTGTGACAGATAGTGACTGTCGGGGGAAGAGGCACATAAGAGCTCTCTGAATGCATTGTTTCAGTCAGACTAGACTCCAGGCATCAGTCACTCTCAGAACATCCTTGTAGAAAAGCCTCGGCCTGACATTAACGATTCCGTGGACAAAATGACACTCCTGTGGTTGCGGTCCTGCTCTGTGTTTGCCTTTCAAAATCCCCAAGTGGACTTTAAGGCCATATTTGAAAAGGGAGATAAAGAAGTGTAGGGAGTGATCAGAGACGCACAGCAAGTGATTGTGAACAAGCCCTGAGGCGCATGCCAAGGCTCCCCTCATTAGAAAACCTGAGAGACTGTCAACAGCACATCCACAGGGACCCATAACAAAGCTCACCCCATGAAATGCTTCAAAGACACGCTCTCATTTGAATAAGTTCAGATGAGCACCGCTCTGCACTCTCCCATCCGGTGCACGAGGTGTTGTATCCATGCATGGCAATGAATCCCAAACAGGACAACAGGCTCTCTGACCTCCCTACCAATAAATCCTGGTGCGTCTCCTGGGAGGTAGCGAGCCGGTGAGCTCTTAAATAGCAGGTAAGGGACAAGCGTGAAGATTGTGTTTACCAGCCAAGGACAAGGGAGGCAAATCTCACGGGGCGGGGGAAAACACTGCACAATAGATCTTGGCAGCACCTGTTAAAACATTTAACAGGAAGACTTTTCAAAAGCCATTTCTTTACCCGAAAGGGTAAGAGTGGATCTCAGGAAGCTGGAAGAAGAGGAGAATGGAGCTACGGAAGAAAGGGGTAGGTCTCTGTGTTCACATGAACAATTCATTAACAATGTTGGACAAATTGGAAAAAAACGAGGAGAATGGAACCCCTTAAAGTCATTCTCTTAATAATTATTATTCAATAAGACTGCTTTGGTTACTGGCACCTGTCTGGTGTAGGTGTATTATAAAAGATAAAAACATTGAGTCAAGGTTGTTATGGACTTTGAAGCAGACCTTGGCTGTCATTGTGTCTCCGGCTGAATAATTGATTCAGTGAATTATTAATTCTTTGAAAATGCTGGTGCTAATAGTTGGTTGGGCAATTACCAGTGCACAATGTGAATGTGTGTAATAGTCCAATTCTCCATTTCTTCTTTTGCTGCTGCTCTGTCTTTTCTCAGTGTTAGGCGAGATAACTTTAATTAGTATACTTCACGAGTAGTGGAACCAAATCTCGGTTGGTTTGGTAACAACGCAGTCTTTCAGAGAAACCGAAAAACCTGGCGGGGGGTGATTGGGAGGAACGGCTTGCCTGATCTGAACCCGAGTGGTGTCTCGCTGTTGGACTTCTGTGCTAGCCACGGTTTGTCCATAACGAACACCATGTTCGAACATAGGGTGGCTCATAAGTGTACCTGGTACCAGAACACCTTAGGCCGTAGATCAATGATCGACTTTGTAATCGTTTCATCTGATCTGCGGCCGTATGTCTTGGACACTCGGGTGAAGAGAGGAGCAGAGCTGTCAACTGATCACCACCTGGTGGTGAGTTGGATCAGATGGCAGGGGAATCGGCTGGAAAGACCCGGCAAGCCCAAACGTGTAGTGAGGGTGAACTGGGAACGTCTGGCGGAGGATCCTGTCCGGGAGGTCTTCAACTCCCACGTCCGGAAGAGCTTCTCACACATCCCAAGGGAGGCTGGGGACATGGAATCCGAGTGGACCATGTTCAAAGCCTCTATTGTGGACGCGGCCGCAAAGAGCTGTGGTCGGAAGGTCACCGGTGCCTGTCGTGGTGGTAACCCAAGAACCCGGTGGTGGACACCGGGGGTGAGGGAAGCCGTCAAACTGAAGAAGGAGGCCTTTCGGGCCTGGTTGGCTCAAGGGTCTCCTGAAGCAGCTGAGAGGTACCGGCAGGCCAGAAGATCTGCAGCTGCGGTGGTCACGGACGCTAAAACTTGGGCATGAGAGGAGTTCGGGGAGGCCATGGAGAAGGACCTTCGGTTGGCCTCAAGGAAGTTCTGACAAACCATCAGACGGCTCAGGAAGGGAAAGCAGGGCTTACCCCAGGCTGTGCTTAGCACGGGGGAGAAACTGCTGACCCGGACGGGGGACATCGTCGGGCGGTGGAAAGAGCACTTTGAGGAACTCCTAAACCCGGCCAACATGTCCTCTAGAGAGGAGGCAGCACCTGAAGACTCGGGGGTGGGGGGTCGCATCCATATCCTTGGCAGAGGCCACTAAGGTAGTCAAAAAGCTCCTTGGTGGCAAGGCACCGGGGGTGGATGAGATCCGCCCTGAGATGCTGAAGGTGCTGGATGTTGTTGGGCTGTCTTGGCTGACACGCCTTTTCAATGTCGCATGGGGGTCGGGAACAGTGCCCATGGACTGGCAGACCGGGGTGGTGGTTCCCATTTTCAAAAAGGGGGACCGGAGAGTGCGTTCGAATTATCGGGGTATCACACTACTGAGCCTCCCGGGGAAAGTGTATGCCAGGGTGCTGGAAAGGAGGCTCTGACCGATTGTCGAACCTCGGATTCAAGAGGAGCAGTGAGGATTCCGTCCCGGTCGTGGAACAGTGGACCAGCTCTTTACCCTCACAAGACTACTGGAGGAGTTCTGGGAGTTTGCCCAACCAGTCTACATGTGTTTTGTGGACTTGGAGAAGGCCTTCGACCGGGTCCCTCGGGGGGTTTTGTGGGGGGTGCTGCGGGAGTATGGGGTGCCGGACCCGTTACAACGGGCCATCCGGTCTCTGTACGACTGCAGTAGGAGCTGTGTTCGTATTCTCGGCAATAAGTCAGATGCGTTCCCGGTGGGTGTTGGCCTCCGCCAGGGCTGCCCTTTATCACCGGTCCTGTTCGTGACTTTCATGGACAGGATATCTAGGCGCAGCCGGGGGTAGGAGAACGTCGGGTTCGGGGGTCTCGGGATCGCCTCTCTGCTGTTCGCAGTAAGTACCTCCAAATCTGAGGCCATGGTGCTCTGCCGGAAACCGGTGGATTGCTCCCTCCGGGTGGGGACACAGTGCCTACCGCAAGCGAAGGAGTTCAAGTATCTCGGGGTCTTGTTCACGAGTGAGGATAAGATGGAGCAGGAGATCGACCGACGGATCGATGTGGTTGCAGCAGTAAAACAGGCGCTGCACCGGACCGTCTTGGTGAAGAGGGAGCTGAGCCGGAAGGCAAAGCTCTCAATTTACTGGGCGGTCTACGTTCCGACCCTCACCTATGGTCACGAACTCTGGGTCGTGACCGAAAGAACGAGGTCTTGGATACAAGCGGCCGAAATTAGTTTTCTCCGTAGGGTGGCCGGGCTCAGCCTTAGAGATAGGGTAAGGAGCTCGGACATCAGGAGGGAACTTGGAGTTGAGGCGCTACTCCTTCGTATCGAAAGGAGTCAGCTGAGGTGGTTCCTGGACGCCTCCCGTTAGAGGTTTTCCCCCAACTGGTAGGAGGCCCTGGGGAAGACCCAGGATACGCTGGAGGGATTATATCTCCCAGCTGGCCTGGGAACGCCTCGGGATCCCCCAGAACGAGCTGGAACGTGTTGCGGGTGAGAGGGAAGCCTGGGTTGGCCTGCTAGGCCTGCTGCCACCGCGACCCGACCCCGGATAAGCGGATGAAAATGGATGGATGGATGGACATAAGAAACCTGAGAGTTAATGTCGGAATTCAAAACTTTTTTATGCTCCGCTGAGGTGTCTTCATATTTACATAATAGTAGTGAATGAAAACGCAAATTAATATTTATTTTTGCTGATTTTCTTAGGAATTTAGTTACATTTTGCTCTACATCTGGATGAAATCAAATCATCCTGACCAAAACAAAAATAGGCAGGAATTAGAGTGGGCAGAATTAACTCAAGCACTGTACAAATTTGGGTACTTTACTTGACCTTTTGTAGTTTATGTAACTTCTCCTCTACTTCGATTCAGAGGGAAATATTGTAGTCTTTATTCCAATACATTTATTTTACAACTGTAGTTGCCACTTACTTTTTAGTTGATAATTCTACCTAAAAACATATGATATGATAAATTGTAATCAAAGATCAAACCAGTGTTTCCCACATTTTTTTTGTGTTTGTGACAACTTTCTGTGCACATAAGCTGTGTCATTGGGCTTCTTCCCATAGTTTAGATGTGTATGAGGGTTTTAGTCGTTTCACTAAAGAGAGAGTTTCCATTTTTGCGAGGTTTGGAGCCACGATACTAACTAAGCTATATTAGAACCTCAACCAGCTACAGCACAACTGTAAAACTCGTGCTTTGATTTTTATTCGTGCTTTGATGCATCAGTATGAACAATCGAATAATAATATAGCCATCTAAGGGGACGTTGCGTAATGATTACTTTACTTTTTATATTTATTTTTTTTCATTTTGCTAAACATACTACTACTTCTTCTTCAGTATGGTTTTGAATACTTATTGAATATTTGTACAGTGTAGTATTGGTACGCTTACTCAAGACTTACTGTGTAGCCGACAAGAATAAGGGGAAGCCCTGAAGATCTTAGAGAAATGTATCCCGTCCACTGTTTCCTCCTCGAATTATGCTGCTCTGTTGTCAGTCATGAGAAATGTGTTCCCTTCGAGACAAGTTAGAAAGATTGTTCTATACAAGGTCACATCTATCGACCTCCCTCTGATGGATTTGATATTTAGCCCACATCTCCTCTACAGCCATTCTCACATCGCGGCCATTTGAAGTCCCGTCACACTCAGAGACAGAAAATATTCTACTTGGGAGATTGGCATTTTCATTTGGGAAGAAACAAGAGCTGTCGTCATGCCGGAGCTCTCACATTCTCTCTAGACCCTTTTTATTTTTCACCACTTTCAAAAATGATTAGCATTCCTGGTTGCCATTACATGTTGTTTAATTCATTGAAATATTGGTGATCTGCAGAACCGGTGACCTCGGCACCAACTCTGACATAATAACATACTCAATACTACATTTGCTATGTGTGCAGCTTCAAAACTAGCTCACATTCATCTGACTCACATTAGGGATCTATATTGAATTCATATCTATATATATTGAATTCATAAATGTACACAAAACAGTCAGTACTGGCAGCAAACATGGTTCGAGGGAATCGTTCTGCTATTTGACCAAGCACTGGAATACTTATGTGAGCAAAATCCCTTATTTGAGCTGAAAATTGATGATGTCACAAATCAGTGGTCTAATCCTTTGAGTTGAAGCAGCTCTCCAAGGCAGGACTGTGGTATCCCATGCTGCCTGACTGTACATTATGCCCTAATGTACAGTATATGTGGCCTAATATTTGTGTGTGTGTATATATATATATATATATATATATATATATATATATACACATATATATATATATATATACACACATATATATATATAAGTGTATATGTGTATATATATCTGTATATGTATATATATATATACATATATAGTCTTCAGTAAGCTGGAAATGTAGGCGCCTGCTGTTGTCCACTACGAGTTACGAATTGTTTTTCTGATTTGAAATGCTCACAATGCTTAATTAAATGACAGTAATCTAAGCTTTTATGCTCATTCAGCCACACTTTCTCACATAATAAGTAATTTATCCAGAACTTTCAGCACAAAAGGTTACTTCTGTTTATGTGATGAGAAAAAATGAGTTTAGAGGATATTAATGTTCTGGAATAAGGACTCGATTTTTGTTCAAGCCTTCAAGTCTCTTCAAATTTTATATCCATATCCATTGTGAATTGCATTGAACAGCCTAATCACTAAAGCCCATTTTGATTAAAGACGGCTGTAGAGAAAGGCAGAGCCCTCTACTGTAACTGCATTTATTGACAATAAATTCCTGTAAACGTAGACTGCGGACAGAAGCAGGGAATATTTCTGCTTTTAACTGTGAAAAACTAGGGCGCCAATTCCCATTGAGCCCGGAAATTACACCGCTCAGGGACGGTGGTAAACTGAAAGCATCAGCTGCAGAGAAGTAAATTGAAAAATATTGAGCATTTGACCATGAGCCAGCCAGGCTGCGCTTTAATGACATGTTTCAGGGGTCATTTTACATCTGTATGGCTCTGTCGAAGGGAGGAGGCGCAGCACTTCTCTCCTTTTGAAAAGGATAATTTGACCCTCACCTTGATCACACAGATGCACAGACTCAGCGAGAACGTGTGCGCTCAAAGTCTTGATATAATGAAGAGAGGACAGGTACTGCACGCTTTGTCCTCCTGAACCAAGTTTGTATTGTATGCATGCCAGGGCACGCTGAAAGGGAGGAGAGACATGGGGGTAATCGTTGAAGATGATGAGTCGGTGTCCTTTATTGAGCTGCAGTGAACCGCATGAGATCAGTGAAGGGACAGGCCACCGGACCCTGGCACAACAAACAAAACATTCTATGAGAATTACAGTCAATTTTCCTATAAGAAATTGCTATGCCTGTTAAGCAATCCATTCGAGTACATATGTGGTTTACAACTGAAATTCATAGTAATTTTTTAATCAATGGGTAGTTGATTTCAGACAAAGGACGGCTTATCATTTCTTTCCTGCTGTTGATTTTGTCAGCTGGAAACTCAGGAAAACTGCCTCAAGCTGATTTGTGTCAGCTATATCCCGACTTAGCTAGCTAGGGTAAGATCAACGAGTTGGTTGACAATGCGTTCTCTGTCTTACATTTTAATGTTTCCAGCTACCCAATAAGACAAGAACCCTGAGGTCTTTAAATATGAACTTAATGGCTTCATGGCTGTTACATGCTACTGTGCCAAAATAATAAGGTTTAGGATGCAGTACATGAAAAAAAAAAGAAATTGAGGGAAATTGATCTTATTAATTTCACTGTGAGAAATAAATGTGATGAGAAAGCTCTCAATTGTCTTTAAGTATTTTATTGAACAGACACTACATAATTCAGTTGAATGGTTAGAGCTCTTTCCTACGGATGGATCGGAGGTCTAACAACAAGTCAAAGGTTTTGCAGAGTATAAATGCTTCTCATAAACTGCAAATCTGCATGCACACAATGTTCAGAGTTAAGCGATACAAGTTACATCTAAAAAGAACAACATGATAAATTGCCACAACACTCACCAGTTGATGATCTATGCAGAAGACAACAGTATTATTCTTGCAATGTGTTGTTTCCTGCAGTATGGACAAGTATAATGAGGAATGTAACATAAGCCATAAAGTGGCTCATCCAGGACCGACTTCCACACAGTGGGAGAAAGATTTGCTAGCTGTGATTGGGTCCAATTAAAACTTAACCATCTACGGGGTAATCGCATGAATTCTACATGAACTCCTGAATACTTTTTTCTGTCATACTTGAGTTAATTTTCAATGTTCTAAAGTTTTAGTTGTACTTTTCTTTCTTGTACTTTGTTTCAGATGTTTTCCCTCCTTGACAAGAACATGAGAAACAGGTCGGCCTATCTTTCAGTTGCTGTTGCTGCTGTTAAAACTTAAATCCCTAGTTCTAAAAATTAAAGCTAGGGTTTGTAATCTTCTTCAAAAACAGTTGTTTTATTTTTAGAAATTCTCTTTACAGCCTGACAGCAATCAATATCAATCAAATGCTCTCTCAAAAAAAAATCCAGTATCTGTGGCTGTCGCAGCACTGTATTAAGCCCGACCAATCCTTTTATTTGGCTTATGTTTCCCATGTTTTTGTGTCTATGTGACGAATTGGAACAATATTTTAAACTGGTCCAGTATTGAGGGAGTATGCTGCAGATGTCAGGAGCTAAACAGGATGCAACTCAACTCAACTCCTTGCCATCAATGTTCATCAACTTAAAGTTTGAGTTTTCGCCACTGTTGGGTCAGATAGTCATTATATGTGTCTGACAACATTACGGAAAGGACACTACAGAGAAATAAAAAAATGTTCTCCACTTGCTTTCTGTTTATTATTTTCTCATATTACTTGTTGCCGGAAAACAATGGTTGAAACTGGAGTGAGAGTTAGAGAGAGGAGAGTCACGTGACACCGTTGTCAGAGTTTGTTGTGTTAAAGTACAGAAAGCGTAGCTTAGTGTTTTCTATGTCATGGCTGAATACTTGATTCGATAATGTGGATGTGATGCAAGATGTTCTGGAGACATCCTCATCTTCGCAGCACTTAAAGTAAGTCTTCAACCAGTGTAGCTTCTGCTCAAGCTTGTGCAAAAGCGGAAGCTGCATCCACACGAGCAGCCTATGCAAAGCATCACATAGATATGCAAATGATGAAATCAAGCATAAAGGCTACATTGAATTCACTAGAAAAATAGTGTGAAGCTGAGGCTGCCTCAGTGGAAGCTTACATTTTGAGGCAGCGGCAGATTTAGAGAAGTTTGAACTCATGAGTCGCTCTCCATCACCGAAGCAGTCAGTTCGTCATACTGGTGAGTATATCCGAGCAACTGTGAATATCCCCAGCTTCCATATACACACAAACTAAGTAAACCAGCTTCCACATCGCTCCCCATCAGAGGCCCAAGCTGTATCTGACTTAGCTGTATATCTGGCACGTCGAGATCTTGTCAAAGCTGTGCAAATGTGTTTGATAACCAGCCTGCTAGTTATCTATCCTGTAAAACGATGGCCAAAGTGCAACACCTCCTATCTGCAAAATGATCCAGGAAAAGTGGGGGAATAACCCTATCTGCACTTTGTATATATATATATTTGTTTTTTTGTTTTTGTATTTTTTTGTATTTTGTATTATTGTATTATTTTGTATCATTTTTCAGGTCATCGAAATGTAGCTTCGACAATGCAGTAGAGGGGCTAAATCTCAAGCATAGCTAAGAAATGGACTTGCCCATTCGGTGGCTTGGTTGGGAGTCACTGCACCATGCAGGAGGATAAGAGCAGTTCACATAATGAATCCATCTATGGGATAGACATGCTTTGGTGGAGGCTTGACAAGTGTCATGGCTCTCCGGAGACGATTGAAGCTTCTCTCTTCAATGGATTGGACCAATTCTCAAGGCTTTCAATGAGAGATTATTAGAGGCTTCAAGAATTTGGAGATCTGCTCCTAGAAATTGAGCAGGCAAAGCTTGAGGGTTATTTACCACTCAGCTTCTTAGATACAGCAAGGGGAATAAACCCTATTCTAGAGAAACTGCACAAAAACATCTTGGAACAGTGGATGACACGGAGGTCTCTGTATAGGAGGGAGCACCTCTATGTTTCCTACCCTATTTTTTTTTCATCAAAGACTTTATGCTTTCCTTACCAACAGTTCAGCTGCATTCAAAGGTGGCAGGTGTTAATCCAAACAATGGAAAGCCAAACCTATAGTGGTCAGTACAACTGAAGTAGGAAACCCCTCCTCCACAGACTCCCCTAAAGGGTCTGTCATTGATCCAGATATGCAGTGTCCTCTCCACAAGAGACGCCATTCCCTCAAGAAGTCTCAAGTTTTTCAAGAAAAATGTCTTGCAGATCGAAGGCGCTTCCTGACAGAGAACTTCATGTGTTTTAAATGCTTCGACAACACACCAGGCTAAGCAGTATAAAGCTGTCACCCGCTGCTCAGAATGCGACAGTGACTGACACATCTCAGCACTCTATGTAAGACCAGCACCTTGGGCTGCTAGTTCCAATGCACCTGGTGCAGAACAAAATGGGGGGCAAACAGAACACACTCTGGATGCAGCAACGGCGTCACGCACAGGGGTCAGTGGTGAGGGTCGTCAAGGGAAATCCTTCATGATATTATCTGAAGGGGCGCCCTGAGCAAAAGATGAGGACATACGTGATACTAGATAGTCAAAGCAATTATGATTCTTTGACATGCTTGACATCCAGAGTGACACTTCTGCCTACTCCCTCAAAACGTTCGTAGGAGTTAAAGACGCGGCTAGAAGGAGAAGGAGGGCCACGCTACGCCCAACTACTGGATATAGTCATAATTGACTGCCGTCTGCCTTGGTGGGGTCCACTGCCCAACTGCCAATAGGTTCAAGACTAATATCCTGAAAAACAAACATCCCAGTTACTTCTGGCCTTGCAAAAGTGGAATCTTTTCAGAGGAGATATAAGTACAAGATAGAGAACAAGCCCTAGAGATCTGGATATGAAAAAACATTTGTGGACTTCATGGATGACATCTTCAGACATGACTATGTTGAGCCAGCTCCTCCACCAGAGGCCAAGAAAGATTATATGTTTTTCCCAAGCTTTGGGAAAAGCAGAAACTGGAGGATTGTCTTCGACTCAAGCACACAGATTAGTAGCTGTGATGAAAGACATTCAACAGATGTTTCACAGCTTCTTAGTGAGAGACAATCATCTTGACTACCTCCAAACTTTGTACATTGACTTTGCTATCTTGATGTTGGCCTAAAATTGTTCCCCAGCACAGAGCAAGGCATTAAGGGGCTGAAAGGAGCCCTGGACATTTTAGCTCAGTCTAATCTCAGACTGCATGAGAATGCATCAAGAAAGCAGAATTTAGGTTATGAAATCTTTCCCATTTGAAGACCTGGCCACGAACCTACAAGATCTGGATGTGAGTCAGAACATTCATTTTATGCACCGTTGCCTGGATGGGACCTTGCTACACATACACACTGATCTGTTAAGTTTCTGCAACTGAAAAGCTCTTAACACGTCGTGGTTAAAAAAGCTAATTTAACCTGGAGGCCTGGCAAACTATTCAAGTTGGGAAATCATCTTAATATGTATGAGCATGTGCACCATACACATGGAGGTTATTGAGTTGATGGATTCATCCAGCTTCATTAAGGCTCTTAGACATTTCTTCAGAATTAGGGGGCCTGTTAAACAGCTGAGATATGACTAGGGAATCAATTTTATAGCAGCCTGCAGATAACTTCAGATTTACTCAAGAGGTTGCAACATCAAGCAAATGGACAACTACCTCTCTAATCAAGGATTCAACCCCCAACACTCCTTGCACATGGGAGGCGGCTGGGAGTGGATGATAAGCACCATACACTCAGTCTGATGCTTGATGCAATGTTCCTCAAGCTCACACATGATGGCTGAGGTTACTGGATAATCAAATCTGCCGGATGGTAATGTTGTCCTACTAAAAGACAACCTAGTCAAGAGACATTACTGGCCCACAGGACTGATCACAAAAAACGTTCCTCGTGGTGATGGAAAGGTCAAAACAGGTAAACGTGAAAATTGTTAAAGGAACTAAAACTGTTCCTAAGGCCAGTCTCTGGAGTCATCCTTCTGCTACGAAAGGACTAATTCAAGTGACTTGACAGGAGGCATAACCTCTCAAGTTTAACTTAAAAGTTTGACATCCTTAAGATGCCAGGTGGGGAGTGTTCTGGAGCCAGATCTATTTTGAATTGCATTTGTCACCCACTTGTGGTTGTTATGTGTAGTTTCTCTTGATGACCCTGGAAACAGTAAGTGCTTCACTTCCTCTCTATATCCTAGCTGAGGTAGCCACATGTTACTGCTTGCCACAATCCAATGTCATCCTCACCTTCACCGTTTTCACATGGCATCTTCTGTAAGTAGCATAGTTTATTTGCATAAAAGTGACGTGAATCCATCATTATTTGTTTGAAAAAGTATCGTGTTTAGCCAGGTATGGCTGACCTTATTGTAAATTAGTACAGTAAAATCAGAAATGGTAATTCTTTGGATTTACAGATTTACCTCGTAATTTGACAATAACATAGCTTATTGGTCCTTTATTTGTATGTTTTGGTGAAATATTTCATACAGTCCTGAAGCTAAGCCTTGTTTTACACTGTGTTGTGATGCAGCATTATCTTTTGTATATCCTTGCTCTTTTTTTCACCGTTTTACACTGAATCTTATTAAACTGCCAGATTCAACACATCGGATTGTAGCTTGATTAGAAAAGTGTTTAGATGTCTATATAGCTGAGACAGAACACAAGATTTCTGAAAGAGACTTCTCCCAGCGATATACATAAAGCAAACAGACCGGATCAAGCAAAAGGTACAGAAAAATGTTTTATTTCTTTGTAGGCCGCTTTCCATGATCTTGCCAAACAATCTGTACCTGTCAATAGCAAAAAAAAGCACTTAAAGTGGATGTAAATGAAAGGTGAGGAGTTGCCCTGAGCGACATTGCAGCCTGTTTAACGGCTGTCGTCTGCAACGTTCTCCTTCACTTCTGGACCAATTTCAAAAGTTGTTGTCCCCATTTGTTACTTCGGCACAAAACATGGGAAAATAGGGTCCAGGATGATGAATACCAAAGTTACCATTTAAGTTATTTTATGTTAAACTACAATTTAATAATCGTAACAAATATTCAGCAAATGAGCTGAGATGAGAGTTTTGATTAACATGAAAAGTAGATGATAATAACAATTTGAAAGTCCACCTTGTTAACTGCGTTATTCTCGGCATTATGACCTTAATCTCCAGATGAAGATGAAAGTGCTTGATAAATTCACAAATATCAGTATCAGCTCTGAAAAAATAGCTTGTGTCTTAATGAAAAAGCCATTAGCCTTGAATAACCTTAGGTTTTGAGATTTGATCAGCATGCGATAAACAATATATGCTAGCAGTCATTTTGGAATGAAATGTGTCTGTTAGCCTCTTTCTATCTACTTCTTTTAGTGATTTCCTCTGGTCCCTCAGAAGAACTTTCAACAATCCCCAAAGAATAGACCTCAACTTGTTGCATCCAGCTTTTGATTAAAAAGTGTAGGTGGAGAGAGCAGGAGGGCTGGTGATGATAGTACAGACAAGTAAATTTGCATTTTTGTGGGTGGGAAAAAGTCCCTATTGCCTTTTACATATTAGGTGAGAATCGGATGGTCAATAAACATTACTGTTACGATATATGGGGCAAATACTGGGCCATTAACTGCTACCTATGAGTCAGTTAATCAGAATCACCAGTGAGTGTTATTGAAGGCTGAAAGTAGCTTCAATACAAAACAGTTTGTAATTTCATAAAAAATGAACTTTGCCTGAACCTGAATGTACTCGAGCACTATGATTCAGCTGTGGTTCAGCATGGGCAAGCTGACATTTCCCCAGGTCTTCTCAAGTCATGCAAGAAGGTAGAGCGATTGTTTGGCCACACACCTCTGCAGCACAGAGTTTTTCATGACAAACAGAGAAGTAAATCTGTATCGTGGAGAGATAAGAGACCCGAGGAGAGGACACACCAGCATAGAGTGAAGATTAAAGAATGTATCTTGCTGCAAGCATTCAGTCTGTTATGACTTATGCAGCACCACTGTCGAACCAATCAGTGGGAAAATCAGTGGTCAGTGTGCTGTATGGCATGTTAGTCCAAGCAGTGAAAGATTGGACAGGAGATTCTCAGGCCAAGGCTTAAATCTCCACTAATAATATTACGTTATGTTAAACATTTAACACAAAATGTATAACTCACCAAAACATAAGCAATACAAAGGTCTTTTAAATTCTTTAATGTACAGTCATTTTCTACAATTATAATTTCTTCCATGAAGGCACATTTTAAGTGATTACACATGTATTTTACTATATTGTCATTCATTATTTCTTTGTACAGCACACCTCCACATATAAGTTAAACAAATACATTCATGAACACTTGCATCTGTTAAAAACTTTGTTAAATTGTTCCATAGAGAATGATAAAACTGTAAGTCATTAACTGATAATGATTAAAGCATTAGCTCTAATTAAATTGTACATAACATGTATTTGCATACTGCATACGTTCCTTTTATGGGCACTTTATTGCGGAAAACCAAAAAGAATACTGCTTTCCTCCCAGACATACAGATGAATTCATTACAGTAGCTTAAAGTAAAAAGGACAAAAACTTGTTTGGTGTTCAGTTAATTGCTCCAACCCTTTGGCAAAATTAGCATAATCTTGTGAGTGTGAGATGCAAAGATGGGATGCATTACACTCCCAAGTCACAACTTGGCCAGTTCTTCAAAATATGATATCAAAATGTGACTAATAAGCAAAGGCATATTTTATTGCAGAGGATAATAAAGAGATCTATATCTGGTTCAAACAAAGGAGCAGTCATACTCCAGAGGCCACTCAACTACCAGCATTCAAGAGGCAATTATATAAGAGCTAATTGGTACACTGTATGTTGTAGTTAGCCGTGCACATAGTGATCAATGTGTTTTTGTTGTTGTTGACAGTGCTTGAGTTTCATTTGAAGAAGCAACACCATGTCAAAATTATTTTGAATCCAAAAGTGATGATAAATAATAAAAAACTCTATTTCTTCTAAACTAAATGCAGTACAATTATAGCATATTATACCATGACATTTTTTTTAAAGTTATTGTGAAGTTGATTACTTTTATTCTCTGAGTTTTCATTGTAAGCAGAACATAATTTAACATTCACCGTTACGAAAACACTTGACACCTTTTGCGCAAGTAGTCTTTAACAATACCACAAAACCAAGACCCTGAAAGTGATTCAGGTAAATGGAGATTTGATTATTAGCCGATTAGACCTCAAAAGTGTGAGGGCAAGTAAAGACTGCTTGTCTCCCTGACTTTCCTGTCAGCTTTGTTGCACCTGTTAGGGGGGAGGGGGGGGAGAATTACACATTTCATTGCCTCCATTTGGCCATGCAAGTGTGCCATCTGACTTTTATCCAGCGACAAGGGCATAAAAACTTGACGTGAAGTGCAAACAGCACTTGAGGAACCAGGTATGATTTTGAATCTGTAGGTGATACAGATGTTGTGTGATCTTTTCACAGCTGTCAAGAGACAGTACAGTGGTATAATTTGGGTTCAGCTGCTCTAATAAGCCATGTCAAATTTGTATTAAATTGCTCAGTATTGGTAAGGATTTTGGGAGACGTGGTATTTGATTTGCATGCTACAGGGCCGTAGGTTAAAGTAGGCGTGTGCCGTTGGAAACCACGCTTTGGAGTACACCCTGTCTTATTAATAAATGGAGTCAGGCAACATCACATAATTGCAGCATGTATCCATCCACCTTCAACCTGAGCAGGTGTCATTATCATCAAGTAAAAACATGTACTGTAGGTGCAGGTGAGCAGACATTACTTCATAAAACATTCGACAAAACCTTTTTTTGGAATGTTTAGGTGACACCAGCGGATAGTCCTCTTCTTTCTTTTCTTCTTTAGTGATGCTTTACAGCCTTTTACAGAATACTGTGGTCATAGTAAGAACGTCCTTGCACTATAGAATAAAAATAATGCAGCACTGCGGCACCACACGTTTTCAAGAAGTCCCCAAGGTACCATTAATTAGCTCCATTTAAATTACAATGTGTTATTTTGAAAAAAGGCATACAGCGGAGCTGTTTAATCAGTGAATGACAGCCTTGGTAGAGGTCCAGTCTAAGGTCCAAGTGCTTTTCAGACCCACCAGCTACTGCAGAATGACAAAAGACCCCTCACATTGAATGTGCTGTTTCTTCCCCTCTATTTTTTTCCCTGTGCCACCAAATACCACTTGATGTTGCTGAGCAACTAATGCTAGAAAAGAACAAGGGGGAGAATGGAAAAAGAATAACACAGCGGAGGGAATGACAGAGGAAGGACGATATGGCAATAGCACATAAGGAGAGCAAAAGGGCAAGAAGGTAATTCTGGAACAGAGAAGACAGACAAAATAGGAAAGGGGAAGTAGAGTAAGCACTAATGGGAACATTTGTCCAGCTATGACGTGACAAACATGAAACGCATGTATGTCTTTTTCTAGGAGCTGCGGAAACTATCGTCTCTCATGGTCGCTGAGGGAGAAGAGAGGGGCTCAGGAAACTGAAGTGTACATGTAATAAATATCTGTAATGATCAATTACATTTCTTACTAAAACAATTACATATGGTATAACGGAACAATCACTATCGCATACTGTATAGTACAGAAATATCTTGCATATATAGATGTGGTCGGTGTTTGAGTTTAGTGCCATTGTAGGGAACATTCTGTGTGTGTGTGTGTGTGTGTGCGTGTGTGTGCGTGCGTGTGTGTGTGCGTACGCCAAGTGTCAGTCAATTGTGCTTCTTCTGTGGTTTTCTGCAGGGATGATTGTTCATTATTGTCTTGATCCATTTCAGTGCTGGCGCTTGATGTTTTTTATCTTATGACCCAAGTGCCGTCGTGATGCGTTTGTAATGACTGCTGAAGTAAAATGGAAGTCTGTGGACCAGCTTTATTGCTTTAGTCTGTATTATCTGTCGCTGTCAGAGTGTCGGATGCATGACAGGTAGAGTTTCATCTGTGCTTTGCGTTTTGTTCCATGATTGTATTCTTTTGCATATTACTTTTGAATGTTACTCAGAGGGAAACTGACCCATGCCCCTTTTGCTCACAGTGCAGAAATGCCACTTTAAAATACCCTATTGGACTATTGCCTTGCTTCATGTCACAGCAGAGATGCACTTACGCCATTCAAGTGCAATCCTCAAATTAAACCACCTCAAAGTCCAAGTGCCCCCCCGGGTGCTTCTTCGATTGCCTCAAATACCCCTCTGGTTTGCACAAGTGCTGCCATTGGTGTGACCTTTTGCCAAAAGCGTACAGCACATGAGACCCTTATTCACATGAAGGGGCATCCTGAAGGGACTCTAAATTGATGCTTCATTTTTTGCTATAATGTCACGAGGAACAAGTTTTTCCCCACATTAGTTTGTGTATAGTTCTCTGTATGTGAGTGTGTACAATACTCAAACAACACTCATTGCATCACACATGCACACCCCCCCCCCCCCCCACTCCCTCCCCAACCCAATGTTGGCCCCTTTTCCATTTTAGTCCATGCCTCTTATTGACTGCGCGCCACTGTTTGTCTTTAGTGTTCTACTTTATGTACTACTATCTACTGTATATTAATAATGCTTGAATAAGAAGTGATTTGATTGTGATTGGGATTGGTTGGATTATTGGAGTTATTGTTCCTCCTCCTTCCCTAGCTTTGTTGAGGCTTTGACACGGTACAGTCAGGTTGCGTATTGTTCATGAGCTCTCAGATGTTCTGTTGTTTTGCAGAAAAACAGGCTGAAAATAGGACAAACAAATGGAAGAAAATAAGACAAGTGAACTTTACATCTTGGATGTATATGTTATATTTTAACAAAATCTGAAGTCTGAATTCCCAGAAAAGGGCTGTTTGTGTCACCTGGGTCGTAACCCAGCGCTATCTTAACATGTACAAGCATTTCACCATGAAAAAGCCATCTAATTAAAGTTTTTTTCCACAAGAGTGCCTTGGACCTTTCCTTTTGTGTCCCCCACCTTCATTATATTTGTTTGAGCTTCCGAGCATTCTGGACCTTTACTTTTTTTCCTGAACATTTAATTTTCTTTCTTTTTTTCTGAAGTTTTTATCTTTGATGTGACTTTTTGGACTTAGTTTTTCTACCTTCTGTAATTTGTCATTAAGGTCTTAATTAGTACTGCTGTTAATTGTAGAATTGGTTTTGGAGATAATGCTGCAGTATAGCACACAAATCTTTCACATGTAGCATGGGTTTCTAGGTGAATATATGATGTCTCACCATAAGGTAGATTTCTATCCACCTGTTTTTATGTGCATTTTCAATTCACACATACAACGTTTCTACACTTAGTAGAAATGGTAAAAGTCAAAATAAATCGACAAAGTGCAATAGAAACAGATTTAGCTAATAAAAGATGAAGCACAAGAAGCATTTGACTTCAACATCCACTGATATGGAAGCTGAAGAGCTGAAAAATAGAGGCAGATTATCTCCTCATTGATCAACACAGATCTGATGCAACCTTCCTCACATTAATACACTAAACAAACATTATCTCATAATGTCATATTTCCATTGGGTTTTCTACATTGTTTTTCACCATTTGAGATTTAACTGCGCTATTATTGTTATGCCTTCTTGTTGCGCCCTCTTCTTCTACAATGGTATAATAGTTTTCAGACTGGATAATTGGTACCACCTACAGCTTATCTCAATGAACCAACTCCCAATAATCACATAATGGTCGTTGAAGGAAACGGGCATTTGTTCGCATTTTCCTCTGCTGATTTTCTCAGAATACATTGGTTGGAAAAAGCCTGATGCTTCTACAGTTCGACCATGAAATAAAAACAGCTACACAGAATTGATTATAGTCTGTTTTTCTTTGTGAAACATGATGTCAACACCCCAGATCGCACTGTTCAAGTATCTTTGTCAGTCACTGTGTGGCATGCTTCAGAGGGTCTGATGTGAAGGTGAGGTTAACCTTAACTTGAACAAGCTGAATGCGGATGAAATCCATTCAAGAACACAGTGAACAGAAGCCGTGTTCACTGTCTGCTTCTTGTAAGTCTCTTCACAGACGCCGGCTACCTCATGGGTAATGTAAAGATTCTTTAAAGTGTCACACATCTCGTTAACAGAAGTGACAAGCTTTGGAGTGTGAACAAATGTAGGGGATGTAAAGGTTATGGTGACAACAAGAGCATTTGGACTGCTACTTATGTCGCCACTCAACTTTGTGAATTTTTGCCAGTTATGAGATGATAAATTAGCAAAATTGTCCTTCATCCTTAGCTAATACTACAGGGAGTTCTACCATTTGGACCGAAGCCATTGGAAGACAACACTGTGGTTAGTGTTGGTATAGATGTTGTCTACCAAGACTCTGATTTACCACCACATGACGCATCCTTACGCCCCAGACTACTCATTAGATGACCTCTGGGTAAATAAATGCAGATGGACATGCCACAACACACACACACACACACACACACACACACACACACACACACACACACACACACACACACACACACACACACATGCTTATCCCTCAGTAATACATGATTAACATCTAATCACCAGATGACCTCATAATCTGCTAACTTCAGACCCCTTTTGGACATTTCAATATGTGTGCACAGGTCTTTAATAAACCCAAAAGAGACAAGGACACAAGAGAAGAGGTAGATCAGAAGGAGAGAGAGTTTTGACCCGTTTCAAGGTGTAAATGAGCAGCGATGAGATGGAGGCTTTTAATAACTAAACAAATAGCCCCGTGTAATAAATGTATTCTCTCTATATATATATATATATATATATATACATAAATTATTGTATTTTCACAGCATTACACATGACTAACTGCAGTTCACAAACATGATCATCTGAAAGACTATAGAATTAAGTCTATTGGTCTCCTCCAGTAGAAGGTTTGTTTGCTTTTAATTACTCCAACTTAACCGTCTAAACTAGCTCTATTAAAGCATGCTCCATTAAGACTCCATTATACTGGTGTGAATAGGCATTGCATTGCTCCTGGATTTTTTTCTTTCTTAATCTACTTTGTAAATTAGATTTACATTCCTTTTATCAATTCACCCAAAAACTAGAGGTCACATGTCTCTAATTAACATGCAAACGCTGATGTAAGCCTGTTTCCTTTTCAGTGTCAAAGTTTCCTCTTCAAACAAACGGCTCTGAGCAGCTCAGTGCTAAGCAGTGCTTAAAGTGGTGTATTGAAAAGCAGTTTCATTCCCCGCTTTAAACTATGACAGGAGAGTTTTTCTATCTGCCACAGAGGGAACACAGTGCCGCAGTCTGAACACAGCATGCCACCTAATAAACTGAATGGATGAATAAGAAAATGCGGAAAATAATTCTGCTAATTAAAGTATTAAGAAAGAACATTTCCCCTGCCCACAAACACACACACACACATTCTCAATGTAAAGGTTGAGTGGATCTTTAGTTACCCGTGGAAAAGGTTTCCTTTAGTTATAAAGGCCCCAAGTCTCTCACAGTCACGAACAGAAAGCGTGTTCACCACTTCAGTCTGCTATTCCCACACCAACTTAAGGTGTTTGTTCATGCAACTAAACACAAATGGTGTGTCCTCTGCAAAGCCACAGTCTTTCTACAGAACAATTACTCCTCTAACACACCTCCGGTAGAGTGCTTACATGTAGGTAGGATTCTTTTTATAATCTCATTTCTATTCCTATTCTATTACGCTGCTCCTCTCTACAGATTCAACAAGACTAAGAGTCTACATTCATACTAGCAGCTCTGTGTGTACTTGCTGTACTTTCTTAGCAATCCATTCAATACCTTTTTTAGGACTTTTAACCAAAAGCCCAAAGTGTTTACCTCCTGGTGGCCCTCGAGTAAAAGGCAGGGCGATTATCAAAGTCTGTCGCATCCATCCTGTGGGGGATTGTTTTTTGCATTCACAGATTTCTTTTCATGTACATTCTTATCCATCTTCTGCATACGATACACACCGGGGCACGTCATTGAAAATGTATTTAGATTCAAAGCCGGTAAAAATTCTGTTTCTCATTTTGAAACGGTTGCCTTTTCTCACTCCACGCCAACCGTCTATGTTAAAATATTATCAGAGCGTATCCAAGCTTCCAAGAAAACATGGATAATCCCAGTGACTAATAAAACAATCTTCAATTGGCGTATTACTTTAATCTGTTCGTACTATATTTCTAGTGTTGCCTATGGGTCACCATTCTCACGAGGAACTACCAGACCAGAAAAAGCATGCGTAAAGCTATACGCTTTACACATGCTTTGTATTTGAGAGACGTGTAACTGAATATGAAGAGCTACAGGTGGTAAAGTACGAAATACATTTCTGCTGTGACGAGAGATTTGTGGAGAGATTCTTCTTCGTGACACAGTGGGAGAACCCCTAGAACAAAATGTCACACAGCTGATGACCAGATTACCAAGAATTCCACTGAATACAACTGCCAGCAGCGCTGCATCTCATGGCATTGTACCACTGCTTTTCCAGAGGCATGCATCTTCACACCAGCCTGCACTGGCATCTCATCTCCCCACTGCTGCTCCACTGATGAATAGTTTCATGAATATCTCAGGCATGAGATATTCATGAAACTATACAGTATGAGGGTAACCACAGATGTGTGCAGAACCCACCCGTCGGCATTGTAAATAAGAACCTCAGCTCAAGTTCTGAATGGGAGTCATAAAGAACCAGGCCCCCTCAATTGCTTCCCTCTCTTTTTGAAGAAAATGCTAGAGACCGTATCAGGTTTTTGTTGTTGCTGCACCTGTTTCCCGATCTGCTTTTCTTCCCCTGATGTCCTTAAAGGTAGTACGTTGTAGACAAGCGAAAGACAAACACTTTTTTTTAAGTGTGTGAAGGCCAGAACTAATAGAAAATAATTTGTGCAGACACAAACTATTTGTTCATACACATTCAAAAATACTCTGTTTTGATGGAATTCAGCCCATTAGTTCCTCAGAATACAATGCTGTTGTTCGGTTGTTGTTTTTTGTGATTATACCATTATCATCTATGCATAGCAATTTGAGTAGAAGCAACATGACACACACACGCACACAAAACTGTTGTTTTTGGCAGAATCTTGAGTGCATAGTGACAGTAAGCTATTGGCACTGAAATAAACACGCATGGTTCTTCTCTTTTTTTCCCTTAAAAGACAACTGTACAAAATCTGAAGGTGAATATGAAGGTCATCAACATATCAGTGTCATGATATTAACTAGATAGATAGATGGAGATAGAAAAATGATCGATACTATAGAAAGATACTACAGATGGGTGGATAGATAGATAAACCCATCATGTGATGTCACATCCACCCTTGGCGCGCCTCCCCTGCAGTCTGCTGGAACTAAAATATTTGAATATTTCCCCCTCGCTCAAAACTTTTTTTCTCGGCTCTGCTGTCAGACGGAGCGCCGTGGAGCGGAGGGGTGTGATGCCGGTGAACGTGTGGAGCCTGTGGAGCCTGTGCCGCCGCCGTCGGAGCGCTCTGTCCGGGGTTTGACCACAGTAGAGACCGCGGTGAGATGAACGAGAGGACAGGAGCTCTATGTTAAAGGACTGCACCTTGGAGAAAAGTGGCTGCAGGAGCCCGTAACCATGCGGGTCCTGTTGAGCGTCCTGTACCCCGTCCTCTCCCTCACCATCTTCGGATTATATCCCTCTCTGGTGAGTTTTTTTTATTTCACATTATCTTCTAATCGCTTGCTGCCACTTGTTTCACATCAGCTTCATATTGGCTATAATCATTTCCCACTATTAACGGCTATATTTCACTCGGGTTTGAGGACACCAGCGCGCAGCCGGTAGCCTGTAGTACATCTATCCGGTATGGACTCACCCATCGCCCCGATACGTGTCAGTCTCTCTTATGGAGGCTGTCATGCCAAACTTCAATCAAAAGTCCCACAATTTGATATTGCTTCTTTTAATCACCAGTAATATAAAGCTGGTTAGACACGACTTAAAGGAGCATCGCAGATCCACAACATGCGCGACACTTGGGTGTGGGTGTAATTCACCTGGCCGCACTTATGTCCACGATAATAATATTTTTTTTAAATAGGAGTAGGCTAATCAGTATGCCTGCCGCGCTCCTCCACGAAGGTGGGCTGAACCAATATGAATCAATTCTTAAAACTTTCGAGAATGCAGTGCTAGTTAGTGGATCATGTGTATGACACATTTGACAAATAGACCCTATTAATTCAGGACGGGCTTGAAATAGCAAGAAAAATATGTAACTGCCTGCTTTTCATTGCATTTCTTTCTAAGAAAAAAATGGAAAGTACTGCATGCAATAGGCAGAACATCGAATCGGCGTCTCACTTGTGCTGAAAAACACTACCTTTGTGACTAATCGCTTTCAACCTATTAAGCACCCATCTTGCCCACTTGTGGATCATCTTTTGTTTGTAAGATAAATGTGTTACAATGCGATTGTGAGAGCAAGTGCTTTGGGCGAAACAGTCATTTCAGCAAAGGCTATTGATTAGCACATGGTGATGCTTGATACTCAGTCTCAGTGGAATAACCTCTTCCTCCCCCACCAAGGACACTGTCTGTCCTGTCTTAATTAAATACCGTGTTCCTGTTTCTGTCTGAATTTGGTTTATCTTTGTGCAAATTGCATCGAGTACATTTTAGGGAATTGCATGGGCAGTGATTTGTAGTTTTGTACTAAGGGGGAAAGCTGGAAGAAGCTGTGACTTAAGGACAACTCCTTTCAAAGTCCCTTATGATTAATGGAGAAATCAATACGTTGCTCTGGATCTTCTGATGATGAGGGTGTGGAGCTGTCCACTCGCTGGTGCTGAAACCTCACCACACGAGCTCACTGGCTATGCAGCAACCCACAGGATGGGATAGAAAACATTATCCATCATTTCATATGCAGTTGTCTGAACCTTTTTAGGCAGAGTGCAAGGATGCTGACAAATCTACACCCAATGCCAGATACTGCTTTGTACATGGTGTTGAGATCTTTGGTCCCCTCTTAGTCCCTGAACAATTAGGCGATAAATCACTTTGGCAGTTTATCGTTATCAAGTAAAAAATACCTAATGTCCCATATTCAGCTCCTCCAATGTGAGGTCTTGCTGCTTTTACAGTTTCATATGATTTCCAATACCTTTTTTTTAGAAAAGGCAATTGGATGCCGTCAGTTTGGTTATTTCTAACACTTTATAGGTTAAGCAATTCAGTGAAAGTGTAATGGATACATTAACCAGAAATGAGAATAATCTTGGTCCACAGGTTTTTGTTATTGTGTTAACAGAGAGCTCTGGATATCTACCGACATCCTCTTTACATTTTAGAAATACATTTCTGCAGTGTTACCCGTGGTTACCTCTGATGACTATCATTCAGTTCAGTTTCTATCTTTCATCGCTTTTGATTAAATCAATGAATACACCGCTGCCATTGAGGAATGAGTGATATTGCTGGAGCAAGACCTGCATGCAAATTGCTAGCCCGACCCTTTCTGCTTCAGTGTGTCAAAAGATCTGGAAAGGCAAAACCTTTTATAGTAATACACTAAGCCTGAAATTATTAAGCTGTCACTCACAGACTGTCAGACGTTGTACAGAAGGCTTTGTTCATTATAGTAAGGGGCGGCAGCCTCTACCTCTTGGTATGTAAGTTAATGTCTCTTTTGTTTTGTTTTTCCCCGATAGGTTCAGTTTAGCAACCATAAAATAACCTGTTAAGACAGATCTATTCTGCATATAAAGTTGGGGCTAATGGTATGGAATCCCCTTTGCTGTGGCGTGGCATGATCCTCTCCAATATTACCTCTGCATCGTACACGACGGATCCCAAAGGAGCCTTTGTGAGAAAATGAAATATTTGCATAGTTTAGTTTTCCCTTATGGTCTGTGCCAGCCGGGTAATTACACAGTGACTGCTAACGGCATTGTGTTACTCTCATCATGATCAAAATGATGACTGGAATTTGTGTTTTATGATTACACATTATATCCTGCACCTGGAGGACATATCGATTGGGGGAGAAAGAGAGAGGCTTAATAGACTCCAGGAGTCTGACGTCAGACCGCTTCCAGAATTCAACTGCCCACTTAAAATTCACTAGACATATCTTTCCTTAATCGTTACAGCTAATGGTAAAAAAAAAAAGAAGAAAAAAATCAATTTTGAGATTTTAGGTAAAATCCAGTGTTTTTTCAACATCGTCTTTCATTATGACTCTTTTTTATTATCTAATGCCAGTCTGAAATAGGCTACAATAAGTCCTACCTCTAGTATCACATGACGCTCATTCTAGCTATATTTGAAATTCAGCTACACCAGCAGTCATGACTTGACATTTGCAACTGAATGTGGTTTTTTTTAAGATGAAATGAAGCGGTAGATAATGTAGAGGGGCTTAATGTATTTCAGCTATGCTAAACCTGCCCTGTCCTGCCTGTATTTGCAGGGCTTTTGTGCTTACAGTAATGGAGCCATGTTGTTCCCTGGGATATGAAGTAACAGTTAAACTGTTTTGTAACAGCAAACAGGTTCCTTGCAAACCTTAATTCTCCCCAATATGTTTGGTGGATAAATAAACGAATGATGTGCATGGCTGCGTTGAACAAAACTGGAGTAACAGTGACTCATGTGGATGTTTAGGAGCAGTTTCTCTTGGAGATTACATTCCAACACCAGTGGAATGGAGCTTTGTGTAGGTAGTTGCCCTTTGTGTTAGCCACCGTGAGTAGGTGACAGGCAAGCACACACCCACACACTTGCAGTCACACTCACACACAAAGTCTGATCCACTTGCAATGTAATGTAAATGCAACTTCTTTCTTTTTTTTATGTGATCACAGCTGCAAAGGTTGGGGAGAAATTTTGTTTTGTCCTCTCATCAATATGACGTCATGTTGATCATTAATCATATGAAACGCAAAAAGGCATTCTCTGAAAGGATCGTGTGATCTAGAGCTGAAGGTGTCGTCTGCCAGGAGACGATGCTGTTTCTGCTTATTTGAGACTCTTTTTCCAGCTTGCATTAGCATTTCTGTGGCTGATGCACTCGGGCTCGGTAGGAGAATTTGTCTGCCACAGATGCCATATTAAAAGATGAGCGATGCTGTAGGCACACACCTACACACATATTCATATTTCAAATCACCGTTTCCACCGGGGGCCAAATTAAAGATGGCACCCTCTAAATATATATGTGTCGACACAAACAAAGCAAACAGCTAGCCACAAGACTGCCAGCAAAGTCATTAGTTGTGACGCTGCATGTTTCATGTTTGAAGCAGGGAGGGGGGGTAGTCAGAGCTGATGGACTGGAAATAAAGAAAGTCCACTGATGATGGATGTGAATTGTTCATTCCAGCAGCGGGGTAAAATATGTGGCGCTTTCTGCTCCTGTCTTGGAGAGATGGTAGACGGTTTGAGTCTGTGTGAGGTTGTAATGAGTTGCCTGTCACTTTCTTTTAATGCGTGCTTTAGGATATGTCAGTTGTTAGGTATGTGGAAGGTACATTTTATGAATAATTCAATTGAGCTTATGTTTGTGAGGCAAGTGAATTAATCCTGTTGATTAGTAATAAGATGTCCAAGTACTGACAGTGACAAATAAGCCCAGGTACGTATGAACAGTTCTCTGTTCTTGCATGCCTTGTGCTGTCTTGCCTGTTTCTGGCTCTCAGTAAACACTATTCTATCTAAAAGGAGATACATCAACAGAGATTAAACTAATGTGTGTCATTAGGAAATGCTTAACTTTCTTTCCCCTGTTTTGAGCTCTTTTTCACTCCTCTGGGTGAATGCATCTCAGTTAATAATAGTCTAAGTTGTAATTACAGGAGTTGAGACATGATGTTGAAACTACCGGGGGCATAGTTACGACCCTCTCCCTCCGTTGCCCTCGTGATTACAGTAATTACAACCCAAGCGGAGCCCATATCACGTGCATATCGCTGGATGAGAGCTGAAAGGCTGGACTTGAGAGGAGTGGAAGACATTTGTGGTCTCAATAAATTTATACTGGACTCATTCAACCAGCGAGATGATTATGGGCTTGCTTGTTAATTTCTTACTAGCAAAGATAAAATGTAATATAACTTATTAAGTAGCTTTAAACAGAGCGGCAGATCTCGGCTGACGATGAATTACTAGAGCAGAGTTGAGTTTGAGTTTAATGTAGGTTACCTAAAGCTTAAAGTATACCACAAGAATACTGGCAATGTGTCTATGTTGTATTTGTGTATTTTACTTTTTTTTTTTCTTTGTCCTGTTGCTAGGCTTTACATTCTCGCACAGTTTATATGCTATATACACTGATAACTGGGGCAGATTTACCACTCAAAATTAATAAAATATAAAGTTTGGAACAATTGTTACTCGATTCTCGTTATATAGCAAGCAACCGTCAATTTTCACAGCTGAAGTGTCAACCTGGCAGA
Source organism: Ophiodon elongatus (assembly GCA_016806645.1). Classification (NCBI taxonomy): domain Eukaryota; kingdom Metazoa; phylum Chordata; class Actinopteri; order Perciformes; family Hexagrammidae; genus Ophiodon; species Ophiodon elongatus. The sequence continues at coordinate 326,167 of JACSYO010000492.1, read as the reverse complement.
TCTGATCAGCTTTAGCTTACTCGCTTTAAAACGAGAATCTTGTAAAAGGGGTCTTTATAATGAATTTGATGGTTACATACATGATATAAAACAATTGATGCTAAAACTGCATGTACCAGGCAAAAAGTCAGCATCCTCAGCAGTTGATGATCCTCGTAGTAGATATTTTAATCAGGAGAGACTTGTATAGAGTTTAACAATAATTTATTACAATTGCATAACATTTGAATAGTGCAAAGTCTTTGGCGATTGGAATCCATCCTTAATTAGGATAAGCAAGGGGTAGTGATGCTGATATCGGCTAAGGCAGAATCCCTCCTGGAGTCCAGACACTGGTGGTGGTGGTGAAGAAGGAAGTTGCTGTAACCCGATGATGAATGAGGAGCATGACTGCTGCTGATTGGAGGAGCCCGGGGTGGAGGAGGGTTGCATCTGTTTTGAGCTGAAATGACAACTGACAGCAGCAGAGAGGAGAACCTATTTAAAAGTTTGACAACAACGATGTGATTGGCTTAAGGAAACTGCGCAGAATCTGATTGGTTAATTTAAAGTGCACGCCCCCCAATCAGCTGATGGAGTAATCCAGGGAGAATTAGAGACTGAGATTATGAATGACAAAGAGTGTAGAGAGTGTCTTCCTGACTGAACTTTTTCTTGAGCTTCATTGAAATAACATCATATTTTTTTTGTATCACATTGTGCAGCTTAGCTGACACATTAGTTGACATGATGTGTGAGTAGAATAGAATTGAAGTCTCCGTTATGAAGGCATTAAGATTGTAAGCCATGTATTCAAACAATGGCAGCCTGTGTTAGATGAGATATGTATTTTTGTTTTTTGAAAAGGCTGAAAAACAATCCCTTCACACTTTTAAGAAGTCACGTATCACTCTTGCTTTGGCCCCATGCCCACAGCTTCAACATGTGAAGAAACCCAAAGCTTGACAGATCTGCTACGCCTTAGCCATAATTGGACAATCACTGTTTGGGGGAGGTACGAGCGGTCAATTGTAGATTTCCAGTGCAGCTGCGGTACAATGGAGGTCCATGCCAGCCTTAAATGTTAATTGTAAGCATCCGGTTTTGGTCTCTGTTCAAAATCAAAGAAGCACTTCTTTCTTTTTGCACACATGTTCACCACTCATACAGTGCTGCAGTAGCCTCACGCGACATGAAAGAGTCCACAACCTAGTTAGTCAGCTAGCTAGCTAATGTAAAAGTTACACCATGTCCATTTAACCTGCTCACATTTGAAGCAACAAGGCACTCTCAAAGTTGCTGAAAGACATTCTAAAGAAACATAAAATCATTAACTAAAGTAAAAGTTTCAGTAATTACAGAAAATAAATTGCCATATAACTTCAAAGGACATTCTGGATTGCACTGCACATACTAATGAAATGGTATCTAAGAGTTTAAAGCATTCCTTTGACTGTTTTATCCTCGTAGATCCTATAATTGCAATCATTGCTTATTGCACCGCTGATACCAAACCAGTGTGAACACATACATCCGTAATTTATGCATAATCTTATTTTCCGCACACTCTTCTGCCTCTACATCAGAATGGAGGCTGAAGTGGAGAGTCTGTTGGCGCAGCTTCAACATCCCCTTACTGACACCACTGCAGAGCATAATTAGAAGGAGAAAATTCAAAGGTTAGAAGAAATGATCAAGTGAACAAACTTTGCAGCGATCTTTATTTTTTTAAACAGTCTGCAAATTCTGTGACATTAATATGGCAGGAATGTCCTTTTCCAGGATTCAATTTTTTTTGAGTTTCTTACGCAATACTAATGAGCATACTCTCACTTTACAAACACTTACCCCAAAAAGCTGCTGAGACATGCGCATGTTGATGTCATAGATTTGATTTGGGCTTCAATTAAAGTCGGGTTCTTATCCTCTGCTCCACTAGATTTACCAACATAATGAGTAAAAATCCCAATTACGGGGCCTCCTTCGGTGAAACGTATCGCAAAAGAGTAATGCTCAAGATGAGGGTGCTTGAAATTTCATTAAATACACCATACTTATTTTATTAATCCTATTTTTTAATTTTGGTAACACTGATTTACCCCCTCTACTATCCATCATGATTTAAAACATCTTCAACCCGACTTCATTTCCACACATTGAGAAAAAGATTTACGTCAGAGCGATGTCCCAGCTGCTTAGTATTCTGCTTGTGTATGCATGTAGCATTCAGTGTGGCCCGATAATGTCCACTGGCTTTACTCCACCAATAATGTTTGATGACTGTTTCATCATCATCCTCCAGGGTGCTCCTGACTGACATGCCATCTTGTTCAGCCAGAAGACTCACTGAAGCACGCCCTAGAAAAGAAGCACAAGGGTGGGGACGAGCAAATGCTGTAGCTCACTCAGAGACTGTGCCGAGGTCCTGCAGAATTATCTATTCAATCTTCTCTTTGCTGGGGTCAAAATCGGCAAGAAGGTGGAACGCCTCGAGGAAATTAATCTCCCTGCACGCCTTTCATCACAGTCACATTTGAGAGAATAGATGGCATTTCCTTTCGCTGTGTCTTTTACCCCTCCCTATTTCCCTCCATAGTGTGCATCAGCTCTTTGTCAGTATCTTACTGGAACCTTTTACGGTCTCCGGTTCATAGTTGCCAGGATTGCTGTTGCCTGTGTTTAGGGGTGTTACCATTTGTCATAGCTGTCTTGGATGTCGGCATCAGTCTGGTTACAGAGCTGGCTGCACATGCGAGTTCATTTTCCCCCTGCCATTAGAGCTAAAATGTTAACTCATTTAAGCAGTATGATCATCAGTTACAGAACTGACATGCGCATTCCACTTCACTTGCCTCCAATACCCTGGCGGCTTTTTGTTTGGACAGGTTGATAGATGACTGGATAGATAGCATCTGGTTAGTTCTCTGTCTTGTGGCAGGCAGGACAGCAGCCTTACTGTGATATCAGATTTAGCTTTATTGGCATCACTGACACATGAATTTGACTCTAAATGTATTAATAGGGCTGGTTTTTTGTTGTTTTTTTATATTACACAATGCTTATTCTAACCTGCTGAGTTAAAAGCAGGTGGATGCACAGCAAAGTAGAGGCGGGACTAATTCCCAACACATTTGTTTATCCTAATCACTGCTTTAAAGATCTAAACAGAGCATCTAAGCGAGACTGAATTGACAGTTCTGATGTCCTGCAATGTAATGCACACAGATATCTAGTGACAAAGAGTAAAGGCATGCATGACTTAAAAGAGATGTTTTCATCGATCACCTTATAGCTCCATCCACCTGTTTGTCTGACAGCGGTGGGGAGGAAGGTGCCACTTGAGGAATAGCCAGATGAGAGTAATCTTGCACTTCCATATGTTACACTCCAGTGGCAAAACAATAATAATGGCTACTTAGAATTAGACTATATGTGTCCTTTTGCTGCCTCTCTGTAGCTCCAGCTGATGCTTGGATATTTGGATACCTCTCAAGCTGTTTATCTAGACTGTATTTATAACACATTGATTTCTGCCACTGCTGCCTCTCACCTCACCTGTGATATCCCACTGGGGAGTTCCTCCCATTGTCAGACCCATACAGTATAGCAAATGGAATCAGCAATCATGAGACCAGCCAAAGAAATAAGTTTAAGAGACCAAGGCTATGCTGAGCAGGGTGGAGATCCGTTTACGGTGCAGACAGTCATCTACAGTATATTGACTTGCTGTGAATCTTGGCAGTGGCTAAAACAGATTCACTTAGCAGTAAACAGAATGGTTCATCTGCTAGAGTCCAACTAGTTTTGTGGCAAAAAAATATATTCTATCAAGTTACGAGTGTAGAAAAATTCTTCAGTATACATAGCAAGTCACTTGGATTATCCTCAGAACTTAACCAATTTATTTATCTAAAATTGTTAAGAATAAATAAATAAAATGCATGCAATGAGAAAGAATGCAATGCAAAAAGACAAGATGACAGACAAAACAAAGATCTTTTAATTTGAACTGATGATGTGCATGAAAAAGTAATGCAGGAAGCAACCCAACCTAATATTCCACCTCGTTCCCCAGTGTTTTCAAAACTGTAATCGTAAATGACTCACGGTCATGGGTGAGGGCAAAGCAAGTGATTCGGATCTGATGCCAGCAGCTAAGTCTCCCTGACATCCTTCACTAACTCGGTCTTAACCATTTCACCCATATTCACCTATCCATTCACTCTCGCTCCCTCATCAACCCCCTCCGAGTTTTCCTCAATCACACAAAAGGTTGATGAGGACTAAGAAGATATTACGTGTGAAGTAGGCAAAGTAAAACAGATGTTGATGACAGAATAACAAACAGCAACAGGGATTCAATTAGGTGTGTAATTGGCAGGATACCTGTCTGCTGGGAAGAGCATGAAATGTATCTTCCACAGGGAGAAATTCATTACAATTCTTGTTTATGCTTTGTGGGTGCTGTTGACTTTGCATGTTTCTACCAAGTGATCCAAGATTTGGAAAATCAAGTCCACTTCTGTACAGCATATCAGCTGTGAGCAAACAAAGTTGTCCAGATGAAAATAGCAACAGTGGTGACTGGTCATTTCTGATGGAACTTAACAAATGACAATAAAATAGGTTTATCACTCAAACTTAAAATGTTTGATTCCAAGACTAAACCAATACTATTGGTAACGTACATAAATCTAATATTTTAATCTAACACCTTCAATAAATGTCCTTACTGGCAATGAGGAAGTCCAACTATAACAGGTCGTTAACAGGCAACTTTGCCAATCTTATTTAATAAATTATATACTTCATTTTCAGAGTTCAGAACAGCAAATACTTGCTGACAATCTTTGAATGTTGCCTGCTTAATCTCCTGATCATGGTAATAAGCCACAAATAAATAGCTTTTTCACAAATAACCATCTTTTGTTTCTTGGAATTATACTATAAAATGCAACACGAATAATCTCCATTTTATTGTGTTGCCTATCACAGCCACATATCTACCAATTGAAAATGCAGTGCTGCAGGCAACATTTTGGCCAGACTCATTAAAAAGAAAATTACGTATGCATTGTTGCCCTGGTTACCCAGTGGTTTGGATGGAGACACAGGGGAGGACTGGCAGTAAGGGATGGTCCTCAGGGAGTTAGCTGCGGAGAGAGATGTTGTTAATTGATGGAACCGTGCGTACTCTTAACTCTGCAGTACAGACTGTAAAATTACGAATCAAAATTATTTGTTTGATGTACACATAAGAACAGATGTTTCTGTGGTTATCTTGCAACAGACTGGTGCTGGTGTAAAAAAGGATGGTGGGTCCAGTGTGCATGATTGCAAAGTGTGCACTCAAATTGGAGAATGCAGATGGAAGAGATATTTGCTGTCTTCAGATGGCTGTAAAGAGTCACCAGAGTAAAGGAAATGCCTTTGGAGTATATGCTGATAGCTGTTTGTAAGAATCATTCATTTTTTCACTATATATGATTTTAAGTTTTGCAGGTATTTGGTCATAAACTAAAGTATTTGACACATTCAGGTTTTGACCTGATGATGACACTAAACAAAAGGTTAAGAGATCACCAAAGTTATTACAATTCATCCTGAGAGGAGCATAAATGTCTGTACAAAATGTCATTGCAATCCATCCAATAGTTGATGAGACATTTCTTTTTTAATGCCAAAAATGTCAGTGTCATGGTGACTCCAGAGGAAAAGTCAGGGTTGTTCAAAGTCATGAAGATACATCGTTAGGTAACCATGACTGTCTGCCAACTATCAAGAAAATGCAGCGGTGTAAAAGCTTTGACCTGTGTTGCTGTTACATGATAAGATGGGTGATCACCAAAGTAATTGGGATTCATCGTCTGGGGACCATGACTATTGATGCAAAGGTTGCTGAGCGATTTTAGTCTGGACCAAAGTGGTGAAACGATTCTTCCAATGTGACTACAATTAGCTACAGCAAATACAGTATTACAGGAGTACACTGGCCAATACATGCTACTAAAATATACATAGGTTTTTAAAAAAAGCAGCTCATAAAACTGGCAGCCTTTAAGCAATATTAGGCGAAGTCAAGCACTTACAGTAAAGTAGTCCTGCAATAAACCCAACAGTCACGCAGCACAAAACGATAAACCTGTGGCCAGTTCTCATCAGATTATGTGAAGAATACCTCCAGTCCTGATGTAGGAAAACTTGTGCTTCAAGGCAGTCGTCACTAACGGTTAAAATGATAACTCGATGAACCCCAGTTGTCCTTACTTGAATATATAAGTCTATTACAACACAAATCTGGCCAGGGAAGAGCTCGGTACAGCATGCGTAGACACAGTCATATAAAAAACTTAAAGTAACATTACATTTGCTCAGCCTTTTACAGTGTATCCTGTGTCATATAGATAGATGTATAATCACGCCACCATGGAGAGTTAACACAATGTTGTGTAAACCGTGGTTCAGACTTTTGCCACAGGTCTCAGGAGCATCCAAAAGGCCAATCTTATCTTAACCTCCAGACATGCAGAGCCTCTTCGCATATTGCATGCCAAGAAGGAAGGACTCTGAGGCCGAACCATGACCATCGACCATGCACAACTCATTCCTTTACGTCTAATAATTTTTTTCTGCAACAATTCCTTTCCTGTCACCTGGTTATTCCCTGTTGGCCAGATGACAGATATACTGTACTGTAAATGTCACTCTTGGCTTCACTGAGGCTCGAAAAGTTTGAGGACTGATTCACAGTTCAATCAGATCACCTCATAAAAGTCCAGCGTTCATTAATAGGTATACTAGAACTGAGACTGCCCTTGTGTGCAGCAATAAAAGTAATAAAGTCATGATCATTCATTATTAGTGGCTATTGGACTGTCTTGCAATCTTCTAGTCAGTAAGTTGTATTCAATCATTGGGAAATAGAGGCCTGTTTTTCAAATAACAAGTTAATATCAGATAACCCTATTGGATGTTGGGTGGATGCCATAACAAACAATTGGGCAAAATGATGGTTCATAGTAAATCGCTACTACCGCAAACCATTTATCTCTCTTGGTCTCTCCCTCTCCCAATCGCACACTCACTAACATTACGCTGCACACACAACCTACACACTGATTCCTTAAAGAAGTTTGCTACTTAAAAGAAACCTCAAAAAACTGTTTATTGGCGGGAACCCTGTTTGGCTGCAATGAAACACCTTATCATGTGTAATTTCTTAAAGAAAAAACTTCTAAAACCACCAGGAAGTGAGATTATTAGTTCACAGCCCACTCTATGAATTTAAATTATTGATTGACCTAATACATCTGGTATGAGTTATAGAAAGTGTTAATCAATCTCAGTGCTGATTGGGCTAAAGTGGCTAGAGCACCACAGGATCTCTTTTTTGATCAAACATGGAGGAGTCATACATCTGGCTGTTGTTTTCTGATTTACACATTGATTACTGACACAACATATTGTCTGTTGGCAACTTATCTTCAAAAGTACTGATGACCACTGCATCTACAGCCGCCTTAACGCGGCCTTTAGTCCAACCATGGCCAAGAAAGACTAGGGGATCAAGAAGAGAACTACAGAGGAAACACAAATGTGTCCTGGCAACCTGCTGTGTGTTTGTGTGTGCAGAACATACTATATGTAACCACTCATGCGTCTGCGTGTGTGTGTGTGTGTGTGTGTGTGTGTGTGTGTGTGTGTGTGTGTGTAAGTCATGCCTGTGCAGAGAGGAAAACTCTCGGCTGGGGAGGGCTTTGAGCTGTTGTACACTGTTTTGTGAGGATGATTAATGACTAGACTTTGGCGCGCAGTTCTGTGAAACCATTGTAGCCTTGGGGTCTGATCTTCTTCTAGCTAACGTAGCGAGAGATAGAACATATTGAAAAATTTGACGTTGTCTCATCAACAACATAGTTGCATAAGGTAAAAAACAATGTTATTAAACTAGATAAGGTAAAACATGTTGCTCCTTGTGTGTGATACATTACTAACTTGGCCCAATTAAATAATTAGTGCTAGTCGGTGCTTGTATAGAAGCACCCTTTTATGTCTGTGCTGTCATGCATTAGTAAGTGATTTCTAAGCATCGGTGAGACGGACTGTTCTGTCAATGCCATCTATTTGCCTATTTTTTTACTTTTCTGTCTGTTTTCCTTAATTTTCTCCTCAGTACATGTTGGCGCCCTCCGTGTTTATTCCCCACCCCATCTCATCATCTTATGTGTGCTGCCTTCGTACTTCTCTGTCGTGATGTGCCTGCATACCTACTCTCCTACCTCTATACCTCTTTCCCCCTAATTGACAGTCAAGTCCTCTTTCTTGTTCTTTGTCAGCATTCTCCTGTTTTCATTGTTTTTCTTATTATTTTTTTCAGCTACTGTTTTCCTTCATAACCACCTCTTCAACTATTCTACTTGTTCATAAACCCCCCTTCCTCCTAACTTACCTCCTTTTCTTCAGATATGACACTTGGGTTATAGTGGATGTCAAGGTTTACCATCAAAGTCCTTGGTGACAAAGAACATAAATATTTATACGCGTACAAAAGCATCTTCAGGCTTGTTTGTCTGTTTTTGCTTGATTGAAGCGTCAGCTGAATCGTTCCATTGCTAGAGAGTGCATGGCCACAGTTCCTATGAATAATTGAGAAAAAGTACTTGAAGTCATTCAAAGTGTATGTCTGAAGTTTTCAAAATGCACTGTGTAATGGAAATGGAGAACACTTGATTCTGAATGACAAGATTTTGTGCATTTTCCTTGCGCAATGCCACAGTTTTAGCATAATGGCATGGCTGTGACATACAGTAACGGGAAAATAACTTAAGCCAGAGTTTGAGAAAGATACTGTATTTTCGAAGAGAACTGCATTAATTAACAAAACTTTGATTTTCATCGATTACAATTGAGCATGTTATATATATTGTACTCCGACCCATGCAGTTATGAAAAATAATGCACTGTGACTGCGACCAATAAAACATGACGAATATCTGTCTCGCTTGTCCAAGTAGGCATCCAAACAGTGTGGATAAGGACTTTGCTAACGACATGCACTTGTCAAACCCTCTCTAACAGACAGAAGACCAGGCAACATATCAACACAATATTTAATACTAAGTAAAAAACATTCACCTGTTAGAAATCTGCAAGTTAAAGGGTTTTAGAGTGGAGGCAGTCACATGTCCATACATTTTGTCTATGATCCAGACCTGAGAGAAGGCTTGACTCCTTTACCCTCCACCTAGAAAAAAGTATTTTTCAACTTATTGTTAAATTCCTTTATATGTGCTTTGTCAGCAATACAGATGCCCAAATGTTTATAATAAGGGGATTATCTCACATCAAACATCCAATTTATTAAACACTTATCATTATTTAATAATATTAAAGTTGAAAGTTGAAATTGATCATGATCATTGTTTCTTCCGAGGTGCACAGCTGTGCACCTCTCTTAGCACTGACATTGTCTGCATAGGTTTTTTCACAGTGGATGCATATGTAGCGCATTCTTACCAGCTTTCCAAAGAGAACAGGTGTCACATAAATATGAACTCAATGATAATACACGCAATACATAATCTAAAATATTGCTCTAACCTCAGTGTTTGGTCTTGCAGACTATCGGCCCAAAGGAGGGCTGGCAGGTGTACAGCTCGGCCCAGGATGCTGATGGGCGCTGCATCTGCACAGTGGTGGCACCAGAACAAACCCTGTGCTCCAGAGATGCCAAGAGCAGACAGCTGCGCCAGCTACTAGAGAAGGTAAGCGCATGTGAAAGGGGATATATACCACCCAAGTGCAGCATAAGCACACAGCAGCACACACTCTTCTGTTAAAGATGGGAATTACAAAAGGGATGAAGCTCTACAAGCTTTATTGTTCTTTTGAGGAGTGTAATACTCGTCTTAAAACATTTTTTATCGTGTGCATTTACCACAGATACGCTGCTGCGTTTGTTCTTTTTCAAAATTAGCCTGTCACGCATTCAGGCACACACAGCCTCACCAGGGAAACCCATCAAAGTGTCTTTCAATTTGTTGAAAATAAAGGAAGGGAAGGGAAGTCAGCCTCACTTCACATGTCAAGTTTATACTATACTATGCTAGACTGCTAAATGTCGATTTGTGAAAAATAACCCTGTTTGGGTTGATTATTTATCATTGTTTTATTCTAGGTGCAGAACATGTCTCAGTCCATTGAGGTGCTGAACCTTCGCACTCAGAGGGATTTCCAATATGTCATAAAGATGGAAAACCAGATGAAGGGCCTGAGGACCAAGTTCAGACAGATTGAGGATGACAGGAAATCCATCATAGCCAGAAACTTCCAGGTATTCTTCACCCTCGTTTAATCACTGCCTGGTTTAATCAAACGTTCAAGCGATCTTTTCTATTTAGTTTCTTTGAATTTAACGTTTTCATGCGACATTCATTTCACAAATGTCATTACACTTCTTTTTGAGAGGATCGATACCTCTCTCAATGTCTTTATGGTAAATATGAGACTACAGCTAGCAGCTGGTTAGCTTAGCTCAGCATAAAGACTGGAAACAGGGGGAAATTAGACTGGCTCTGTCTGAAGGCAACTTCTGAAAGGCACTGCTCCTGGCCAAGAAATAGAACAGCACACAACCCCCTAAAACTACAAATTGTTACACAATGGTTTTCATACAGAGTCATAGTTACTGCCCTGACATGAGGGTGTTGTCAAGTCTCCTCATCCTTTGTGTCAGTGCTAATAATCGTCCCCTTATTCAGACAGAGTTGTTGAGAATAGCAAGGATAAGAGCTGAGGAGCCTATAGAACTTCTTTGTCAGTGTGCAGACCTTTTGTGTGTACATGAAAATAAAGAACTACATACACTACAAAAAAATCTCCCGAATTCAGAAAACGCTTACAATCTCTGGTTATTTCAGAAGCAGTTTTCCTGCTGCAGTTGTCCTGTGTGGATTGCACTGCACAGCTGGTGTGGGAGTAGGGGTATCTCGAGTGTGGCAAGTTGCAAGACGCTGAATGAGTTGGACTCATTCAACTGTGTTGAACAACCCCCAGCATGCCAAGAATGCAGAGATAAAGCCATGGTTTAAGAAAAGTGGGCCGGCCTTCAGCAAATCTGTATTTCATATGAACATTGTAGTTAAACACAGGAATAGATATGTTTGAGGAAATCCTTTTTACTTAACCTTGAAAATGCATGGTAGATATTTGTGGTTTCTCACAAGTTGAAAGGGTAAATGCATGGATGGATGAATGAATAGTTCATTTCTTCATGGTTGGCTAATAGTTCCATTAGGTGCTTCATACAGCACACGGTCTGTTTTCTTCTGATCAATACCACTATTCACTTATTGTCTCTTGGGACTACATATGCTAACATTATATAAAGAGCACTGGAGCAACAAGGAATATGTGTTTAATTCCTAATCAGTTACCAGTGGTCCAGTCTCCCCTGTAGGTATGCAATTATATTCTTTTGATAACAAATACTTAATATGTACTGAAGCAGGGCTTGCTCCTCTGTCAAGCAAACTAGTTTTGTTCGTCCCTGACCATCTCACCTATCCACGTTGTACCACCTCTCTCTGTCACTGTCACTTCTGCAGGAGCTTAAGGACAAGATGGACGAGCTGAAGCCCTTGATCCCTGTACTGGAGCAGTACAAGATGGATGCTGCGCTCATTTCCCGGTTCAAGGAGGAGATCAAGAACCTCTCAGCAGTGCTGACCGGTATCCAGGAGGAGCTCGGGGCCTTTGACTACGATGAGCTCCATCAGCGAGTCCTGCGACTGGACAGCAGGCTCCGCAGCTGTATGGGCAAACTAAGTAAGTGGTGAACACTGCGCGTGTGAGTGTGCAGTGATTTATATTGTCTTATTGGGGATAGTGCTGGCAATGGTACTGGTGAATAAATAGTACTAGTGGTGTTACAACATCACTGTCATTAGAGTCTTTTGTCCTCATTGTATTCGGCTGTTGCTGCTGCTGAAGAAAACTCTGCATCCTGACTTTCTTAATTATGAAGTATAACACCACAAACGAGTATGACCTGTGTTCATTAAACTTCACCTATGTTCAGCTGGTAACTATTAGAAGCCTAGTTTTAGTTGCTGAAATGCATTTCTCTGCTGTGTTACATCCCACACAAAACATATGCTCCTTTTAAAAAATTTGTTTAATGGCAATGTGTTTTCACCTCGATCCAATGCCATTGTAGAAAAGAAGCAAATGGTTCTTGTGGAGTGTTTGGTGTATTGACAGCCTTAAGCTCTTCAAACAATCAGATGTTCCAAAATATTTTCAAGAAGCCTTCTGAAAGCCTTCTTTAAAAAAAACAAGAGTGGGCCGTCCTTCAACCACAAGGTTGCCGATTCGATCTCCCGACTCTTACTGTCCGCATGTCGAAGTGTCTTTGAGGGAAACACTGAAGCCCAAGTTGCTCCCCTCCCCGTGCGTTGCTCCTAAATGCTAGGATGGGTTAAATGCAGAGGTCAAATGATATGTATGTGTCCGTATGTATATGACTATTTTAATAAAGTTTAAGTAACATCTAGAGCTGGTATTGGACTTGATATCGACAGCCACAGCAATCACTAATTCTACAAGGAAGTCGTCAGGCTATTCATTCGACAGCTGACCAATTATCTAAATTATTAACTAAATTATGAAAAATACTATATATATGTTTACTCTTATATTTAATGTATTTATATTTTTAGTTTTGAAAGCTAGTGGGTGGCACTAGTTAAGTTTGTATGAAAGGTGCATCCTGTGGTAAATATATCTAGTAAAGTATTTTATTAAGTAAGTAAGTAAGTAAAGTATTTTATTTCATTGTAAAAATATGTTCTTTGCTTATTGTGCTCAAACCAAATTTTACACATTACATGTAGCAGCACGTAACTAAAGATTTTGATGATTAGACATCTGAGGTCTGTATATACATAATCGTGTGGTGCATTGAAGGAAACAATATGGGCAAGGCATGAGAAAGCTGTGCTGCTTTAAACTACAAACTGCAGTTGCACCATTATGCTTCAAGTTATAAAAAAGCAGCTCGCTGCCAGTGCTATCTTAGTATGCACAGAGGGCACACTCTCTGGTGGCACAGGCATGAAATTGGCTTGAGAATTCTAGTTCGAGACAAAAACCACCACAGCACATCTTATCGCTGCATTTCTTTATTAACAGCGTGTGGGAAATTAATGAAAATCACTGGACCTGTTACAATAAAGACATCTGGAACCCGGTTTGGGGCATGGATGACTGATCCTCTAGCATCAACCAGAAACAACAGGGTGAGTTATGAAAGCAGAGGAGTGCTTTCTGGGGGCTGTGCAGTGTGTAGAGTATATATTTGGGTTGTGTTTTCAGAATATCACATCAGCTGATGATGGGACTGTATGTTATCGTGGAGTGGGTTTGATTTCAGCTAATCTATAATGATGTTCCAAAATTGGACATTTTAGATCTAGCTTTCTGCATTATATAATAGAATTACATAAATGTTTTTAAAATTATAATTTACCGAGGTTGGAAATAGTTTATTTTAAGCAAATGCAACATTTAAGCTATTTTAGATGTCGGCTGTTTCTCACCGCCCATTCTCTTCATCTTCTCTGATGTAGGTCTGGTATATGGACAGTTACGATAACAGCAAGATTGTGCGTGAGTACAAGACAATGGACGACTTTGTAGCAGGGGTGGTTTCCCGAACCTACAGCCTCCCATTTAAATGGGAGGGAACCAATCACATTGTCTACAACGGATCGCTCTATTACAACAAGTACCAGAGCAACATTATTGTCAAGTACAGCTTCGAGACGGGCAACGTGCTGGCTCAGCGGGCTTTGGAGTTCGCGGGCTTCCACAACATGTACCCATATACATGGGGGGGATACTCCGACATCGATGTCATGGCTGACGAACTGGGAATGTGGGTTGTTTACGCGACCAATCAAAACGCTGGAAATGTCGTCGTCTCCCAGATAGATCCTGACACCTTGCATGTGCTGAAGACTTGGAACACCGAATACTCCAAAAGGAATGCGGGTGAATCTTTCATGATCTGTGGGACGCTCTATATCACTAACTCTCACCTGTCAGGGGCAAAGGTTTACTACGCTTACTCTACGAAGACTTCAAGTTACGAATACATAGACATTCCTTTCCACAACCAGTACTTTCATATCTCCATGCTCGACTACAACGCCAGAGAGAGAGCACTGTACGCCTGGAATAATGGACACCAGGTATTGTTTAATGTCACCCTCTTCCATGTCATAAAAACCGATGATGACTCTTAAACACAACACTTTTCCAACCACAACTAAAGCACCATCATTTGTGATACAAAGACCTCCTAATTAACCATGTTTTCCTTTGTCAAAATGGACTATGGTATCTTTACTTGCCATTACTTGAACTTTTCTAATTTGTGGCTTTGGATTCTTGGCTGTACTGAGCATGGACACCAATGACTTGATACCTTACTGGAGAACATGTTATACATTTTTTGGACTTTGTTTCTTTGCTGCTGAACAGACTGGAATGCCTTATTTGCTTTGTTGGGTCTGCCAACCGAACACTCTAGAAAGCTTTTGCATGAATGTCCACATTTAGTCTGCAGTGATTTCCTATGATATATCTGTTTTGTTGCAAATTTGTTCAGCTAACAGTGTTTGCATTTTTGTCTTTTTAAAAGTCTATTTAAAACTATTTAAACCTTAAAGGCAGCCAACCTCTCCTTCATATTTGCTACCACATTAAGCTAGCTGATTATAAAATGTAGTAGCCATTCTTTTAAAGATGGGCCTGTAAGATATTGCTGTCATGTATGTAACTGTAAGAGCATTTGTATTTTTTATAAAAAAAAAGATCTGTGCATTTTCATTCAAATTAAAATATTGTACATTTCATTAAAAATAATTTTGGCTGATAAGATGTATATCTGCCATGATCTGAGGGAGAAACAATATTTTTTTCTGGAGGCCATTTGATCCATGGAATGATTTGATCCTATTTCAACACTAAAACATTAAACTGTCTTTTACGGTTTGTTGGTGTTTTTGATAGATTGAAACCAAAAAAAAGCAGCTTGAGAAGGCAGGTTCACTGAAAAGAATAAACGGGAGTCACACCCATAATTCAAGGAGCTTATCATGGTTCTCAGGATAATGTGGACATGCGTAATAAAAAGACCCCTTCTTTATATTTTTCCATATAAGGACGAATTTGAATACATAGTGGTTACTGATGATCGTGGTGACAATCTCTCAAGAAGGAAGGTATCTTCTTCCTCTCAACATGAGGCAGTGAGAGTCTTCCGTTGGCATTTCAATCAGCATGAAGTGACAATGAACCGCTGAGATGATTAACAGCGTTCACTATAATTTCCTTCTCCTCACAATCGTGTCTCTCCAGTATCTTCAATAACAAGGAGACGGTACCTGATGGTGGGTTTTTGATGTGTCACAGTGTGGTCTATCTTTTTTTTTTTTATGGGTAAACACAGTCACGTCTTCTCGCACATATAATGAAACACGCCTGAGGCAAAGTACATTTGCATGCGCACTCATAAACAAACACAGACACACGGTTGGAGGTGGGCTGTAATCTGTTGATTTTATCAACCCTCATCAGTAATCACAGGGAACTGCAACATCAGTGACTGGCCTCTGACAGCCTGCAATGGCTTTTGATTCAAGTTAAGAAAGTTTTCTCCATTAAAAGCAGTAAGTTAGCTAATTAGAGAAAAGATTTTTATTTATTTTGTCTCGAGACCAGAGGTAATGTATCACCATGGTAATACCTGCAATTATAATACAGCTTTGTAATAATCTTTTTTGGTTTTGAGAATGAAGATATTTTTGGTCTTTCTGAGTCTGTGGGTTTACAATATCACCTGACTATGTGATTGGGATCTTAAAATCCCCTCTCTGCTGTTCTTCCTAATTTATTGATTCCCCCATCTTGCGATCCATGCTACAAGTGTCACTCAGTAAAATGATGCGCATACCCATTGTATCAACAACAATGGAAAAAATAACCAAAATCGTCATCGGTAAATCTTTATTAAATAAAAAATGTCTCATGCAGAGAGCTTTATTAACATTGATCTCCCCACTCTTCTGTACACAGCACGCGGCTGTTTGGATGGCTAGACGCTTGTTCATAGAGACAGGAGCATCAGATCAAAGTCTGCATGTTTGACCACACGCATCTTTATCTGTGCTCAGCGGCTGTCACAGGATACACAGCACAGGCTGGATTCGCTCCAGTGGTTGCTCTATCAGACTGCATCAGAACAGGCCTGCAGTGGCTTCAGGCTATTGGCCTCACCTGTGATATTTTTTTTGTTTCTTTGTTGTTTTTATTGGGCTCATTTGGATTCTTTTAGTGTCAAAAGCTGAAGAATTAGCCGTGCCAAGTGGGAAATGGACAAAATACAGAAACCACCATAATAGGCTATAGCTGTTCTCTCTTACTAAATACAACAAACGGCAATTTGGATCTCTGTCAGAAAAGCGATCAACTTTCGGAATAAAGATGTTAAGGCCATAGATCAAGCACAGGTGTGTTTAAGTGTAGCTATGGATGCTCTTTGGAACAATACGATTCCGAGATTGTACAATGCAGTCAGGCAAGAGAAAATAAGTACTATAGAAGATGTTTTATGTGAATACAGTATGATAGTCAGGGATAACATGGTATCCTTCTTTAAAGTTGTGCATTTTGATCTTTGTTAGCTTATTGGAGGGCTACTGTGAAAGACAATGTTCAGTACACCTTAGTCACCCATTTTAAATGGCACAAACATGACGCTGGATGTCACCATCTACAATAATTACTTATCATTACAAATACCTGTCACAAACATGCACAACACATATAAAACAACATCCTATATTCTCACAGTGAATTCAGTAATGGCAGTTGTGCATTAATGTTCATCACACATGCTCTCTGTTGCTCTCTGCCATAGTTGTGTGAAGGATTTTGTGGAATCGAACACGTTCTGTACCATAACAGTGCCTTCTGGTGTATTACAGCAGAGGGGATCAATTGGGATTGTTCTGGGGTTCCTTTTCATTGATCCAGACGTGGCTTTGCAGGGCTGCTACAGACTGTTCCATTTCAGCTAAATTAATGGAAGTTTCCAAGAAAAGTAATTTTGTTCATATGCTGTAATGAGTAGGTGGTCTCCGTCAATGATCCTACTGAGTTCATAATTGATTTCAAATTCACCTCATCCTGGATTTGGACTACAAACCAGGGAGCCTTGAAACTTCTACCTTCAATTCCCTATAAAACTTTTACCTCGACGGGCTTCTGCTCAGACTCACTTTTCTGCATTATTTAGTTTTCTCTGTCATCTGTCCAGATTTGATTGCTAAGGGCCTTATGATGTATGCCAATTCCCTCGGAAGATGGAAAGCTACAACAAAAGTGAATGTGTGCTGCACTTTTAAGATAGTAATTTCCTTGAAGTCAAGGAAAGGAGGCAGGACACACCTGCCAGAACTATTTCACAGTCGCGCAACGAAACGTAACTTCTATCTTGGCGGACAGATCAACAAAAGAGACTAAAGTTTCTATGATGAATTCTAATTGTATTGTGAGATCCCCCTTGTCATCTCCTCAAAGCCCTAATGTAATATACGTTTTATGAAAGATATCCACAGCCACTTCACCAAAGTGAGCGTTAAGGTGCCACGGTACGGTCCAAATAAAATGCAAATTTTTGTCTCTCTCTTTTTCTCTCGCTCTCTTTCTGTCTCCATATTGTGGAATTTCATAGCCATCAGAGGCTGTGAATGACCTCATAGCATAGATAATTATCATGTCACCCTGAGTAAACATTGTGGCTCTTAACATGATTGCTTTGACATGCCTTGTAATGGAACCAGAACATATCTGTCGGTTAAAGAGGTGGAATGAAAAAACGGGACAAATTAATATATATTACATTGCTTACATTCCCCTAGCTTTCTAAATAAGACATAAGGATGTATATAAGTTGACATCGGCTCTGTCAGCTTTTATTCAGAATCCTATGGTCATGTAAATATCCTCACAGAAAGCATTGATTACAATCCCTTAACGATCTAATGAGTCAAGTCCTTTGGGAATGATGCATTATGTCTCAAAGGGCACATTAAAGTTCATGTTGGATTTGAAAGTAGAGCCACAAGGTTACAAGAGATGATTTGGTTGACTTTTTTTTATCATCTTTTCTTCTGAAGATTAAACGAGATATCCAAATTTAGCTGAATGCAATTAATCTTTCAGCAATATTTGGCTCTCGATGCCAAGTGCCATTTGAAAAGCTCACTCAATGGGAAAAAAGGAAAATAATTTTTTCTTATTCCTTTTTATTTTTTTTAAGTGCAGCCTGAAAACATACTTAAAGTAAAAAATAATGAACGCAGGAACTCTAGCGGACTGAAGAAATAAAGCAGCAAGGTGGGACATGTTTTTGCCTTTCATCATTGTCTTCCCCCTGCTCCCATGAAGAGGTATCAGTGTGTAATTCATTGTCACCTTACCAAAACAAAAGTAATTGAAACCTCATATCAGCACCAAGGTTCAAATTTCATTTCATGTTGCAAAGTCCAGGTCTTGGTCTGATGTCCATCTAAATTATAGACAAGCTTTGTTATTTAGCTTTTCCTGGTTTGCCTAGACAGCGGTTTGCTCCGCTATCTGTATTTTCCATGGCACATTCCTCATGTACCTCAAGGGTTGAATTTGAGGGATGAAGGGATGTTGTCTACTTGCACTGACAAGGGAGGGTTATTGTTAGGCTTTCCCCTGGGATAAGTTTCTGCTTGCCTGACATGTGTAAACACAACAGGGTATTACATATAAAATCTCACCACACGCCGCTCGGAGGGTGGAGTCAATACACAGAAACGGGATAATATTAGCTCTACAGTTAATGTGAGCATTAAGGTGGTACATATATGTTCCTTTGCAGACACTTAGGGTGTTTGACATGACAGATGAGGTCACCGGGTACAGTAGGTAGGCCTACCCAAGGTTTTATGAGAATATTTGATGTCTATATGTGGGTTTCATAATGCATTTATTTCTCAGTCACTCAACATTTACTGTATTACCTGCAAACAAGAACAAAGTAAACTTTTGGGTGACAAAAAAAGGGCACAATATATATAGTGTTTATGAAAATACTCAAGAAATACTTAATACTTAAAGAAATCCAGAATATATGAATATGCAAATGTTTAACTAGACGACATGTCTTCTACTTCAGTGAAGAATCCATTCTACGAGTGCGTTCACTGCAGGTTTGAAGTTTCCACATCACACTTGTGTGAGTTGCATACTGGATCTGTCATGTATTGTTTTGAATGTTCACTCTACACTTCCTGTGTCGTGTCTGGTTTTGCGTCCTGTCTTTGTGTGTTTTCCCGCCTTTATGATTGTCTGCCCAGCCCTGATTTGTTCCACCTGTGTATAATCACCATGCTCTCCCTGTGTACTTACTCTGTGTGCTTTCCCTCTTTCAGTGTCGGCTCGTCTGCGTTTCTTACTGGTGTTGCTCGTGTCATACAAAGAGGTCCTCAGTTAAGCTTTTTGGTGTCTTTTTTGTCTTTCGTCTTTTTTTTTCTGCTGCCAGCTTTTTGTTATCATAACTTGCTTTTGTTCATTTTACCACGATCACGAATGGCTTCCACTCGTGAGGTCACAAAATGATGCTCGTTCTTACCAGCTCTCAAACCACATTTAAAATGAGCACAGAGAAACGTTCCCCCTTCAGCAGAGCAGAACTTCCTACTCGTGTAAAACTCTGTAAAGGCATGATCATGCAGAAGCTCAAACACTCAAGTTAAGTAGCAATACAAAACAAAATGGAGTGGAGGATTTTAAAAATACACCAATATAATATGCCTGAATAACATCACAAAGCTGGGCTCTATTGGCCTATATTATTTTCAGAAAAAGGGTTATAGATAATTCTTCACCTGGAGGCGTTTTATTTAAAACTTATGAGTGTCTCCTAAACAAGCAGCCTCTCCTGAAGCCAAACACCAGAGAGCAGGGTTCTATCATAGTAAAATGATTAATCTTTTAGCGTGGTTCTTAGCAATTATGAAGCTCAGTTTGTCTTTATTTTCAGAAAATAACTGCACACTCTTTCATAATTAATTCCTCAGGACAACTCCAGATATTAATCCGTCATTGCATCACTTTTTCAATCTCTATTGTTTCCCTCCGGAATACAGATTGACAATTATTAATGTGACAGTCCTGAGTAATAACATAAATTCATAGTTGCACAAAGCACATTGCCAATGCCGTTTTATCAGGTGTAGTGACCTCGCCATTCATCACCTGACCTAATCAGGTAATGAATGGCTTCCATATCAGGATAGTGGCACAGCAAGATATACTGCAGGCACCCAAAGACCACAACAGAGCAAAAGGAGGTACATTAATTAACAAAAACAACCAAGGACACAAATCAAAGCAACTGTGTTATATGGCTTGTGCATCACACATGCTCACCACAGCGGAGAGATTTATTGAAGCTTTTTTCATTGGCTTTCATGGAAGAATGTCTTTCATTTATGTGAAACATGTCTCACTTGAAGAGCGGCAAGAAGTTTTAATCCGCTGCTCCCTTCTGTTTAAGCATGATATTGTTAGTTCAACGGTTTGAATCAAAGTAATTGGTATGGACTGAAGAGTGAATCACTGAGTACACAAAGCCATCTGAGTGCCTCTGTGCAATGACAATAGAACTGGAAGGTTTGCTGAATCATTTAGGATCCTGCTTAAAGAAATTTGAAAGAAGACAGCGCTTAATGAGATGGATCCAGGGATTCAACTGTCATGGTATTATTTTACAATTCAATTCCATAAAAAATGAGCGGCTGTCATTGATTTATTCCCACAGGTGTGCATTAGTTTCAGAGCCAGTGCTCTTTCATGGCAAGCTGCCAGATATTAACTACAGCACATCAATATGCTTCGTATAGAGACATCCTCATCGGATTTCTCCTTTCTTTGCTGTCTCAGCTATGGCTCTTCTTTTGTTACATTCATCTCTATTGGATTTATGGAAGGGTAAGCCTGCAGTCAATGTCACTGTCACTTACTGTAGCTTAACTTTGTCTGTCACAGAGTTGAAACTTCATATCTGTAGAGCCGCTTCCAGGCAGAATTACAAGGGAGCATGGGTGATTAATTTTCGAAAGATTTCAGTCTTTTTCTATTATTAAGTGGTGGGGATTTCTGAGTGTGTGTGTGGGGGGGTCTGTGCATGTGTGTGTGTGTGTGTGTGTGTGTGTGTGTGTGTGTGTGTGTGTGTGTGTGTGTGTGTGTGTGTTCTATGAACATAGGGGTTGCACAGGTTAGTCATAGTTTAGTCGTTAAATATTAATTTGGGTAAAATGTTGAGCTCAGGGACCCGTCTTTAACCCCCAGATCAAATCAGTTCCTTTGAGTTGTGTGTCAGGGGGCTTTTAAAAGGCTTTTGCATAGAAACCCTCAAAAGATTTAATTAGCTACATTATGGAGGCTTGAACAGAACTATCACTGAAAATGAGTATCTGAAAATATGAATACGTTTCCCCAACTCTTCAACCCTGCTTATCATGCAGTACGTATATACAGTAGCTTTCATTACAATGACACATCGTAGCATCGTGCGGCATCTACCTCCCCTGAAGGACTTTAACTTCGTCTTCACCCTTAATGGTTTCCAGGGTGTAGAGCTGCGTGATGGTATCCGAGCAGTTGAATTAGAAAGTGACTGCTCCAAAGCTTTAATGTCTGCCTGTCTTCCTTCTCACAGACAAGACGCTCTTTGGCAGTCAGAAAATGCTGCAGAATGATTGACACCCAAATCATGTGCAAATGAAACGAAACCCAGGGGAGTCTCTGTGGATTGGACTCAGGTTATTGGACCACCTTCAAGGGCGCATGAAAACAACAGGGAATTGGCTGCTGATATTAATACCTGTGTTGAGGTGGGAAAAAAATAACCTACGCGGTTGCTTGGGAGGGGATTAACAATAACAAATAGCTCAATAATTATTACAGTTACGCTAATTAAAATGTCTCCTTGGAGAATGAATCCTGTCCAACTGGGGGCCCAGTCGTGCAGCTTAGATGCAGTATCTAAACCCTGATCATTTTGAGGATTTGTATATAACTGTACTGTGTTATGAGATCTGAATTACATATAACAGTTGCATGACTTGAAAAATAAGTGACCAAGGGACTGCTTCATTTTACAGCCATAACTTTTTACCTCATGTCTACATTATGATAATAGTAAATAGGGGACGAACAATGAACTGCTTTCTTTATAACCCCGACTTATAGTGTAGTAAGCGTGCAGTCACCCACATTTCAATGCCTTTTCTGATCGGGAGTGTACTGGCATTAAAAAATAAAGACCATTACCTTGACTGGAATTACTCATGCATGCTTCTCAAAAAACGTTGACCCCGCCTCTCCTGGTCCCTGTCAGCCTTCATATCTTTTGTTTTAATTATTACAAGCTGTCCAGATTGTTTCCTGTAATATTTTGTATCGTGTCCTGTATTACATTTTCTGTAGAACTATTGATCTGTGGTGGCAGGAAGCTTGGACCTGATTCCGACAGCCTCTCTGTCCATCCATCGTACATTTGTAACCGCTTATCCTTTACCCGGTTGCGGGGGGGCGGGCTGGAGCCGATCCCCGCAGACATTGTGCGAGAGGCTGGGTTCACCCTGGACAGATCACCTGT
Organism: Ophiodon elongatus; assembly: GCA_016806645.1. Classification (NCBI taxonomy): domain Eukaryota; kingdom Metazoa; phylum Chordata; class Actinopteri; order Perciformes; family Hexagrammidae; genus Ophiodon; species Ophiodon elongatus. Next base: position 303,423 of record JACSYO010000492.1, on the reverse strand, counting down.
CAATCTCAAGGCTGACACAGAGACAGACAACCATTCACGCTCACATTGACACCTATAGGCAATTTGAAAGTCAACAGTTAGCTTAAACAAACCTGCATGTCTTTGTGTGGGAGGAAGCCGGAGGACCTGGAGAAAAGATGTCTATAATAATATTGCAAAAGAATTATGAAGGTCTTTTGCACAAAAGTGTAATTAATTCTAACTGCAATGCTGTGGTTTTATTAGCTAAATTATAAATGTATAATTTATGCATGCATGAATTAAGAAAATGTCACATCATCAAAACATTTTGATGGGAGTTTTGAATCTTAAAGCATAGGAATCATGATGTAGAAAAAGGGCACATCCTTGAGAAATCAGATGCCCGTCCAGGAAACTCCTCTTCCTCCTCCTACAGGACTGGTTCATCAGAAAAATCTTTGGACTGTATTTGAAACAGCCGAGAGACATTTTTCTGTGAGAGCGAGCAGTCTGGAAACTGGGACAATTAGCGGCTCGAGTTGCAAGTGGAATATTCTAAATTTACGACATGCACACAAAACTGCAGTGTTGAAGGAGAGGATTATCTTGTTCTACTGGATGAAGTTGTCAATTGAACTCAAAAAACACTTACGTGATAAGATAGTTAACGTTATATGCCGATTGCAATTTTGCCAGGACTTCGGCTACTTCCACACTACTAAGTATCCATTTTAAAATGCATATCTTTTGCTATGTTTATGCCGAGCATCCACACTACTCCGGGGTTTTAACCCCCCAAAAATGGAGGGTTTGGAAACCGACACTGTGTTAGTTTGAAAACTCCATGGTTGTCTCCTAGTGTGGCCAGGTGGAAACGTAGACCTTGAAAAAACGATGACGTAGACACCTGTGTTTGGTACCTGACTGGGTCATGACGTGTCCTTCCCAGATACGTCACACTGCTGGAAGAAAACAAACAACAGACTTGATTACCGGTCGAATATCAGTGGTAAATTCAACATGGATAACGGACTACAGGCGTTGCTAACATTGTTGTCTATACTAGCAGCTGTTGTGCTGTTAAATTCAGTGTTTTATAATTCTACTACTGCCGATGTGCGGAGGAAGCAAGATACAACTGGAGCGATTAGCAAGCGGCATGTCCAGCGGCAATATAAGCCGGAGTGGACATTTGAAGTCACGGTGTGCGGCTTCAAGTAGGACGATGGACACAAAACGGTTTACTTTACTTTTCTTATTAATGCTTATTTTATTCTGCACAATTATTGTGAAGTCCGAAGAAACTGAAATGAACAAAAGCGTAAATACTGTTCAGTGCGACAGGGACGTGTGTTGACAAACTTCATTGACCCATTATCTAGTAAACTTTGATTTGTAAGTATTCATTTTTAAAGTAACTTTGATGTGTGTGAGAGAGAGATAGAGCAAGACCTGCACCATTGTAACTAAGTTTGAAAAATAAAACAGATGTGTCTGTTTGAGTATAGAGGATGATCTTAAGTATCAAGCACAACCTTTTAATATATATATATATATATATGCACTATAATACTATGCCGTATTTTTTGTAACTAAGCAACCAATTTACTTCCTGTTTACACAAGCTGCTGCACACCCAGTGTACGTGAATAGTCGTGTGATATTAGTTTTCATGGATGGAAATCATTTTGAATATTAAAACCCCAGTTTTAAACAGAAACGTATTAGTGTGGATGTAGCCTTAGTGTGAAACTATATCACTCCATGGGCTTTGCAAATAAACCCTACTTTGTTATAATTTGACAAGATTTGAAATTCAATGGAAGACTAAAACAGTCATATCAATGAATGTAATTTCTGTGCTCATGTTTTCAACTTTCTTTTACTTATCTGTACTATACACAGTGCGATGGCCTACACTGTAATTTAGCCATCTGATTAAAAAGTATGGCAGTGCAAAAGTGCAGTGGATGAGTTCAGCAACCTTGTGGCTGGTCTTTATCACACTTGTAATAGCAGAGAAGAGAGTAATTCCATTGATAATGAAATCTGACTCAATATATTCACCACCCTACTTGTCATTCTGCACAATCTCTTCTCATTGTGTCACTTTTTGGAGTAAATTAATCATTGCAGCTGTTATTTACATCCAATGTGTCGACAGTTGTATCAGCCAAATTATTGTCATAAATCTCACTAATTCTGGAGACTCTCCAGTTTGGATATGTGATGCCCCTGTATGAACTTAACCTCATCAAAACTTTGAGAGTAGAGATATTTCCCCATTTTCTGTTTACATCGATGAAAACCAACTGTATAGATACAAGACTTTACAAGAGTTTAATGAGCCACTTCTTTCCTCTAAATATCCCTGATGATTAAACACACAACTTAACAAGCTTACTGAAATACTATAAATTCACATGTAGGCAGCTGAAATGCAAATACCATTTCTTTCGCATGGAAAAAGTCATATCCTGACTCCTTTTTTCTTAATTGGAAGGGGAGGTCTCACGTTGTTTCTCATCTAATTGACAGAAACCAAAAGGTCAAACTGGAGAACATAAAAGAGCATCCCTTACACATCTTCTCATGTCCTTTTCCTGACACATGTTGCTTACACATGATGACAGACCAGTTGCTATAGATACTGTACCAGACAAGAGCTTGTAGTCCAGGTGCCATATCTCTAGCTTGTGTGCTTCTGAAAAGATCTTGTTATTTTACATTCCTCTGATAAATATTCAGCACTAGATTTACATACATCCAATTTACACCAGCAATCTGCGTGTAATTAGCACCAGATATACTAAGTGTCGAGCCAATTTCGCAGTCAGCAACTGCGACTGCCCTCTAGCCACATTCTGAGAGTGAAGGAAAGCTCAGATTAGGGCTGGGATTTGTCTCAGAGCAGAAATGTCAGGGAAGAAGTGAAAGTGATGCTGCATAGAGACACTAATTAACGAAGTAAAGAGACTTGAAAACATTTACAAAGGCCACCAGAGAAAAAAACTTATTTCTGTACTGTGCTTAAGTTTTGCAACAGTCAGTCAATAAAGAACCAAGCAACTATAACCACGGAAATGAAAAACATAAGGTTATAATAAGGTTCACAAATAAAAATATAGGTAGAAACATTTTATTAAAGCTTTCGCAACAGTGGATGAATGTCGGACGAGAGATGCTGGAAGATACCAGAAGCTGAATCTCAGGAATCCAATAGAAACAAAAGTCAATGTTACAATAACAAGACAGATTGTCTACAGGCTGTACTGAGGCACAGTGGTGCTATGAGTTTAACGCTAACACCAGCATAAGAAGATCCTCACAATTATCAAGTTGACATTTAGAAGGCTTGTTTAGCGTATTGGTTAGCATGCTAAGTTAAACTAAACACGTAGTACAGCTGAGTCTGATGGAAATGTCTTAAGTTTCGTATGTATTTGGTCATAAACGACAACTTCAATTTTTATTTTTTATTATCAATTCACTGGTACAATTCATCTTGAGGAGGACAAGGACAACTTCATGGCAATCCAATGGCAATCCAATCCAAAAATCGTTGAGACATTTCAGCCTTAACCACAGATGTCAACCTCTTGAGTGAGTGGCCCTAGAGGGTAGTCAATTTGTCAATTACATGTACAAAACGATGTGCTCGTGGAGATGTTGAGACATTTCCCCGTACAAGCGAAACATTTGACTGTGATCCTCTCTACCAAATGTAATGGCAATCTACCCAAACATTGTTTAGACCTTTTTAATAAAAGAAAATAAATGTTAATCTCATAGTGGTGATCAGAATCAGAATCAGCTTTATTGGCCATGTATGCATTCAAATACAAGGAATTTGATAGAGGAAAAGTCAGACTATCATCGAAATAAATAAATGTCCTCCTCTTTGGAACATAAATGTCATTCAATAGTTGTTGAGACGAACCGACTAACAGACTGACATTTCCGTCCATAGAGGAGGTATAGTGATCTAAGTCAGAGCAATATAACCACAAATAGCAGCTACAACCCTTTCCTGTAAATTTAATAATTTTTTGGACAAGTGTCGACATTTTGTTAAATGTCTATTAGAAAGAAAACCTTTCAACTTCTCCATATGCATCAACTGACAACTATTCACAGTGAACTCAACACCAGCTGTATTTCCTAAGATGCTGATTGATAACACTTGCACAGTAACTGCCAGGAAGGCTTGAACACTGCTGCTGTGTAAATAGTACAGATCAGGCCAGAGCTCACAAAATGGAAAAAAAGCAATATACGGGTTAAACTTCTCTCTCTCTCTCAGTATTGGATATGGACAGAGTGGCCATATGGCATCCTGTGCTGATTCTTTAAAGTACTTATATCCCCCAGAATCTGTAAATGCTTTGACTTCTAGCCAAAATGTGTCAATCACACGAGAGGCCTGTTGATGCCACTTTTCTCCACCAGCTCTATAAGCTGTCAGGAGTGCCTAAGGAAACACTCTATCTTCTTAGTATCCTCTGTCTCCAACAGAAAGCACTTGTCTACAGTTTTAATTTCCATTTGAACAAGTAGAACAAAGTGCATATAAAGGCTATTTGAAATGTGCTCGTACATCTCACCCACTATCCCTGATATATACCACTGTTTAGCATTCAGTACATGACCGAATTGTAGTGACTCCTTGATCCAGAACTCTATCAATTCACTCTTCCAACACTAACCATCAGCCAGACAGGGTGATAACAATTTGAGTGGACAGCCCTCAGTATTACCATCCCTACTGATATACAAATGGAACAGAACAATAACACATACGAGGCCCAGAATTCAGTTCAAAAGGCAACATATTGTATTGGACAACACAAAGTTGCACCAAAGCAGCAGCTGATGCCACCATTAAAACGTGATGATGCTGCAAATGGAAGAGGGCAAATATTTATATCGGGTCGCCAAGGCCGAAAATTGAAATAATCTTTTTTTTCGTTAAAAAATATCATATGAAATGTTCTTAATTGCTAAAGGATTGAAAAGAACATATAAAATAGAACTGTACATACCAGCTTCTTCACAGCTACCAGCATTAAAATATCAAGCTTTACATGCATGACCTCTACGTATGTGAGAGGTTAAGTGGTATTTTACTTCACAATCGCTGTCAATGTTTTGTGAACAAATGACTAATGTATTTAATTTCCTGTAGCTCCATAACAATAAAGTCCACCCTGTGTTTTGCTAATTAAATGCTTTTAATGTGAAGCAGCAGCAGCAGAAGGAAAGGCTTGCCATCAGCGACGACGCTGTCAATTGGGACAGCATTATGAGCTGTAACTAGCTAGCCAGTGGGGCAAAGCAAAGAGAAGCCCTGATACCAACACACACAGAGGAAGAGTGACTTCATTCTCTGCTCAGGTCGACATTACTCCACTCAATCAAATACGAAGCACATCATTTTTTGCTTCCATATTACTATTCAGAATGTTAAATACAGCTCCTTTAAAGTTTGAACTCTGTATGGAAGTTTTGATTGGGAGAGTCAAGGAAGCTATTGTACACTAATTATATCCTCTCATTCTAGGCGTATGCGTTGGTCTTGTAGCATTCCTCTCTTTTTTTAACTTCAAAGATACAGTGATGATGAGGTATAGTGAGACGGATGCATCCAAAATATAGATGGTCTAAAATTGCAATACGAAGGGAAAACGGGTAAGTTTAACACTCTTCCATTTTGTATGTTTTATGTTCATCTTATTTTGTACATTACTGTGAATAAATATACTGTTTAGTAATAAAACATTCACGCCTGAATTTCCTGTTAAAATGGACAGGTGAACGCCACATCTGACTTGTCCTGTCATGCATTGATCCTGCACATGAAAACATTGCATTAAAGGACTCCGTGTTAGTTCCTTTAACACATGCATGTCTGTATATTGTATAGTAGTATACATTGGCTTGCTTTGAGATGTATAACCCATGGCAGTATCACAAATAGAGCAAGGTTTGAAACCTCTGTGTTTTCAGAGAGCTAATTTGCATTCATGTGTGCAACAGCAACAAGCCATGGTTTACTAAAGAGCTCAGGCAAGGGAGATACATTGAGGGAGCTCACTAGGCAGAAAATAGAGAGGAATACAGATCAGCAAAGAAACAGTCCAACAATGAAATAAGAATGTGAGGACATGTTGGACAAGCGCTTCTGTGCCTGATTCAGGCCACAGGCTCTACCTGTAGGCTTCACTTTAAGGAGGCAATTAGTCCAGTTTTGTATGCGAATCTAAATTGTGGCAGATGGGAATTAGGAGAGAGCCATCAAGTCCTAAACTGGTTCTGGATGTCACTTTTACATGACACTGTGATTTGACCAAAATAATTTAGAAGCATGTTACAATTAACATAAATACGCAGGTTGTTTTTTTTTCTCTTGCTCCTGCACAACCTTAGTGATTTGTCAAGGTCAGAGTATCTTTCACCTATCATCATCACTAATCACACTGTTGATGTCAAGTCAAAATGAAATGATTTTATCTCTGTATAAACTATTTCGTCTCCCTTGCCTATCTGTTCTTTTAATGAATTGTATCTTGTGCTGCAAAAATATTTCATATTCTCCATTCAGGTTTAATTTGCATCTATTTTCCTCAATCAATAGCTAATTGTGGTTCAAAGTACAGTAAATGCACTGCATTCTGACAGTTGTGTGTGGATCTGTAACCAGACTGTCTAACAAGAGGAAACAGATGTCCTGTGTAGGACACAGAGGAGATAACTCGTTTGGTTACGGTGTGACTTTGGTTCATGGAAGGAAACTTGTACCAATTTATGCTAGGAACCGTTTAGCAACATTGGAGATTCTGACATCTGCCTCCACAATCCCACTGTGTGCATCTTGACTGCTATATTGAATGACATAGTCAAGATGAAAAGAAGAGCAGATGCCGTTTAAAGTTACTATTACCACACTGCTAGTGTGGATGCCAATAGTAGAAGCACAGTAGAAATGCCTATAAGTTCTTTGGGACAATACATTAATATTATCAGCATTGTGAGCAAGTGGTATACTCTTAAAAAGACAAAATGATTGTGGGCTAACAGACGCGTTCAACTGGTAGCCACTAGGAAACGTAGCAGAAGGCTGCATGTAAGCACAACAGGTGTTACTGCTGTGGCCCACATGTCTTTATTTTCACCCCTGATGCTGTGTCAGAGGAAAGATAGTGGCAGGGCAGAATGAAGATTGAAGACAGGCGTAGTACCCAGCAGCTTTAGTATTTAAAAAAATATACATCACTCTTCTTATCCTGTTCAAGACATCCACCGCCCCCATCCTCTAGTCTGCATAAATTGACTGAGGCTGGAGAGATTATGTGAGGATGGACAATTATGAATCCATCTACTAAAGAGAGGTGTGCCTTGCTTTAAGGACAAACACCCCCACTGAGTCTCGTGCATATGTCACCAATCTGGGCCCTTCAGTGCATTCCAGGACTTATTTGTGATGAAGTAGAGTAATTTACTTTCTCAGTGTAGCCACATTTTTTACTCCAACTATCTGGTCTATTTCTATTTCAGCTCCTGATTTTATATATTCTCTCAAATTACTTTGCAGGTCTCTGTGATAGAGAGTGATGGCAAGTTTTTGTCTGTATTGAGAAAAAAAAGAGAGAAAAACGCCACAGTGCTGTACCCATTTGTTCAAACTGCAAAAGAAGCTGATGAAGAGTATTTTGTTTTCCACATGCTGCTGATAACAGATCCACAGAGATGCATTTCATGGCTGCGCAATTTATTCATAGACATTTAACAATCCCATTTTCATCCAAGTGGGAAAAAAACAATATTTACTCAGACATACTGATGCACAACAAGCAGAAACATGGGACAAACTACTCACTCAGTGGTTTTAATTTTTTCCCCATTCTTTTCCATCAGTCGCTTTAGATGTCTCTGTATAGTTTACTGTCTGTGGAGAAAATGGTTTGTCTGGAGAAACTGTGTTTTTAAAATGTATCTAATTAGGCCTACATTATTTGGGTGCAAAATTAGTAACACAATGCCTGACACCAACACTTAGTGTTTACAAAGCTGGAATATGTTCTCCTAATGTATTGCTGCTGCAGTGCAGTTGACCTGGATGTTGCCAGGTGTCCATAGGAATGAAGAAAAAAAACTACAGCCATGGTAGTGTCTCAGTGAGACTGCACAGTTTACATGCACTCTGACTAAATTCATTTTGTTCATCTTTTTATGCAACATTATGAACCATTCATGACAGTGCCACAAAGCAAACTGATCCTTCCTAAAGTTATTTGGTTTTGTACTTCATTCTCTACTTTTAAACGGCACATCGTGTCTGCGCCACACTGCACAGGAGGCTTTTTTATGTTTTCTGTGTTTCAGTGTTGTAAGTGTCCTCCAATGTGTCTGCGTGCGGCACCAATTAACCATGTTTATTTGCCTGTGCGCCCATTGTGCTTGGTGGGGAAAAATGTTTCTGTCTCTGATGTGGAAATGTGAGTGGGTTTATCAGTCCTTTGAGCATAACAATGTAAGTTTGATCGTTTAACATCGCTGGAGGAAATGACTGCTTTGACCTCTATGATAATCACAGGCTTGTGAAACTTATACCGACTCTAGAATAAAGACAACTGGGTGAGATACAGCGATGAGCTTTTCAATAAATGGATCAAATAGACCCTCTAAATATCTCAATTTACTACCACTATGTGATTTGAAGGAGAGTAGGGAAGGATTCGTTTTGGTGTCCCTAACCCTCCTTGTTGTCTGAAGTTTATATGTTTTAGTAAGAATATATAATATATAATATATTTCAGGTACAGTTAAGTTAAATGTGATTTATTTATCGGGATTTCTTTGCCGTTTTTAGGGATTCAAACCCTTTATACTATAGGTGCCTTCTGATCAGCAGGGAGAGCACGCTGCTGTTGAAATGCACCATTACTTTCCAAGTTAATCCTTGACTGAAAACCAAAGTTGATGAGGTCTCGTAAAGTCTCAGTACTCTGAAAGACCTTGCCTTATCAGCTGTAGGTAAGTTCATCACATTCATTTCTAAAATGAACCATTTTTAAAGCACATTTTGCAGGTTACTTTTACCCATGCTATTCTTCTTTCTGCTGCTGTTCCCACATCATTTATTTAGCAAGCTTGTGGGTCGACAGACAGTGCTGTAACCTGGAGGTTCCTGGTTTAATCTTGTAACAATCAATGTCAATCGACAGACACGTGTCATGAGCAAGTATCCCTGAGCAAGCAACTGACTCCTTTTCCTGATCTCTCATTGTAAGTCGCCCTGGGCAAAGTGTTGGTTTGCAGTGGTCTGTATTGATAGTTCCCCTCTGCAATAGTTCGTGACATTTTAAGACATGAAGCAGCAGACAGACATGATTTTGAGTTACGCATTTCTTTTAAATAATCAACTACAGAGAGTTTTGCCTTTGACAGTAATAGACAGATTAGAAAGGGTCTTGTTCCAACGTACATCCTGCCTACACTGAACTTCCATGGTCTGCTCCATGCATTAACCAAACCATATTGACGCTCAAGAGTGCAGTGAGGGCGTTGTACCTGCAGGCAGAATGAGCAGAGGTTTTAATTAACACAAATAAAGGGCAGTGACAATAAACAAGTGAGCCCACACACACCACTCCATGCCATTTATCAAGAAATGATTTAAGTAAACACGGCTTTATCTCTGTAGTGTTGCATTTCTCTGCCTTTTTCCCATCTGCTCAGTCCGGCCACTTCTCTCTATTCAGTCGTCTTTTTGCTAAAGACGCTAAAAGCACCCTTATTTTATAAGCATGCATTTAGCTTTTAGGAGAGCATGGGGAAGAAAACTACAATATTTTGTATATTTGTATCATACAAATGGAACACTGACAGGGAAGATTTCACTACAATGCTTGTGACTTAGCCCAAGAAGCAAAGAAGGGTGTGGTCAGACACAGGGGACAGTGTTAAATCGAACAATCAATCGAGTCAGCATGGGCGTTATCTGAATGCGCCACCCGCTTCCTTCAATGGGAATCTACTTCTGCCGGATCATTATGGCACACGAAGGAAGACTTCTCTCCATAAAATAATCTATATGCTGTGGATAGAAATGACAGAGATTCTTGGGCTGCAGTGACATTTTTAAGGGTCAACCATGAAAAGACAAGGAACATATGAGAGGGAGGAAAGTCATTTTAAGCCTCCTTATCGTGCTCCAACAGCCTAAGCCTGGAAAGAGAAAGAAACACATGCAGAGGGCTGGAGAAAGAACATTCTTGTGTTTTTATGCACGTCAGGTGTTGAGGCTACAACACAAATTTCATCTCATCACTTCCACTGCAAACATAAATGACAAACTCAAACCCAAAACTTTGAGGCTGCCTGCACAGGAAAATAAATCTGATAGTACTGATACATCTGGCTGAAAGAAAATGAATCACATTGCAGGAAATGTGTCAAATCTTTAACTGCCATTAGTAAATCACCAAGGGGTCAAAAAAGTATTGTTGCTGCAACACAATATCTGAAAACATTATGTATAACTACTTTCAAATGTGTGAGTGTCTGAAAGCTTTCTAAACAAATAAGTTTGAATGAGTGAAAACTATCTGAACAAATAGGTTTAATTTTTGAATCCACAAGGAGATGTGTGGCTGTGCATGACATTTGATGAACAAATGAAAAAAGATTTGCACAAATCATTTCCATTGTGTGTGAGCATAAATACGATTTGCACAAAGGTTTTTAGTTGCAAAATGAGTTTTTGGTTCCAACACAGGTTTTCAATTACAAAATAGATTTGTGAGTGGAAACAGAATTTTATTGAAGGCCAGTGTGTGGATCTCAACTTTATGGTTACGAATCAAATCTACAAGAACAAATCAAACCAACGTGTAAACGTTTTTTTTATCCTATTGGGATGCGCAGATTAACATATCATTTCACTATGCAGTCAGATATATCATTTCTACTTTGCAGCTTCCGATTTGGCAGTTAAGAGGTAAGTTAAGGGAAACTTAATGTACATAGCTGGGTGATTTCCATCTTCATCTCTTCATGCTGTGAAATCATTTTAGACACTTCAGGTAAAGTCGATGCTATCTGAAACGCACTTTGAAATTTGTGAAAGCTTTATTATTTTATGAAAATGAAAAAACACATTTCTCCACATCTAGACCACTAATGTTATAGGTAGACTGGTCAAATATTGACTGGATCATCCCAGAGCAGCTGAAGATACTTTAGTAACCTGTAGCTAGGCCTGTAGCCAAGCTTGGTGTCAGTAATGTTAAACTCGTTGTTTTTCTTCATAGAGTTTGGCTGGATTGACAGCAGAACTTTGTATGTATGAACTTGTTTTGCATTTATTCTCAATATCTCACAAAGACCAAGCCAAGTGCACAGTAGTGTGTGTGTGAGGGCGTTGTGCTACAGGTCCATGAGGAAGTCAAACAGGCGTCTAAAGATAGCTGCACCGCGGACAACCCAGCGCACCGCCAGCATGGTCTGGTCCGGTCCGGTCTGGAGGAGCCCTCAGACTTGATCCAGCAAACGGATGAGGAGGTGCTGCTAGGCGTTTGGGACTATTCTGTGTTCCTAGTATCAGTGTAGAGGTGGACCATGGACACTATGACTGTATGCAACCCGCAGGTGTCTGGTCCCTGTGGGTTGTAGTGGTTCGCCGGATCACCAGAAGAAGTTTGATTTCACACCAGACGAATGATAGCCGAATAGCCGAATAGACGAATGATAGCCATTTCACAATTGTTTGATGCTATTGTAACAACCAGAGACTGAATCAGACAGTATTCTTACTAATGCAGATTATTCTGTCAATAGAGTGTAAAATACATTTAAAAAAATCGCCACTTGGAAATAGTTTTCTTAAAGCTATTTGTGAACACTTATTTAAGTCATCAGTACAACTTAAATGTTCGGAACCACTTGAATTAAAATTATTTGGTCCATTTTCATATTGTTTCTATGTCTTTAGAATACTCAGTCAGTCATAATATAATATTCAATCAGGAAAGACTACAAACACCAGATTAAAATATGTATTTTGTATGATTATCTATAAAAGTTATCCCACCCAATAGCGTTATAACGGGAAATACTGTGTTAATCATGCCTTTTTCCCCACATCAGAAACAAGTCCCAATAGATGAGTTTTTCCTGTTTCTGAACTACCTGTCAAGTGGATGCACCCAGAGGGAGCTAGGGCACCATTTTAATATCCACCACACAAAATCATTATAACAGGGCCCAACTTCCTCTACTGCCTGCTTGGATCTGAGTGAACATGGATGACACCAGAAAAATAAGATCTTCCACATGTGTTCAGGGACTGCAGACACCCAGGTAATCTCTTTTTTTCTTCTTACTTCTCACTGCAACTTTAAGGCCATGGTAGGTATGGCACCACATGGTGCATTAACATTAGTGTAAGCCAGGTGTAACATTAGTGTGTGAGTGAGGGCGTTATACTACAGGTCCATGAGGAAGTCAGACCACCCCCATAGAGTGTAGGACGAAGATCGCAAGAGTTGGTACTGTATTTGTTACCGTTTGGTTAAACATGTTCCTGGAAATTTTGCTTATTTCAGACATGTTAGAGCCAATAATAAAACCCAGTAAACCTAGGTTTAACTCAAATAGCACAACGTAGGTAATGCTAGTCCCCAGAAACTGGTTTGTTTGGTTTGCATACAAGAAGTCTTATATCAACAACTCTTATATAATTTTTACATAAACATCTTTCTTAGAAAATATATTTGTGAATCCCCACCTAATTGTGTCGATTCTTTGGAGACTGTTTTACCGGGTTGTTTCATACAAAATATAAAAATAGAGGGAGCATGTGACTCATAAAATGTTACATGACTCGTATCTTGTAAAACACAATACACAAATAAATGCAGAGTGATTTGTATCTGTAAATCTGTATCTCTAATTTACAACTTGTATATCATCATTTGTAAATAAATACAAACAGCTCTACTAATACATTGTCATATTTGCCGTGGCCAAGATCCCTTGGCGCACATATGGTGCCCTTTTTCAATTAAATTTGATCGTATTGCCCAATATCACTTATCACAAATTTGCCTCAGAGGGCTTTACAATTTGTACAGCACACAACATCCTCTATCCCTGGACCCATCCCGGGCCCACAGAAAATGGGCCCGGGATGGGATTAGAAGGAATGGTCCTGAGAGAGTTATAAGCAGTAAGTTTCGAGTGATTCACAATTCCAGATGTTGAATGAAGGTAAAACAATGTGAAGCATCTGGACAAGCAGACACACTCTACGCTCCTAGGGCGGAGCGCAGATGCTGTTTACTCAAAATGTTCGCCAAGTTATGGCTCTGAGTGACTTTCAACAATAAATAAAGTGCGATTGCGAAAACTTCATAATAAAAACATTATAAAAAAAAAAAAAGAATTCACGAGGCAGCAAACTTTTCAATTTAGTTTGGAACCTGTCAAGCCACAATTACGCCAGTCAGAACCGCTGGTTACATTTTGTGTAACCAACAACACTTTTGTAAAACCACCACAGAAACCCCCCGTGCTGATCAACATCAAACATTGTGATGTTTTGATGAATTATTTGACACAGTTTCTTCTGCACACCAACAAGTGTGTTGGAGACGGACGCATTGAAAACATTTCACACAGCTCCACAAAAGAAATGTGAATCCCTTAAAACTTATTGCTCTACTTATAACTCTCTCTGGGCCTTTCGTTCTGAGAGCCAGAGTGCACCACAGGTGCGCCAAGGACCCACTTCACTGCGATCTGGCTGCGCCGCTGGGTTCCAGGGAATAAAGGCTGCATAGTCCTCTTGTGTGCACAGAGCAGCAATTTGGGGAGGTTAAGAGATAAAAACAAACTGCCTGTGCAGAGAAAGTAATGACAGCTAAGCTGCTGAATAAAACAACAAGGAAGTGATAATCAGCCCGCAGCCTAATGGTCTGCATGTTTAATAATTAGCTGTAATATGAATTCCGCAGTTTGTTCTTACTCTAAACGTTAATGCTTATGCTTGTCAGCTGTTGCACATACGAATCCAATAATATATATAGTTATTGGTAAAACATTTGTTTTTTTATGGGGAATCCATGAATCTTGCATCATCGCCATCTACTGGAGTATTGGATCTTCTCTGCTCTTGTGAACGCCACGCAATCAAAAGGATTTTAAAATGCTAAGTTGACAATTTGCAAGTAAATATAAGAATTGTGATTGTTATTCAGCCATGCATGTTTTAGTAAATATATGACAAGCCAGTAATGACTAATTCTCTATCAAAATATGCTTCCCATAATCTTAAAGTACACTTATCCCTATTTGTAATTGATATGGATTTTTCGACAAGGCAACATAAATTGTCATAACAAACCTGCTCTGTGTCACTGCAGCGCGGATACTGGGCAGTAGCCGATTGTGTCCGTTGATTCCTTTGTACAATGTGCACCTAGAAGCAAATTCTTAGAAAACAACACATAAGCCATTCTGTGTGCCTCTCTGTATATCTTACATACACATAATTATTAATCACCTTACTCCATCTGCTATTGTTCTCTGCTGTATTTTTTAAGACATCACAGCCAGTTTTTGGGCCTGATTTTAAATCTTGTGAATGTAAGCAAATTATTGAAATTACGAGATGATGAGTGTATGGGCAGGATGTGTTTAGTCATAGTATTTGAATTACAATAACATTATTCTCAGACTTACCGAAGTTATTGATTTGTGCCACTGCTGCTCATCCTCCGTACAACTGAGTACTGGGGGAACCACTGGGATATTGAGCTGACTGGGACAGGAGACCAACACAGTGGTAGCACACCACTGACCCCAGCTCAATAGAGTCGATTCCTTCAGCCTCACATGTAAGACATGAAATTATTACAAAATACTTGTATTAATCATACCACCGTAAAATTTTGGTTTGGTAGTATATAATGAGTAAATAAGTAGGCATATTTCTGTCTCTTGATCGTTTTTTTTTATTATAGTAGTGAAATAATATTTTCAACTTTTTATACAGACTGATATGAATTAATTTATTTTTATACTATATTAATGAAAAACAAGAACTCATAAACATCACAACATGAGCAAAACACACAAGAGTGAACTTCTTGCATGTAAATCAAACAAACCAGACAGTTTCTGGGGACTAACGTGCTATTTCAGTTAAGTCAAGGTTTACTGGGTTTTATTATTGTCTCTAACATGTCTATAATTAGCTAAATCTCCAGGAAAATGTTTAACCAAACAGTAAGAACTCTTGCCATCTTCATCCTACACTCTATGGGGCTGGTCTGACTTCCTCATGGACCTGTAGCATAACGCCCTCACTCACACACTAACGTTACACCTGGATAATGAGAACAAAATACAAGGTCGGGCCATTAAACATACACATAACGTTACTGTCCATCCTTTGTCTTTCAATCTAGCCCAACTCTGAAGAAAATAACATATGGTAAACGTTACAGACACCAAGCTAGGCTAACGTTAAAGGCTAAACTAAGGTTTAATCAGTTTAGCATTAATTACTCAATTGGATTGAGCGCTTTAAACCAGGTGAGTTTGGCTAGCTTTCCGCCGGAACATTTCTCTCGTTTTCTGGTTAGTGCTGGTTAAAGTTACTTATATCGACAATTCTGTGTACGTCGTTGACATCATCCTTGGTATATCCATGTGTAAATTCAGCAGGTATTGTGAAGAACGGGGTAATATACCATTATGCTAGCCAAACTCAAAGCACAGAAGTTGGGCTCTCTTGGCTCCGTGATTGGATGGTGAAATGATATGTTATCTGAGCATCCCCATTGGTTATTTAGCAGGAAAATCTATTTTTCTATGTGAAAACCCAAATCACACATTGGAAATGATTTATACTGATCTGTTTTTCATTTGTTCACAAAATGTCATGCACAGCTACACATCTTCTCTTGGATTCAAAAATATATTTGTTATGTTATGTAAAATTGTATTAATTTGTTTAGAAAGTTTTTACACATTCACACATTTGAAAACTGTTTACACACATGCAGATATGGTGATACACAGCTACAATACCTTTGACCATATTTTGATTTCATAAATATTTTGCATCAGTAACATTGCAGGTTGCGAAACAGGCTGTAATGTAATCCTTCTGGATAATTGGACAACGCCAATGTAAGTCAAATAAAAAAAATAATGGAATATCCCATTGCATCCATATAATTGAAATCAGCTTAATAATCAGCCATGACATTGATATTTCGATAACTATACACTTTCTGTAGACAAACACAACAAACTCTGACAACACTGACTTCCAACTCTCACTCGCGCTTCCAAAAAGTCACATGACACAATTACAAACATACCAAATCAACGGAAAGGTAAAGAAAACCATTTAATCTCTGTCGGGTCCTTTCTATAATGTCATCAGACACTTCTAAATAACAATCTGAGCATATCATAGGAAAAAAAACACGCACATTTAGTTGACGCAAATTAACGATGTGTAATTGACCGATATGCAGCCTGTTTAGCGGCTGCCAGCTGCAGTGCTCGCCCTCAATACTGGACCAATTTAAAAAATTGTTGTCCCCATTAGTCACTTAGACACAAAAACTTGGGAAATAGGGTCCAGGTTGAAAAATACCAAAGTTACCCTTCAAGACACATCAACACGAGGCATGTATTTATTCATCAGAGGCCTCAGAAGTTGGTAGATCACACAGTCATGGTCTTCAAAGAGTCAGCTTCTTGTCTTCGAAGCAAATCACCCAAACCATGCTCAAACCTTCCAGACTATTTGCTACCAAGCTAGGAGCATGAGAAAAATACATGCAAGAGGGAGCTTTTTCGATCGTTGTTTTCTGAGGCAGGCTTGGCTTTGCCTTTAGGCTACGCTTTGTCTTTGCCTCCTACTTTCTTACTTCTGACAATCCTCTGGGGTCGGTGTGGATGAAAAAGTAAGACACTGATTGAACTTATAGGATACTGCTATGCTTACAGCCTCTCTGACAGACACTAACATACAACAGCTGTGCGAAAACAGCAGGATGGTTCTATTTGTGATAAAACATAAGGATACAGCTATAATAGAATGCCACAACAGAGTGTATCATTATGGATTCACTGTGCTCCATTCCCTATCGACAGCAGCTCCAACAATGGAAGATTGGTTGTGGCAGCATATGTGAGCTATTTCCAACTTCACCTTTGTCATTAGCTGCCAATAAATCAATGCTTTAAAACACCAGGGAAGATTGTTCATTGTCGGTCCCATGTTAGCCGCTACTCTGCTTAGTGGATCAGTTTGAAGATTCATGTGAAATGACAGTTCAACCACACGTTCCCCTCACCGGTGGATAACAATCACTTTCGGGACACACACAGATCATTTAGCCCTAGGCTAGGTCACCTCCATCCTATATACCTCAAGCTTTAATCTGACTTCACTGGGAGAACAATAGCCTTCAGGTCACCTTTACTGCCAGCCTCTCTTTATTGCTGGAATAATGTTGAGAGGAGTTTGGATTGATGAGACATCAAAGCACATGAAGTTTAAATAATTTAGGTATTTCATAATCATATTTGAAACTTGAGAGCAAACCTAAAATTCATTGTTTGCCAGTATCTAAGGCAAAAATCTCAGAGACAGATTTGAATCACAATAGAAATGCAGTACAGGCTCAGACTGGCAGCTGGCAGCAAATTAGAGGGAATTACTTTACTGATTTTAATTGTTTCAAATTGATAAAAATAATTTGAATTCTCTGAACACGTGGTGTTTGGTTGTTTTTTAAATCGTTTTTTAAGCTCTGCTCACTGCTGAAACAATACATCAACCAGTTGCTTATTTATTAAGACATCATCTCTGATACTTGTTTCTGTGCTGTGGAACAAATGTGAAAGGCAAAATAATAGACAGCAATAAAAATATATAATACTGCAGCTTGATGTTCAGACTGAATTACAGAAACATCGTCATCTTGAGCGATGTCCTTTATGCTTATGATAGTTTGTTTACATGATCGTCCATAGTGCTATCAAGGTAGAAACAACTATCGTCCCAACCTATTTCCGACCAGAGAGGCAAGAGGAGAGAACACCAAAGATGCCTTTCTTCTAAAGCATCTAAAGCATGAAGCATATAGCTTTCAATGTACAGTGTGATTTAAGAGCTGTTATTTCAGTTCATTTACAACAGCTTTGATAGCTTGTGATTCCCTCCATTTTTGTTTGGATGCTGTCTACAGTTAGATAAACTAGCCAACTATGGTCCCACCTACAAAAGCTCTTTTTTATTATTTGTTGCTCCATTCATGAGAGGCAACACCAAGTCTTTAAATGTGAGACAAAATTGGAGATGTGGGCAGCAGTTCGGTAGACTGGGACCCAATAGCATCTAACTGATTTCTAGGCCACTTGGGGCCAGCAGAAACAATTGGTGAACACAACACTGACATTATCATCGCCAATTGATGGCAAACGTGTTAGCATACAGCTGCCTATAGACTTCCAATAAAGTCCAATATTCACTCTCCTTTTTGCTCTGTTTTTGGTCTTCACCAACACCGGGACAGGGAAATATCTGGCTCTTTAGCTGCTAAATGCTCCACTATGTTGAATGTTCACCAGCTAGTTGCTAACTTTGCCTGATGTCAAGCAAGCTTTTATAGCAATGATGCATTTCAGGTGCACATTGAAAGCCGCTCCTGCAGCAGAGTTAATATTCATAACCATATCCTGACCGGAAGAGGAGTGTCAAACACTTTGACAGTGTGTCAAGTAGACGAACCTATAAGATGAACTCCCATATCCCACAGAGATATCACTGTCCTTTCATCTGCTAGAGAAAAAAAACAAGAGTGTCTCTGCTGTGAGGTAGTAGCTTGCTGAATAAACCATAGATGAGTCTAAACGTGCGGACATTTTTTCTGTCTGGCTTGGGACAGCAGTGTTGAATTAATACCCCCAGGCATGGGACAGCCTCGGGCTATTATATGGAGAGCTTTTACTGTCAAATCCAGGGAGTAACAGTGCTGACAACGGTATCGAGCAACTTTAATCATATGCCCAGCTAAAATGTTGAGAAGCAGAAGGAAGTACTAGAACTTCCTTCTGCTTCTCAATTTGACGGATTGAGCATCACTTTTTAAATACTCATGTCGGCAACACTCCACACGTTTTTGCACCTACGATGCAGTAACCATACTCTAAGCAAGATTTATGGTTTTCCCAAAGTGCCTTAATTGCATGTTGACTTTTTGGGGAAAGTGTGATGAAATCCAGAGAAATCTTGAGAGAAGTCTTAAGCATGCTCACAAAATGTGGTGGCTAGTTCATCTGCTGCCTTTTTTTTCAATCCAAAGTATTTTTGAAGTTTATAATGAGGGCGCCAGGGAAACGATTCTAATGCAGCAATAGAGATCAAATGAGAAACAGAAGAGAAACAGCACAGAAGTCAGCGTCATATGAAGGCCCGGTTACCGAACTGAAGGATTGCAGGAGTGACTCTGCATCAAAAAAAGTGTTTTTGCATAAGTGACGTTGCAGGACACAGCTAAGAGGGGCTGAGTTCTATGGGGCTCAGTCATAGAAAGAGCAAGCAACCCGTTGCAGACTTGTTGCATTGCTTGTCACATGACACTGTCATTGTCATGGTATTTTAGTGAGTACCTTAACAGATAACTAGTGAAAACATAATGGTTGGAGTTCTTCTCATTGTTGGCCTAAACATGAACGAAATATCGTCCAGGCTGCCACCATTGCTTTGTGTTTATTTCAGTGCACAATGATTATTGAAACTCAGTTAGGACATATCATATTTCTGTCTTATCTTATTGTTATTGCCATGTGCTGCAGTTGTCATCAGCTGCATTTCAGGCAAGCTTGTGACAATCAATGTGCTGCTGTGGAAAAGGATCGTGTCACTTTTCTTTTTTTTTTAAAGTGGCAATGCAGTGTTTGGTTGAGATGAGTTTTTAAAAAGTCTTGGTTCACAACTGCAACTAACTAACTTGTACACAAAAACAAAGGAATTAAGTTGTTTACTGTGATGGATTGCCTATCTAAAGCAAATTGGCGTTTTTTGGGGATGTTGAAATTAACTGAAACTAATGGCTGTCTGGCAGGTAGAAAATAAATCTAGAAAGTTGGGATATGCTTTGGAAAACAGTTGACAGCAATGTAAAGTATATGCAATTTGTAGTTAATGGTCCAAAACATGCAAAACCACTGGTGCAGTCTTTTAAATCCACCGGACTGATCCATTATTAGCGGAAAAAAACACTACCACAGTATCAAGATTTGTTGACATTTCTATGAAATCTTTGGTCAGCAGTTTGCATCTGTTCCCTAAGGATGATGATGCACATTGTGAATAAAAAATTAATAAATAAAAACTTTGACCACAAGTGGGGCTGAACAGTGCTGGAACATTTATTGTAACTGAGAGATACATGTCCCTTAAAAAAACTTCCTTATAAAATAAAAACCTTCTAAGATGGTAATATAGGTTATCTGCATAGATTTAAGTGTGTGGATATCTATTCTACCAGTTTGAGCTTCCAGCATCTTATTTACGATAAAGCCGAGTGAAGCGGTGGTTATAAAGCCCTCTGAGGCAAATCTGTGATTTTGGGCTGCACAAAATAAATTGAATTGAATTGAATTGTCCTGCATTCACCTAAGATTGTAATGTAAACAATGTTGAGATGATAATTTCTTACTTCAGTCAATAGAAAGATAACTTGCCATCACCTAGTTCTAGAGGCTGTGAGTCAGTGGTGTAAAATGAAATCATGTCTTGAATATCAAAGACATGATAAAGGAAGAATCGGGTGCCCATGCAATCTGACCTTAGTCTATCCAATGCTCACATCCCCTTCTTTTCCTTCTGACATGCTCCAGTGTTCAAGGACAAATCGGTGAATCATTCCTCCTACATGCCAAAATGAATATGGATTAAAATACTAATTTCATGTATGTTGCTTAAAAAGTTGCTCTTTATTGTAATGCATATTTATCTTTAACTTTATTCTTTGGAACTGAGATGTTCAGACGACATCTGTAATTTCCCCCCAGAGTTTTAGCAGGGACAGACGCAGGTGGCAGGTTCTTAACAAAGTATGTGGCACCTGTTGTTCACTTTATGATTATAACACAAACACAGTGGGGTACTTTTAGAATCTAAATAATAATAATGAAAAGAAAATGAAGAACAACAACAACTATCATTATTATTATTATTATTATAGTTATTGTGCTGTTAAGAATAAAACTTGATTTACAACCATTTTTGTCCTTTCTTTTTTCCTTCCGAGAGCAGACAATATTTCTGGGTGGCTTTGTTTGCAGAGACTTTTTCTATTTTTCATTCATCCAGTTTTCCCTTCAATTGGTTCTCGGTTGTTCTTTACTCTCCACTATAATCTCCTCTGTGCACAATTAACAAATTATATCTGTGAATTGTCTTTTTCTTCAATACTTTGTCCTTGTCCTGCCTTGTCTTATCGCGTCAGCGTCATTGTGTTTCTCCTCTAAAATAATTCTGAAGTTATTTAATACGATACTCATGTTATCTGATGTATTTTTGCTCTCTCTCTCTCTCTCTCTCTCTCTTTGTCTCTCTCTCTTTCTCTCTCTCTCTCTCTCTCTCTCTCTCTCTCTCTCTACATGTGCTTCACATTTTCCAAATCTGCTTCCATGAGTGGCTTGTTATTTTCTCTCCCCTATCTGTTACTTTTCTATTTGCTTGACATAATGACTAGTTTTCCATTTCTGCTTTCTCTGTTCGTCTGAACATCTTGTGCCAGTCAGTGGCTTTCACGTTCCCATTTCCGTCTTTGCTCTTCCATTTTCCAGCTCTCCTGATTCTGACCTCTACCACATGCAGCTGGTTACTGCCCAGAAGGCCATTTCTATTTCCTCATTTTTATTCTTTTCTTGCAGTTTTAAAACCTATAGATTTTCTCCCAGGTGGCTCTGTTAACAAGGCAGTCAGAAGATCTCATGGCCCGCTAACATGCACTTTAAGGTCAAAGTCTTGCATTTGATCTTATCTCGAAGTCCCACTGAGCATTCTGAAGCATTTTGTTGGTTGCCTCTGTTAACAGTTTTTATTTTTTTTTAAACCAGGGTGACTGAAAAATATATGTATTTTATTTGAATTCATTAAATGAATGTACTGTACTCACATTTCCAATGTGATTTCTGTTTTTCTTTCATTTTTTTAATTTTCTTTTAAATTGATAACTGTTGTTTACATCTATAGACAGATTCGTGCTCCTTTATTTGCTTCACGTGACATTTTATGATATTATACAGCTTGCTAAAATTGTGCCATCAGCATGAGCAGCCACACATCTGTGCCTTGTTCTGAAAAGAATGAAGAATATCCTGCTGTTTGAACAGGCTGTCATTAAGATGCACCTGTTATTGAGCAAAAATCGGCAGGGATCCTTTGGGAAACATTTGGAAAGAGTTCAAAACTGTTTTATGGTCTTTATTTAACCATTTTATGTATTCAGTTAATATTGCACTTATCAATATTTCTATATTAACAATGGATGAATGATTACGAGTAATGTTAAAGCCACCGATACATTTTACCCGACTTTGTAGTTTCCTCAGCTCTCTAAGTCATTTTAGCCTCTTTCAGCTCATTGTTTTGGGTTTCTGCAACTTTACTGTTTAGAGATTACTCTATTTAAAGTGTATATATTCTATATTAAGTCTGTGATGCAATATTTCAGAATCCCTCGGTTCTGTCTTCTGTTTTGCTGCTATCTTGGCCAGGACACCCCTGTAACACAGATTAATCTCAGTGAGGTACGGTCCTGGTTAAATACAAATTATACATGGATATCTAATAATAAATCCTCTGTGTGAGGCAGGTTCAGTGAGTATGTGGAGTTCATGACTGGACATAAATAATACATTTTCTGGCAGTTTTCATAGAGGTTAATTGTTCCTCTGGTAATCTTAGTTTTTTCACATTAAATTAACCAACCAGATTCTGTATTCCTTAAACCAGTGTTTTTCAACATTTATTGAGCCGCGGCACATTTTTTACAATAAAAAAATCCCGCGGCACACCAACAACCAAAAAAGTTACAAAATGCATCTCGTTCACAATGGCTCTGCAGCAGGTAGTATTAATGTTTCTGCCACAGTGTGTGGGCTTTTTGATTTGGCCACTGTGGTATTTGTTATAAATATATGTTGGTACATTGATGTTCATGTATGTTTAATTGATGGATGTAAGAAACAGTACATGTAGGGACTTAGGACCCAGGGGGGATTCAGGTGAGAAGGACAGCCTGGGGCAGAGCCGGTATCGGGGAGACAGCACGCGGAACGTGGAATAAAGAGTTACAATGAAGAGCAGTTGTTCTCACGTCTTATGCGTATTTAAAAATACGACAGCCACCAGTTCAGCTACTAAATAGCTTTGAGAGCTTTCTCAGACACATTTGTGGATTTCCTCATAACATTTACCCGTACCACAATAGTCCTTGTTCTTGTTGCTAAGTGACGGTGTTTCGTCTCGAGATGACGTCACAGCTTGCTTGGGACCATGGCGCTGTTTGATAGCTTTTCACACCAAGCATAACGGAATCGGTGCAGTCGGATCCTCGGTGAAAGTGAATCCAAACGAAAGACAACTTTCACCGTACTGCCTCGAGCTCACAGTTTTTTTTAGTTGTTTTTTTTACCACCACTCGTTCTGGGCTTTTCATCTGGTTAGACGGTTGCCCAGGGCCCAGTAGTTAAGAGTCTGCATTTTTCTTTTTGAAATGTTTCTCCATCGCCGTTCTTCACCACAACCTCTCCCGCGTATCATTTAATTCTACTATTTTAAATGAACAAGGTAATTATTGCGCTACCTACTGCCACCCACTGGCATGGAAGAGTATTTCATTACTAGGCAAGCCACTATATTGCAGGCTCAGACGCTCAACAATGGCAAATTATTTGCGGCAACTAAATAATATTTTTTTGGACCGATGAAGTGAAATTGGACATTTTCCCACGGCACACCTGACGATCTCTCACGGCACACCGGTGTGCCGCGGCACACTGGTTGAAAATCGCTGCCTTAAACCGTCACATCGTTGCTACATACTTTAAAAATCTTCTCTCCGCTGCTGTCAGTTGGCATCGCAGCACAATCAAATGTGACCCTCCTCCACCCCAGTCACCCCCAGTCGGCCTCACAGTCATGTTCCTCATTCATCATAGGATTGCAGCAACTCCCTTCATCACCACCACCAGTGTCTGGACTCCAGGGGGATACTGCCTTATCTGACCTCAGCATCACTACCCTTCTATTATACTACTTTATGATGGAGTCCAGTCGCCAAAAACTTTTCACTATTCATTTATTATGCATGTGTAAAGAAATATTGTTCATCCTAAGGAAGTCTCTCCTGATTGAGATGTCAAATGTTGATAGAATAGCATACAATGACATCTTGTTGATAATAATTATACTGCTGTATGTCTCTGGCAACGGTCCCGTACCTTTCATGGATCAACAGGATCATCTTCCCTTTGACAGGAGTCCCCAGTGGCCGTGCCTGTGTACATTACAGTATCTCCTGTAGGCTGTAGGCTTTGTTAAAGTAAATATGTTCAAATATTTCCCACATATTTGAAACTGGTTTGCCTATTTATGTATGATTTTACATCACTGACTATATTTCTTATATCTTGTGCAATTTCATGGCTACCCTAAATAAATATACAATTTAATGTCAATTTTTGCTGTGTATGTACATAGATATAACAATAGCTGATTTTCCCTGCGTCCCGTCTTTATTATAAGCTAAGCTAATTGCCTACTAGCTCTATCATCATATTATCGAGTGTTAATTAAACTATTCTATTAGTTGACTCGCTCCCTCTGAAATAAAAGCTGGCCCCAGTGTGGCCCCCCTGGATTAAATGGTCCACAACTGCCTCTGACACACACACCGAGAGTACAGTAACTAATCATAACCCAGAAAGAACAGAAAAAAATCAGTTTGCTTCGGAATATGGACACAGTTGAAAAAACTATCCTCTTCCAAAACATCAAATCCTTGAGGACCTAAAGCAAGAAATCAAACTGATCCGAGATGCCAGCGATTTAAAGTCAGAAGTCAGGAGACTCCTCCTAACACCTGGTTGACTAGAGAGGGTCTGATGGAGGATGTTGAGATTGCCTTGGTGGACGGCAGCCTCATGGCCACAGAGATCATAGTCTACTGTGTGCATTGCTGCAGACACCAAGCCTGGAGAAGGGACTCAACATCCCCATGAAAGGAGAAGAAACAGAGGCAAAAGGAAAGTCAACAGAGCTGAATCTGTGTCTGCAGGAGAAGCGAGCAGAAGCCAGGGAGGAGGTCTTCTCTGCAGAGATTGTTACAGAGCCACCAACAGCAGCAAAGCCTCAAGGGGGAAAGGAAAATAAGAAGAAGAAGAAGAAGAAGAAGAAGAAGGGGAAAGAAAGAAGTGTGATTGACATGTGATTCTGATTTGCACCGGGAGCCAATGACTTGATTGAAGCACTGGAGTAATGTGTTTAGATTTGCAGTGACATACACAAACTATCAGTTCAACAGGGGATTATAGATCATACTTTTGAAAAAGATCTTTATTCAAATTAATTACAGATATAGGCGGATATTTATTAACATTTACAGTTTGTAAAAACCTTGTTTCTACTTTATGTGGGAAGCACAATTACTCCTGCACTGATTCGATATTGCTAGGTACTAAAATAAAAAAGATGGTGGCACTTTGTTCTCAAGCTAATTGTTTCAAAGACATGAATTATTAAACGCTTTAAATTTATAGATGTATGACGGTTCACAGTTCCACCAGTCAATATTTATTTGTAGGTTGAGGATCAAATGCATAGCGTGCGATTCCCTCAGCTCTGCAAAGCGTTTTATCATTTTCCAGCTTATTGAAACATGACTCCAAATGAATTCATCACAATCACTTTGTGAGGGGATATTATGTCAGACTGTGTTTACAGGTTGTTATATTGCACCAAAGGGCCCCAAAAAACCATCATTGCTGGTTTAAGAAAGCATTTTAGAGTGCCAACAGTCAGCTCTACTGGTTATGATGTGAAACATGTCACTATACTGAGCCATTCATTCATTCATCTACATATATTTAGTCACTTTAGCCACTTGTACTCAACATCATAATTGGGAGAGATGGGGGGCAGTCTGGAAAAAAATCTGCATTCTGACACATATAGATAGACAACTCTTACATTTAAATGGACACACCAGAAACTCACCTAAATGTCTTTGGACTGGAGCAGCTGAGGGAAACCCATGCAAACACAGGAAGAACATACGGACCTCAAACTAAAAGGCCCCAGTTGAGACTGTTTTGTAGTGTAGACAGGCTTCTCCAGTTGTTTGGACTGGAACAGAGGAAATGGGAGAGATCAATCAATAATATTAACAATGTTAGTAGTATTATGATGTAAAATGAATACTTCTTGTTATGCAGCTGTTACTGTAAGTATACATCAATTACGGACTCAATCATATAGCTGTTTTACATAATGTAATTATTGTTGTATATTG
Source organism: Ophiodon elongatus (assembly GCA_016806645.1). Lineage (NCBI taxonomy): Eukaryota > Metazoa > Chordata > Actinopteri > Perciformes > Hexagrammidae > Ophiodon > Ophiodon elongatus. The sequence continues at coordinate 276,847 of JACSYO010000492.1, read as the reverse complement.
GATTTGATTCAGCCAGAATATAGCTCAGCGACAAAATTATCAGAATCTGCGGTGTAATGGTCTGAGCATTTCTGTACAAATTTGTTTTTCTGTTGGTAATTTCAATTACTGATTCAAGTTACCGTTGAACCTTTAATAATTTAGAGAATAAAAAATAAAAAAACAACAAAACAATATAAATGTACTACTTTTCAGTGATTACATATTACCAGTAGAGCTAATTTGTTATTGTGTATCTCTACATTGAGGTACTTTAGAGAGTCCTAATTAAAGTAAGAATTACAGGTGTCAATGTGACAATAGACCAAAACCTCATTCGACTTTACCAGCGTGGGCTGTAGTTATTGGTTCAAGGGAGAACAGCTCACAAGAAGAAGGAAAGCAGACATAATAGGTTTATTATTATTGACTCTAATCTTTTAAAGGCTGAAGATAAGGAATATGAAGAAAACCCCATTGTGCCACCGTCACCACAAGATCAGAGCTATTGTTTCTCCCCTTCAGATTGGCATGTGCAAACAGTTCACTCATCTACTGACATACTGATCTGAGGTCTGCTCAGAAATCAGAAACAATATCAGTCTTGCTGCTGCTGTAGATGTCGCAGATCATTTTAGTCCTGTTGGATAATTTAAACTCTTACTCATCCCAGTAATATGGTATGTACACATGGCTCCTAGTACCTGTAAAGGTGATTAAGGAACTGCTGTATCTTTAAATTCCCGGTAGTTGTCTTGGTCTATAAACTGATGTAAGGTCACAGACCACTAACCAGACTCTGGCAAGCAAGCAAGTGAATATTACCCCAGAGCTCCATGAAAATGTGCAAGTGGTAATACTTACTGGCATGACAATACAGTTTTATCATTTACTTTCTTTTGTTTGAAATTGGAGTGGAGCGCTGTTGTTGAACGGTTGAAAATGCTTAATAAAATAAAACAAAATTCAGCGTGTGGCTTTTTCATCCCAAAAAAGAAAGTCAGAATTGTATTATATATAATATTATGACCACTATGTACAGTAAAAATCACATTTACTTTTACTGCAGTCGGAAGTATTAAGGATAAACCTGAAGAAGAGCAGATAATGCTGTTTTAGCTGCTGTCTGACATGAAGTGCTACCCTGGCTCTGATACAGTCACTGGACTGGCTCCAAGCTCCAAAAAACAGTCTAGACATTAAAGTGCCTGATTTCTGTATCTTCTGTCTCTCATCTTCTGCTCCCTTCTGTCTTAATAGTGTATACTTATTAAAGATAATATGATTGGATTTTATCTCAAGCCGAAATTGTTTGAAATAAATCAAGGCCAAATAAATAAAGCAAGTATTCAGTACCACACCGCTGTATTTTCGACAGCATGGCAAGGGCTCTGAAAAGACATTAATACCTTTGCGTTTGAAGTAAAACTACAGGTTGGAAGTCAAGGAAGTTTCTTTGAAATAAAATACAGCGAAGCAAATTTACCAACTAATGTATGAACAATCCAAATAGTAAAGAATGGGACTGACTCGCAACCTCAGTACTCTAAAATCCTTGCTACGGCCTCATATGTAGCCATTCTGGAGATCGTATTTACTCCATTTTATCCATTTTTAAGTTCATTCCTCAGTTAAAGTTAATACGAAGAAATAAGAAGAAGAAGAAGAAATCAATTGAAAGCTTTCTTTCTAATATCAAAAATAATGATTCTGGAGTTCAGAGGCTTTGTCCTATGGATCTTTCCACAACACAGACATAGATGTGTACTGAAATCCATTCTAGTGTGGCAAAAACATGGGAAGTCAAGACCTCTTCAAAACTAGAGGGGCCGGAGAAACTGAGAGATCCCTCACCCTCTACTCATTTTACTTATTAAACTACCAGAGGGGAAAAACATCTAGAAACAAAACTACATTTACAGCCAACAAAGATTACTGGGATTTCAAGTGTGAGCTTTGTGTTAACAATACTCATGCAAGAATCAGCTGCAATGTCTAAATAAGTAAATACACTACAGAGCAACACTCGACTGAGGTTGTGTGTGTGTGCACACACAACCACATGATTAAAAAAAAAAAACAGATGCAAAAGGATAAAGATGGGCCAGATTTGAGGGTGTCAGTGTGGGGGTGCGGGGCGGGGGGGGGGGTTACGCTGGTTATTGCCTCCACAGTCTGGGGGCTGCAGTGAAACGTTTCTAATGGCTGCCACTGCAGCTGATTACTTTACCATCTGTCTGGAAAATGAAGACGACATTACGAAAGTAAAACAAATGAAAACAATGGTGTGTGAGGTTGCATTGACACGTCGTAATATGTCGACTGATTACTTGGGATCTCTTGCGCAGCAATGGTAATATCTTTTCCCTGTAGCTCTGGCAGGGCAACAAAAAGCAGCGATAACATCCCTCCTTATGAGAGCCTCATATCTGCAGCTAATGTGGCGAAACATTTACTTTGTCTTTGTTGTGATGCAGACTTCAGTGTTGTGAGCAACAGACAATGTCGTCGCAGCCTCTTTACCCGCTGCACCCTCTTCCTGGTGATTATTTATAATATTAGAGAGTAGGTTTTTTTATTTTGTACATTTGATGGAGTCAAATTGAATCACAAGGAATGCATATGAAGTGACCGAGCAAATGTTTCAGCAGCAGCTAGCAGTGATATTTGTAAAATATCAAACTTATTAAATCATGACCTCTGCATCAGCTCTCACTTATTGTTGGAGCAGGTCAGATTAGCTCAGGTTCTTCGTGTGTATTCTGCAGGAAGCTACTTTTTTTGGCTGATATGAAATTGATTTGGTCTGCATTAGATTGTGTTGGATCAGGGTATTTGAATTATATTCATCTGTGATATGTTTTGCACACTGAACACAAATGAATCACTTTGACATTGTGGCATTGACTTACTTTGATATTTTCCATGCAAATGGATTTTAATTAAGATTATTTCACAGATTTCTTTTTAACAACCCATTAGTTTTCTAAAAACTTCAATGAAAGGTTGCTTTTGTAAGTACATTAGTGTCTTGCCACTTCAGTTGGTTCTTCACTGGTGACGTGGGGGAGAAATAATTATAAACAGAAGTATTTTGTTATGCTGTGGAAACAAAAAAATATTGAAATACTTTCAAAATGTTCTACTTCGATTCTACTTATAATCCAAACTCATTTAATGATAGAAATTTTAGATACAGGCATATTGTAACATAAGTGATGACTTCAACTTGCCCTTTTTTTATTTTACCTCCTTATTATGCATTACTAATTTATGTATTGATGGAGTCAAACCTACAATGTTTACACTTCATACTTGAATGTTATGCATCTTTATTGTAATACCCACATGTCACTGTCACATTCCTTCTAAGACAGCCATTAGTAATTACTACGGATATAAAACAATTATAAAAACAAGGCATAATTGTCAAATTTATTTCATCATGTATTATTCTCTCTTGTTTTTTTTTTGACTATTAACTCTTTTGATAGTACTCACTTGTATTTTGTGTAATGATGCATCGTATTCATTACTCTTCTGTATACTTGGTTCATAGCAGCCAAAGTGGAAATTTCATCTCTAGTAATAATCAAGTTTCTTTACAACATCAATCTGATCAAATTCACTTTCACCTGCTGCAGACATGCCACTTTACTCCATCTAAACATTAAGAAGACCAGAACAAGGAAGGTTGGCTAATAGTCGCCCTCGCGAGCTAGATACCTATTAAATTATGATCAAACATAAACATGAAAGTGAGCAATTTAAGAATTTAAGAAATCCCTGGTCTATCCAATAACTGATTATGCAGGACACCTGTACTGGCTGGTGCTAGGTTACCATCTCCCCCTACTGGAGAAACACCATTTGTACTTGAGAACACGATCAAATAATGTGCAGTGGACCATATAAGACTAATATATAGTCTCTCAACTGTAGATTACTTTATAGATTGCAATTTGCAGCAGGCACACTGCAGTGTAAAGAGGTTGAACAGCTAAATTGTTGGACAATAAAATTAATAAATAAATTACTTAAAGCGTGCACCAGTTTTAATGCGATACAGACTGTTATAGATCAGGCATGGCAACTACCGAGCTTATTAGAATTCCAGTCCATGCCTTTGTAACCCTTCAAATATTGGCATATGAAGCCCACATGGGGACCAGGTGGGAGAACTGCTGCAGGGCCCCCAACCTTTTTATATCACAAAGTGGGTGGACTGCAATCCAGTTAAGGAATAAGTTACTAGTCTTTAATTTTTAATATTTCCTGGGAGTACAAATTTAAACTTGTAAGACTATGATTATTAAGGGAGAAGAGGGGAGTGTATGATGTGAATGTAAGGATTTGAATTTTTTATCTTTTTTATTTCAGCCTTCCTTTGCAATACATTTAATAGTGACAGAAATAGCTACATCAAAAAGAATAGTTTGGTTCATAAAGGCGTGCTTAGCCATATGCAGATGGAAATAGTTCTGTGTCTGTGCTGAATCAGGGTTTTTATATTGAGTGCATTGGTTGTGCACATTAAACGGTCCATTGAGATATTAAGTCCCTAATTTGATTAGTCTCCATGGTGGCAAGTCCAGGTGCAGTTGCACCACTTGGAATTCATGAACCCTTGAGGAATAAATGTAAAACACTTAAAGGTGCTCACTCTGTAATACCTCGTACATTAACATCAATGCACACACACGTCTCATACACAGTGAGTTTTCTTTTAGCATCACAACGCCCCTACATTTAACTGCAGGGGCTAATAGATAAGTATGTCCTGTATTTACTTTACAGACAAAGCCTCAGATCTCTGCAGGGAAAGTGGAAGGAGACATCCTGCCAGCCACCATCACCCCCCTTTACCCTGCTGTGTGCAAATTGTATTTAGTTATAGCTTCCGGTCCCCTTTTTATCCAAACTCCACATCAGGATACCATACTGTGGGTTGCTCATTTAGAGGAACAATAACACAAGTTAAAAAAAAAAAAAAGAAGAAAAAAAAAAGCCCTCAAACTATAATGAGATGGCATCCACAGAGGTTAGAGGGAGATGCAGACTGATGGGAAAGTCAATAATGACCCACCAGACCAGCAGGCGAAATGCCCTGGCTGTTGACTGCTCATAGAACGCAACTGTCATTACTGAGCTGCAAACTGCTGAGAAACATTACGGCTGGGTCACACAAACGTTTCCCTACAATGTTCTCCTCGTTTTTAAAAGTTATTAAGCCCCAAAGCTATAAGAATATTACATTTCAACTATATTAAAGGACACAACAATCTTTAAAGATCACACAATCCCCCCTGATTTAATTGCATATTTAAAAATACCAAAAGCTGATATTAAAAAAGGCAAAGGCATGGTTTCGGCGCCTCTATTGTAAAGATGTATGTATTTGCCTTGAAAGCAACCCAAAAATTAATCAACCCAGTACTTGGTCATTAGCTTAATGGCTTAAGCTTTTATGTGCTGGCAAAAGTAGACAGTAGTAGATAATGATCAGAGGCACTGGTCATACTGACCAGCAGAGGACAGTGTCAACCCATAGGGTGGAAGCCTATGAGTGTGTTTGAGGGTGGAGGTGGAGGTGTATCCAATATGTTTTGTATCTGGAGTTAACCTCCATTACTGTCTAGATTTAACTGACACTCACGCAATGCGAGGAATGCACATGGAATCTGAAATGGACAGTATTTCATCCTCTGGGAACCCTAAATGTGCTCAGCAGGTGTTATGTTAGGCTGCCTGTTGGATTTTTATATTTCTCATGTGCAAGTAAAAATCCTGGCCTGATTGTGTTGCTGGAGGAAAGGTCAGGGCTCATTCCAGATACCTCATCACAGAAGGAAACATTGGTCAACTTAAGGGGGGACTTTGACCTGATGGTGGTGTGAACAAAAGATCAAACAGGATTAATACAATCTCTTATTACAGATCCGCTATAATTGAAAGTACAATGTGTACATAATATTATCCTAGAGTCCAGATAGCTACTTTAGCCATGACATTTCAAAGTCATTTGTCATGTATCAAAACACCATAAAGCTACAGTTATGTGAAAAAAAGTGTGTTTTGACCTCGTTTAGGTGTACCAACTAACTGCTATCATGCTTTTTCAAAGAGGTCTCATTTCAAAAGGGTATGGTCTCTAACCTACAAGCGCTCCTGAATTATAATGGTGATTCATTTTACACAGAAAGATATATTTTTGCTGTTTGAAATTGCATATGCTGCTGCCTGTTATTGTGGTATTTTTAGTTGAGGCTGCACAAGGAGTTTAAAATGTTTGCTTGTTCTGCCTTCCTTTCTCTCACATACATACTGTATGTCACACAGGTGCATCCAAAGAATCTTCCTCCTCTGTCCTGACATTGTGAATAACAGATGTGTACTTTCACCAACACATGTCTCCTTGCTGTCTGTCTCTCCGTGTCATTTTTCACGGTATCCTGCCTGGTTTACATTTGCCTGAGACCGTCAGGGTTCCGTCCAGATGCGTATCTACCTTTTTTCCCACAAATTGAATCCCCTCAGGCAGCACGACAACAGAGGGAATATATGCTCAACTTGATTTTCATGGTATGAATCCATTTTTGACGTGGACGAGCTGAGAAAAATACAGCTGAGCAAGCACATGTGAAAGACTCAAGGCCAAAAGAAAACCACACCACGCAGGTAATGAAAACATGAAATGCAACTTGAAGACATTTCTCACCAAGGCTGTGTATGACAGCGGGCTAATGGCACTTTGTCTCTTACACAAACCAGCTTCAATCCTTCATAATTCAATAATTCTTTACTCATATCTTAGCTCTAAATGCATCTATTATAAAGCCATTTGACCATCAAACACTCAAAACAGGTTCAGCCTGGTTCTAGCTGTGCAAACACAGACTATGTTTGGAACAGACACTCAAATGTTGTTTCACTGTAACAATCATCTTGTTGCCACCCTCACTGTTTTTTTTGGCCTCAAAGTAAAGTCAAAATGTGCATTAGGCTGATAAAGCCGGTTCCTTTCTGAAGTTAAATGCACTGAAATGTAGATAGAAGCGACTGATAATGTACTGTAATCTCTCACATTGAAGAAGCATCAGTTATGTATCCATCCCAAGTGCAATTGTAGGCTACAAATCTCAGCTCTTCTTTTATTCAGAACAAACACTAAAAAATGTATTGAACACATCAAACAGCAAGTATAATAAGCTACTGGATACAAACCTCTTACTGCTATGGCATTCTTTATACTGTTGAAGCTGCTAAAAAAAAAAAAAGAAGCTAGACCCACACAATCTATCAATAAATGCTTGCTTTCAAGGTGAAACGCTACACAGACGAGAAAACAGTAGAAATAAAAACCAACACAGAGGGTCATCGCTGGAATGAGAAAGTATGTGATATGGGATGCACCCTGAGTTACAAAAAAACACTTGCAGGCTTTCTCTCTCCCATCTCTCAAATTTTACAAAGACAGTTTAGAAGAAAACATGAACAACAGTGTCCAAATACAATGTACGGGTGTGCTCGAAATAACTGCTTCTCAGAACTATATTAAAGGAACAACTGATCACTAAAGAACACTGTCATCGGGTTCATGGTCCACAACAGTGGATCGCAAATGCTGGTAGGCAAATTTCCATAAAATTTGCAGTATTCACGATTCCCACAGAAAGTCAATTATAGAGTATTAGGTGACTCCCATGACAGGATTATTAAACGCTAATGGTCAGCTTATCATTAAATTCACAGTGAGCCACAGACTGCTTCAATCTTGTAATCCTGTTAATAAAATAAATAAATCTATGTCCTTGTTGTTTACAGCACAGTTTACCATCTTTCATAAACTGCCTTCCACAACTTTAACTTCAAGCATGCTTAAGCAAAGTATACATTTCTCTTTTAGATACACGGAGTACAGTTTGACCTCCAGTAGTTCCGCCTCTACTTGTGTGGGGTATTTTGGTGCTGAGTCCAGCGCTGGTGGGCTCATCTTCTGCTGACACAACTAAGCACTGCAGCTGAGGACCAAGGTGGTTCACGGTCCAGGAGTATTAATAATAGAATGCAATTTACATATGTATTAAATGTTTGTTTGTTTTTTCACATTCTTCACGAGTGTATTTAAACATGGAATCCATTTGCTATACTTGTGTTGGTGCACTTTTGTATTGGGGTAGTGCTCCTAAAGATTCCTAGTTCCTAAAGAGATTTTAAACTTTTGTGCCATCTTTTGTCATTTATCATCTAATGTTCTTCCACTTTTCAGCTGCCTCAATTTCAGGGAAGTATCTGCTTACTTGAGCCAGTCAGACTTGAGTCAGACTCTGCCAAGTGCTTTTCTCCAAAGATACAAACAGAAAAAAAAAGAGATAGGAGAAAGCAGCAGGAAGCAGCAGGAAAGAGAAGCAGAGGGAGAGCATGTGCAGGGTTTCTGGAGTGCCTCTGGTGATTCTGTGTCCCAGCACTGTCTCTCTGAGAAGAGAGAGAGAGAGAGAGAGCGAGAGGGAGAGAGAGAGAGAGAGAGAGAGAGAGAGAGGAAAGGAGGCTGGGAAGAATAAGGGGTCAGTCCATGGATTGTCCTCGATAGGAGAGGACGTACTTCTGTATGTGTGTGAGGAGTGAGTGTCTGTGTGCGTGTGTGTGTGTGTCGTGTTTGCGTACTGATGTTTAAGGTCATTTCTCACCCTGTGCACAGAGGATATAATAATAATCCACCGCCATGAGTCGGACCACCTTTTTTGAGGTAAGTCTAAATGTAAGGTATTAAGCTTAGTGCCGCAGAATGCATTTCAATGAACTGAAACTTTTAATTGCCACTTTCTGATAGATGATTTAAAGTTGTAGCTTACTTTGCTTCACGGGGCCTCACTCAAGCATGAAAGTCACTTTGAGCAATATTTGGTAGAGATCAAGCAGAATTTGGGAAATCATTAATGAGGTTGCAATGATAATTGAGTTGATTGTTTTTTCAAACACTGTTCCATCAGGTAAACTCAGACGTGTGCTTGCGGAGCATCATTTATTTTTTTGTCAATGAATACCTGTCCAGCTGACAAACTACCACATGTTGACTCTCATCTGAGGACAACACATGGAGGGATACTTGCAGTGAAGAGCTAACAATCGTGACTTTTAATAGTATTAAAGCAATCCCTCTGCTCAGCAGCCTGAGGATACATTTCTGTTTCAGAGTAAACTGAGCTGGAGCCCGTTTCATGATATGGCTATTGTCTTGAGTCCTGTCTCACAAGGCCTTGTGAGTAGCCTGCTAATGGAGAAGTAGACAAGACACTCAGTGAAGCAGGCCTTTGAATTCAAGCTAATTTACAACATGCTCTGGGATGTGTGCCATGCTCTCAGTAACTGTCACATCAAGGCTGCATGCCAAATTAGCAAATATTTAAATTATCAGAAAGATTTATGTTTCCAAAGCCTGATCTAATCAATTTAAATGAGAAAATGTATGCCATTCACGTCTGATCTTCTCATCGAACTCTCCAATGAATAGGCTATATGTATTTTCTAAAATGTCAAAGTATTGTTTTAACCTTTGCTCTGCCTCAATGTTAGCACTATGCCTTTCAAGACAGGCAATAACTTTTCAAGATTTAGCATTAAGCATTTGAGAAAACATTTTTAAATCCCCCTCACCTACACAAATCCCTCACAAGCAAGTCTACATGTTCTGTATGACCTGTGCTGTTATATGCTGTCAGCAGTGCCCTGTGTTCCCGAGGGAGGACAGGGGCGTCTGATAATCAAGGCCACAGCACAACCGAGTGCACACCGTTTTACAACACACAGCCCTAATGACACCCTTGATGCTCTCCGGGAACACGCAGATGCATCAACATGTGCCTCGAGGATGCAGTTGGGAAGGTTAGAGGATGGAGGGCAAAACAAACCCGTCTCCCAGGATGCCCTTTACTGAGACCTCAGCACACCGTGCTCAGATCCTGCAAAGCATTAACACAAACCGCAAAGAGTGACAATATGTCATATTTAAAATCTATAGGTGCATTGCAGGGTATTTTTCAGAATCAAGAAATAATTAATGAGCAGAATATTGTAAAATGAATCCTGGCACAAGATTAAATTACTTACCCAACTTGTGTTTTTTGCAATGCAAACAGCAGATGGTATAGAGCTCTCTCTCTCTCTCTCTCTCTCTCGCTCTCTCTCTCTCTCTCTTTCTCAACTGTGCACTCAGCAAATCTTTAGGTATCCATTAGCGGGTTATTACACTGTCCAGTAAGGGAACCAATTTAGCTAGGACAGCTCTGCTGAGCAGCACAGTATGGAGTGCTTTCAGGGCAAATTGTGGGCCGCCACCCACCATCCTCCTTGCATATGCTGTACATCACCACTGACATGGTCTAATTAAGATGAAAAAGATGTGTGCGAGAGAGCAGCAGGACAACACAAATCCTTTTTTACCTCCCAGACTCAAACAGCCCCATCATTCATATTGAGATTACTGTACTTGGTCAGGGAAACTGGACACACTTGGCATCGGGGCCACTGAGAAGAGTGTCAGTGGTGCTTCGCCATATCATATTTCATTCATATTTCTATGGTTGATTCGAGAATAGTGAGGAATCGTATTGGTTTTTTTTTAGAAACAAGTATTTCATGCAAGGACCAATTTTCTTTCCAGTTGTCCATATTGCATTCAAAGGGGCTGTGATTTGATTCAGAGTTTTTAAAAATTGAGACCACGTTCCCTATAATCCCCGTTGCTTGCTCTTGCAAGAGAAGCAGTCTAGAGAACAGTCAATATGTAGGTAGCATGTAGTTCAAACCATGTATGCTCTTTAGTGGCAAAATTGATAGTTCTTTATTGAAATATTTGTGTCAATATCATGAAAGTTTGTTTTTTAACATATGGAGGCTTTATGAGAGAAGATAACGTGCTGGATGGCTTATGAAAAAACATGATTGTATAAATCAGCTATGGTGTATAGAAATATTGTGTGATAGAGATACATATAGAATCAACTTCTTTACATACATATACATACATATACTTCCAGCCTTCCGGTAATTGACAGGCACAATCTTTACAGAGTAAAGGTAAAGTAGGTCAAGCTTTTGCTGCCTGTGGCTTGTAGAGTGTAGAGTACACAGATCATCATCCAGTTTACCACATTCTGAATGCATGAATGAAAATCTCTCAAACGTTTGTGTGAAATCTACTACCTGTTGTGCATCTTGTGTTTTCTTCAGGTGAGGGTCCTGGATGCCAAGACCAAAGAGCAGCTTTGTTTTTTAGATAAGGTACGCTGACATATTGCCATGGCTACACTTTTACCCTCAGGTAGCCTTAAGGTGGGAAAAATAATTTACGACAATATATATTCTTAATTAGCTTGAAACTAACACAAGAAACAATGTCAACGTCTTCACTGATAACACAACAAGGGTTCATACTTAATATTTGGTATCCCATTCAGGTGGATCCCCATTCAACAATAGGAGACATCAAGAGCCTCTTTCACAAATCATGTGAGTGTTCATATGTAGTTTCTGGTTCTATTGTTCAGTGGGGTTTTTGTTTTGCTGGCCTTATGTTTTATCTTGATACCTAATAGTGGCAATAAAAATATCTCGTACTCTCGTACTCTCGTACTCGTAAAGTACTCTGGTGCACTTTGTTTGTTTTTATTTTTTATTTTTTATTGCACATTTACTCTAAACTACAACTTGAATATGGTTCTTGGATCAAATTGACAAACTTGCCAGGCTATTGAGTGACTCATCTTGCAATATATCATATCACACCACCCGAGAGAGAGGTCCTCTTAAAAACTATTTCTTGTTTACTCCTCTGAAGCCTGCAGTGGTTCTGGCACCAGTGTGTGTCTGGTCAGAAATGTCACCAAATGTTTGCCAAGCCTGAGGCCATCAGATTTCATCAGAGCAGCAGAGCTCAACGTTATTCCATCGTGATCAATTATTATTGGGCTTGAGGCCAAAATCTGTGTGTGCAATGCCAGCTCTATTCAACCATGTGTGTGTGTGTGTGTGTGTGTGTGTGTGTGTGTGTGTGTGTGTGTGTGTGTGTGTGTGTGTGTGTGTGTGTGTGTGTGTGTGTGTGTGTGATCTGCTCAGATCCTCACTGGTATCCAGCAAGACAGGCCCTGATGCTCGATGCTAGTAAGTAGCCATATTGTGATCATTTACTGTACTTGTTTGTATTAGTGTCGCATCAACAACATTGAAGCTGCACTTAGCAATGTGGCTCCAAATTGTAGTGGGTGGTAGCTATTTATGTTTAATACCGAACAATTTAGACTTCATCAGCCACAAATACTTAAATACTTAAACTGCAGACAGCATTCATACATTTACCATCCAGTGTGTGATGCTTTGTACAAAAAGAAAAGGGGAGGTGTTCAACTTGCTATTATTTAGAGTACAGTTTATGTTTTGTCTGTAGGCTTTAACTTATTTCACCAGAATAAGACAATCTATGAGTATGATGCTGTTGTAGTCCCATAATGTGATTTAGCATCACGATTCCAAGATCTTGTTTATAGTCTTTAGTGTGTTTTTTACTTTGACTTAACAGCAATTATGATGTTAAGATTTTTTTGCTGTAAAACGCAGCTGGAAATGTCTTGTGTAACATGAAACTTGTTTCTATGCAGGTGTCATCAGAAAGCAAACCTAAAGTAAACACCGGCATTGGGTTTAGAATACAAAAGGACGAGGGACAGTTAAGCTTTTGTTGTTTGTAAAGCGTCAACTGTGAAAAAGACGTGCAGTAATTAAACGGCATTGTTTGAGAAGTGTATATGTCCCACCGGACAAAGCACTGCTGTTTCGTCATGGGACACTGATGCAATGTGTGGCATGAGGCGTGTTCAGCTTCGTACACCAGTGCAGCATACTTCAGAAGAGACATGCATGACCAGCAAAGCTACTGCAATAACTGGAAAATGCACCCCATGTTATATCAGGCCTAATGATTCCACAAGCCTAATATTGATGACATTTTGAAAAACCTAGATGTGATCAATGGGTGAATTGGATGGGAGATTTTGAAATGAAATCACAGAGAATGTTCAATAACATTTGCAATGACCTTCACTATAATAAAATGCCTTAAAAAGCGCCCCACATCTTCACATAGCCACCATCACCGTGGACCCGCTGCCTGTTCTTCTTTTGTTTTCACTATAAAAAGTAGACTGCTTGATGTTCGTCATTTTTCCTTTAATTTTAGCCAGACTAAAACAGTAAATGCAGCACATTACGTACATAAAGAGATAGCAAGAGGTATGATGTTGCAGGGCTTTGAATGGACTCTGAGTGTCAATAAAAAGCACAGACTTTGGTTAAAAGCCATCTGGGCCAGTTCCCCCCTGATGATATTCTAAAAATGTCATCCAATTAGCACAATATATTATCTGTGGCCGTGCCCCTGTGAGCTGCCGGCAGAAAAAACGTGAGCTGGAAAACTGATCACACATTCATTAGAAACGCTATGCTTTGCACACAACTGCTTAAACGTACATATTCACTATGCAGTTCCATTCTATTCTATTCTATGAAATTGTGAATTATATAAATATGGTTATTTCTTAATTCTACAAAGCTTGTTAATCTAAAGACAATGATTTCCACTGGATAGCATAACTATTTATAATACAATTTCTGTTAAAGTTGAATTTGTACATACAATATTTGCCAGTGCTTTTTTTTCTTCTTCCTTTTTAGAGGAAAAATCACTCAGAGACGAGGAAGTCTTACAGAATCTACCTGTTGGGACGACTGCCACGATGTACTTCAGAGATCTTGGTCCACAGTTAGGTTGGACCATGGTAAGAAGAGTAAACCCAAATATTAACGATGTACTGAGCAAGCTGAACAAAGACATCAGTGTCTGACACTGCAAGTTCATATAATTAAAGTCAGCTGACATAATATTGGGGTAGTTTATTCTGGGAGCAGTTGGCTGATTTCTTGTTTGTAATGACAAGACAAGTATATATCTCAAGTGATTCATCATTGGTTCAAGATATCTCACGGTATAAAAATGTAAGTAAAGTACAGGGTACAGAGCCCCGAAGGTGTCATGGAGAGAAAAAAATTGAATTGAATGTAGAAAAACCAAATAAATTCATGCTGAATTTATTTGTTTTTTCTACATGACACCTTTGGGGCTCCACACTAGTAAAACAGGATTAAGCGTTAACTTTTTTTTTCTGCCCTTGTTTCCAGGTGTTTCTTGCAGAGTGCATTGGGCCACTTCTCACCTACCTCCTCTTCTATTTTCGAGTACCGTGCATTTACTCACACAAGTATGCCTTTACCTCCAGTCCTCATCCTGTTGTCAGGTAAGGGAAAAAATAGACTTCCAACTACAGCGCAGGTTTTTGCAGGCTGTGGGTTTCTCAAAAAATAACCACATAGGAATAGTTTCATGCTTTTAGAAAATATGCATGTTCACTTTCTTGTCAGGACAGATGAGAAGATCGATAGCACTCTCGTAGCCGGTTAGCTTAGCTTAAGTTTAGCAGATAGACTGGAAACGAGGGTAAAGAGCTAGCCTGGCTAGCCAACAACTAGTCTGGTACATGACCAGCATAAAACCGCAACACTTTCTTGTGCATATTAAATAAATGAGATAAAATGTAAATTAGTGAGCTTTAGAGGTGCTCGTAGGCAGATTTGGTTTCCTCTGCATAGAGCCAGGGTATCTGTCTCTCACTGTTTCCAGTTTTTTCTGTAGCTTCATATTTATCATACAGACATGAAAATGCTATCAATATTCTCATCTAATTCTCAAAAGGGGTATGAGCGTATTTTCCAAAAAGTGCACCTATTCTTTAATATTTAGTATTTATTAAGTCTTTGATGTCGTGTTTTTTTTTACTGCATGCTTCACTACACGTGGAATTACATCTGTTGTGGAGTAAAGGTCTCTGAAAACTAACTGTATTATCTCATGTCAGTGTACCATCTACACTGACATGATATAATATAACTTTTGAAAAAATCAATATTTGATTCAGCTGTTACAGGATGATTTGGACGATCCCTTTTATTCATGTTGACATGCTTATCGATCTACACTGTCTCCCTCAGGGTTTCTCATTTTGTTGTAGTAGCCTACCTCAAGGAAACATTACAAAAAAAGGAGTTTTAACTATTGCCATCCCTTTTTGTTTGTTTGTTTTGACATATTTTATATTGTATCATAACTCCTCAGTCATAGATACAATTATTTCTCGATATTTTAGTGCTGCATCTAGCTGCGGGTGTTTATGTTATTCCAGTGTGTTCTATTATTTACAGTAGGTTGCACACTCTTTGCTGAATCGCAAACGTTTTGTCGCTGCTGTGACCCACTTTGTCACTCATGGATCATTTAAATTTAATCTTTTCTCATTTCAAGTTTTAAATCGGCTGCATAAAATAGTGTGGTGAAGTTGCACACCGCAACAAGAATGCAAGCGCCTGAGTTAAGTGTACATACTTCTACTTCCGACCTCATCCTCACCTCTCTGTCTCTCAGACTAGCCTTTGCCTGTCACACCTTCCACTATATGAAGAGGTTGATAGAGACTATCTTTGTGCATCGTTTCTCCCACGGGACCATGCCTCTCGGGACAATAGTCAGGGTGAGGACATGACTACCCTTGAAAAGAAGAGCCTCTGATAATGTGCTCAACTCTTTCTCAATGTGTAACCCCTTTTCCCTTTCCCATGCAAGCTGTTGTGGTACGCTGCTTACAACAGTCTCAGTGCAGTGTCCTGACGAGGAGAGTTATTATAGGTCTTCTATTTTGTTTGAAAATTGTAGATCAAAAGTAGGAATTGAATCAAATTAAGAACATTTTCATTTCAATTGAGAGGTTCGTTGTTCATCATGTAATGAATTTGCTTTTGTCATTTTCATATATTCATACATCTGTTTGTTTCCTCTCTCAGAATTGTGTGTATTACTGGGGTTTCTCAGCTTGGTTGGCCTACTATATCAACCACCCTCTTTACACACCTCCATGTAAGTCAACCCAACCCATGTGTGTGTGTATAGACACACACACACACATACACACGCACACACACACACAATTTTCTGCAGTTTATCAACACCAGCCTATCTCTCCTCACAGCATATGGAGAACTACAAGTCAACTATGCATTATTCATATTTGTGGTACGTATAGTGGTATTCACTCAGGACCAACATACATTAAGTGCACATGTATGTATGACAGTATGGTGGGAAATGTTTATTTCTGATCCAGATGTGTGAGCTGGGAAACTTCTCCATTCACTTGACTCTTAATAATCTCAGAGTGGAGGGTGAGTTGTTATTCTGTTTATGTATTTTCATCATTATAAGAGCTACTAATTTAAAGTGTTATTAACTTAATCATACATTTTTCACAAAATCATTTCTCAGGATCCAGGGGCAGACGGTTTCCTGAGCCAACAAAGAACCCCTTCACATGGCTATTTTTCTTTGTATCCTGTCCAAATTACACTTACGAGGTAATAGAAATCATTTATAGTGATTCATCATGGCAATGAATGTCAACCAGTGTTTACCTCTCTGCATATTTGACACATATTTGACACATACCGTAGGTTGGAGCTTGGGTGGGCTTTTCCATTATGACCCAGTGTCTGCCAGGTATGTACAGCACATTACGTTCTGTTGATATTAATCCACTTACTGCACCAAAATGTGTCTGTTCTAATACTTCAATGGCTTGTATTCCAGTGGCGTTTTACACATTACTGGGGTTCATTCAGATGACCATCTGGGCCAAAGGGAAGCACAGAGCCTACAGCAGAGAGTTCAAGGACTATCCAAACCTCCGGAT
The DNA here is from genome assembly GCA_016806645.1 of Ophiodon elongatus. Taxonomy (NCBI): domain Eukaryota; kingdom Metazoa; phylum Chordata; class Actinopteri; order Perciformes; family Hexagrammidae; genus Ophiodon; species Ophiodon elongatus. The sequence goes on along the minus strand of JACSYO010000492.1, from coordinate 260,024 downwards.
GGCCATTATCCCCCTGATTCTCTGATAGAGATCAAAACATGAACTATTGTAGCATATGACACGTGTATATTCACTCGCCACACGTGTTTTTTTGTACTAAAACAAAGATATTTGCTGCTGCTGAGGCCAGCATTATTCAAGTTTTGGTCTATGAACGGAAAGGAGTGGAAATGGGAGTAATAATATTATAGCAATATACTGGAGTATTTAAACATAGCTGGGGTCATTTGTTTATTTGCAACAATGGGTCTTAGTTTCTTCATGGGAGTTTGATTTGGCATTGTGATTCATGATAGTTCATGATATTAGATATATCTTAACTGCTGCTACAGAATATTTTGTGTTAACATTAGTTACACATTGTTTTTTTACATTTGGCTCTTTCAGGACTTGACTTAAGGTTGAAAATGACAACCCTTATTCAAACAAGTGAATAGTTCTCATTGCAAGCGCATTAACCCACATGTTGTGCCATTTCTTTTCAATTCTTAATAATGGTTAAGCGAAAGAAATAAAACATACTCTAGCTCATTATAAAGTGCCTGTCCAAGCAAACTAGCAGACTTGAATTTAAAATGTCATGCCATCCATTTGAGAGTGCAACATCACTTTAAAGCTCTCAAGAGGTAAGCTGATAAAGCAGACATTTAATTATGCAATTAAGCTTCTCCACTGTACATCTCAGATTGTGTTCTTCAGAGAAAAGGAAACTATACTGTAGAAGTGTAACATCTGTCATTAATGTGTAGAGGGCTTATCAAATACTCAGTGAGAATTGCTGTTGTTCTCCAGCCCTTACTGTCTAATCTCAGGTTTTATTAAACTGTCAAAGACTGTTTTGTACAAATGTGAATAATCTCGAGCAATTTTCCTGTCAAAGAAATCAAACAGAATGTCTGGGGGAAAAGGCCCACATCTTACGGAAAATTGTTACTTTATTTGACATGATACCCCTGTCAGAAACATCACTTTTGTGAGTTCGTCTAATGACACCAGGTGCTGGTGGAATGCAGACAGTTTACCAAAGTTGAACAATATGTATGATAAAGCGCAAAGACTGAAAAGACATTGGTGGCAAGAAAATATCACACAATATCAAAATAATTCTATGGCAGCAAGAGGAATTTGTAAAAATCATTAGTTGTATTGTACTATCAGAACATCTTTGTAAGAATTATGAAGCTTCAGTTAAAGCTGCCTCAATAAAGTGCTAAGGCTATGCTTCTCCGAGTGCTTATTACACATATCTACAGAAGGCAAAAAAGGATTATCTTGCTTGGCATCTGAAGCAAAAAAATACACAGGACCAATGCTTTCTTCACATTCCCATTAAAACCCGATATATAACTTTTTTGACATGTCATCAATCATAGTCATGGTCCTTGTCATAAATCTCAAGCCGTTTCATTTAGTTTGCAAGGCCTACAAGGTGAGCAGAACGTGGAACATATAGCAGGCACATAAATGCTCCACACTTTCCAAATTCAAAGCCCATTAACCCCATTTACCGGAAAAGCAAAGTATTGTCACATGTCGAGTCATCGGTCAAACATGACATGTGTCATGTCCCATTTGCAGGGCTGCCTCATTCACAGACTGCATTTCAAATCTTAACACCACACAATAGATCAACAAAGACCCATTCCAAAGACTCCTCCAAATGCAGATGAGAAAACCGATTCCTCTTCTGTAGCTTTAGGATCCCCAAACTGATCATGCAGCGGTCGCTTGACTCTACCAGGCGGGACCTCATGATGACGCTCCAGAGAATCTTCTACTTTGTCCCAGTTGAGGAGAAAGTTCTGCCAATTAACTTTTAGTCCTTGGAAGCACAGGTACATAGGGCGCATTCTTTAGACACAGCGGCTTCTAAAAGGAAATGAAAACCAAAGAAAGTCGTCCAATTGGGCTCAATGAGATAAGTTCACTTCCCCAAAGACTTGAAGGGCGTGGCTTCAATATATCGCTGTGCTCCAGCAGCTTTTGGATGCAACACAATGGTGTCATCCTCTCTTGACTGTTGCTTGGCGAAATTCACAAAAACCTACAAAGTAAGTACAAAGAAACATTAGGATCAAGTTATATTATAATATTTTTCATGATATAATATATTATGAGATTTTTTTTTTAAATACTATACTATGACCTTTTTATGATATACTGTCTATGACTTTATTTACTATACTACAACATTTTGAAAACATCAAATATACTACAACATTTGTATGGTACTATACTATGACTTAATGACATTCTATGACATAGTACACTATAGATTGTACCTAATACCATTTTGGGGGCTTTGAAGCTTCAGTGAGAAATATTAAAAGATATTCAAAGCCTTTGTTTATTTTATTAGTTTGACTTCACAGAGACCTTTGACTAACAAAATTGAATCAGTTCATCAAGTAAAGAAATAGTGAATTATTCACAATTTGACCATCCTGAAAGAAACGTGAAAGGAATAAATATAAACCCACGTTAAATTCACATATATAATTTGTCATGTTTTCTTCTACTCATTTACCTGGTCAAGTGTGGTCTGTGACACTGAGTAGTCCTCTATTTTGAGCTTGTCTTTGTTAGCCAGCACCATTTGAAAGATCCTCCCCAGGGAGGAGGAGGAGATCTTGTACTGTAGAGTGTTGTAGTGTTTCTCACTCTGGATGCAGCCAGGGAAGGTGCTCTCCATGAAGGCTTCGGCAGGGTTCAGATCTGGAGCACACCCGGGCTTAGCTGCCCTGATCTTCATGGTCACCACGTAGCCATCACCAAACCTAGGTTAGCATTGATGCAAGACAAAAGAAAAAAAAATCGAAGATTAGAATGCTATAAATGATTGGATTTATGTGTAATAGACATTTCAATATATTTAGAAATTTGATACGTGATATGGGATGAAGTAAAATCCCTTACTTGTACTTAAGATGCTGAATGGTTCCCAAACACTTAAAGGATCCATTAACCATAATTGCTAAGCGGGTACACAGCGCCTCACATTCCTCCATACTGTAAAGACAGATGGCGAAATTAGAGCTCATAATCAGCATGCACACACAAAGCCAAACACCCACAACAGATAGTTTACCTGTGTGAGGTGAGGACCACAGCTCGTCTGTCCTGGATAACACTCATGATGGAGTTCCACAGGAAGCGTCTGGAGAGAGGGTCCATACCTGTAGTGGGCTCATCCTAATACACAGTAATAGTAACAACAAACACATTAACATACACACAGAAACATCTAGCATCTTGTCTATTACCTATCACCGTTCCCCATCCTAAACCTCTAATCCAAACCAAGCACCGTCACAGGCGAGCGCCTCACCAGCAGCACCAGTGCAGGGCAGCCTATCATGGCGATGGCTGTGGAGAGTTTCCTCTTGTTGCCTCCACTGTAGGTCCCAACACTTTGGCCTGCATACTCTGACAGACCCAGCTTCTGGATGGCCCACTCTGCAACCTGAGTATGAGGAGGATACTGTCAGGGCCTCCTGTTATAATTAAGTCAAACTAAATGAGTCAGGTTTATAGATAGAGATGACACTAGGCACACTATGTAGTTTCCAAATACACAGGGTTTCTACCTGAACGGTTGCCTTCTTTGAACAACAGTATTACATTATAACTAGCTGATTATAATGGCTGATTGCTGGTATCTCTTCTCTATCCAAATTTTGGCATTATTGAAATTATATTGCTGCTTTAATGCCCTACTACGCTCCTCTCTTTATCAGACCAGCTAATTTTGTCCTAACGCTTACAGTGAAAGGATGTGCTACTTTACTCTGCTTGCAATGCAAATAAAAATATCACCTCTTTCATTCGTCTTTGTTTTTTAATTGACATAATCACAAGGTGTGCCCGGTGGTTAATAAGTTAGGCTAGTGGACTGTGTTAATTTTACACACAGAAATTATATGTATACTATGTAAGATACACTCATCACATTAATCATTTCCCAGTGCTCTGTACAACTGTTAGGTCCAGTTTAAAATTATTTGTTTGCTGGCAAAAGCTGCATCTCACCTGGCCGATCTCCAACTCAGGAACTCCACGGAGGCGGGCATAGAGGTGCAGATGTTCTCTCCCTGTCAGCAGCTCATCGATGGCATCAAACTGTGGGCAGTATCCCATGTTCTGGTGGACGTCCAGGATGTTGGATAAAACGCTGAAGATTTAGAGGAAAACACTTGCATTAAACAAAGAGAATGCTGATTACAAGCCTCAAAATGTCCATCAAATTACATATTTGTTAGTTGCTATTTGTAAAAACAATATATTACTAACCTGTAACCAGCGACTGACGCCTCTCCTGAGGTGACATCAATGTCTCCAGTCAGCATTTTAAATGTTGTGGTCTTCCCTGCTCCATTCACCCCCAGTAGACCAAAGCACTGCAGAGGGTTAAGAGACAAAATATGACAGATGAACAATGAAGTGACCAGAATGCTTCCTCTGTGGAGTAACTTGCATCGGTTTAACCACACAAACCTCTCCAGGTGACACTGCAACACAGATTCGGTCCACTGCAGGCATGATTGTTCCTGTGTATGTCTAGCGGGGCGAGATGAAAACAAAAATGGAAGTATATTTTTGATTGTGAAATCTTTTTTGATCATCAATTTTAGCCTTTTGTCCAAAATAAAAATGTCTCACCTTGGACAGGTCTCGTATGCGTAAAATATCGTTTGTTTTTTCACTCCTATAAAGTCGCTCTCTTTCCTCTGCCACATCTAGATCTTCTTCCAAAATAGGAGGCTTTGGGCGATCTGATATCCTGCCAATAGAAAAATAAAAATTAAGTAAATCAACTTCTCGTCATTCTATGCAGCAGTCACATGACATTTAGAATGTGTTATCTGGAAATGTTATTACACACAAATGTTGTTTCTTAATTCAAGCACTACTACACTTACCAGTGATCCATGAAGAAGCGATACTGGAACAAAATGTTAAGGATGAAATAGACAAATCCCTCAACAGCCATGCAGAATAGGTTCTTCCCAATGAAGTCCCAGTTATAGGGGTCTGGACTGTAGTCCTCACCTGATGAAACACATAACATACCTTTCACACTTTAACATTTACATAATGAAGTCACGATAGAATCTTGAATATTTCTTTCAGTCAAATTGGTGATTGTAATTGTATTGAAATAATTCCTATTTAGTCATTTCAACTTCCGAAGGTTATTTTTCACTGTTACAGAAACTGTTGCAGAGCGTTTGGCGCAAAAGTGGAGTCGTGACTGCAGTTGGCTTGGGCCGTGATGGCACATGTATAAGCAATCAGATTTCTGATGCAGCCAATGACCCAACATTAATTTGGAGTGTTGAGATGGTGGCGGACAGTTGGAGGCTGGTCTGTGAGGTGTACAAGCAGCTGTGTGTACTTACCAAAGCGAGCATAGATATCAGTCACAGCCTGGTTCATGGCCATATCTATAAGACCTCGGCCCAGGCAGTAATGGGGGAAGACGAGCAGCACAGTCTTTAACAGCTGGTTGAACTTGTACAGAGCCTGGACAGAAATCCAAATTAGGATGATATGGTGATATGGAAGATGGGATTTACAAAGACAAGCCCTGTGGTCTTACTGTGGTGCCCTCAAAAAGGTCCAGGATGAAGGTGATGGCACTACTGTTGATGCCAATGAAGAGGTTGATACATGACAAAGAGACGTAGGCTGTGCTGGGGACACTGAATATGAAGGACATGGGGTACATCATGGGTGTCACAGACCATCTAAAACAGAAAGAGATAAAAAAAAAAAAAAAGCGTCAGTTAAGCACAATGAATGTCATAATCAAATACCAGACACCACTGATTCACTGTACAATGATATACTAGACAAACTTGTTTTTTGCAAACCAGCTCTGTGCATTACTATAAAAAAAAGATTGTAATATGTATACATATGCATGTGCAGTGAAAAAGTATAGATTTTGTAGCTGATATTTCGACTGTTGCAAGCACTGGGCTGGGTGTGTCAGTAGCTAGCGTGAGCTTTGGAGTAAACTTGACCCACAGGAGTGTAACAACAATCTGGTGATGACAGTAGCTCACATTAAGGATGGATGATGCAAACTATCTTCTGAGGGAGGCATCTGAAAATCTACCAGTTGCATGACTGATCAAGCCAGCCAAACAGCTGTTTATTGTGGGATCAGAGAAAAAGGGTAATAAATCCTGCAATACCTCATTGTAAAAATCAGCCAGTTGTTGTAGAATCAGTTCAAGCATTCGGCTTTAAATGTCATTTAAATGGAAAGATAATTTGTTCTTGATTTTGTCAATACTTCAAAAAAGAACAAACCCAGTAAAGCTAACAGAGGAAAATGCTTACAGACATTTAATTATGTGGCTTTTTCTACATGACAAGAATGTGAAAATATTGCATATTTTGTGACAATATGCAATATTTTCTTTATATATAAATAAGGTTATTGGCAGTGTCAACTCATAAGCAAGGCTAGAATACTTTTATTCAGCTTTTTAGTTTGGCCCCCATTGTACTTCCTTTGTTGTCAGAAAAAGACTGAACAAATACAGTTGGAGCATTAAAAGAAAAAAGAAAAAAGAAGAAACCTACCCATAAAGCATAAGCAGGGAAATAAGTGGTTGGAGGTTGGTTGGAGAGGTGTAGCACTTTTTATCAAAAAAGATGAATATTTCCACCACCATCGCTGCACTGATGGAGTAATTCAACTGGAGAAACAACAATAAAAACAATGCCCATGAAGAGCAGAAAGCCTCTTGACATGTGGGTGTCTTTACCTTGGTTGTTCTCATAAACATAATTATTTCATGTAAATTAATGTAAATAGGGTCACTGTACCATGTCCCAGAGAAAGTTGGCCATCCAGTAAACCAATGGACTGACACCACTGACAAACTGCAGATGTTTGGCCTGGGTGACCCTCTCCTGAATTAAATAGAGGACAAAGCTGGCTGGAACGAAGGACATGGCAAAGATGACACAGATGGCCACCACTGCGTCCACTGAGGTGGTCAGGCTGGGGAAAGGACAGAGGAAATTTTAAAAATAAATAAACAACCTAACTTGATCACTAGAAGCTTCTCTAGTGTCACAACCTGGTGACACTACGTATTAGAAACTTCTTACTTTTCCTTGCAAACTCCTAGAAACGTTTCAGACTTTGAAATGTAATTGGATACATGTCCAGCCATTGGTCACTCACACAGTGATCTCAGAGAGCTGCTCTTTGGTGAGGTTGAGAGGGTGGTTGATGGCAGTGATTCCATATTCGTCCAGGTTGGCTCCTTTGGGCAGGTTTGTACGGAGGATGGCGTTGTTGGCCACGTTCATGAAAGAAACCATGGCATGCCAACCCTTATTGTTGTACCACACCTGTTGAAAGTTTAAATAAATGTATAATGTTTATAACATAGACATGACATCTATTAACTTTAGCATTTACTTTTGAGAAAAGTATGAACATGTCAATGAGGCAGGTGGATCACAGTGATGAAGGTTTCATCCTGATGGTGAGGCTTTATTGGACTGACCTTGACACTGTCTTCAGTCTCCATGTACCTGAGGAATGTCCCTATGTCCTTCAGTGTTCGTTTGGAGCAATTGCCCTGCAACCAAAAATTGAAGGCCCAATTACGAAAATAAATCCCAGAAAAGCCAGGAGATGAACACACAGCGGTCAGGACAAAAGTGCACAAAGGCATAAGCATACACATCATTTTGCATTTCAAAGCCATACCCCAGTAACATTGAGCAGTCGTCCCAGCTGTGCTGCTAGATCCTGGATGGTCTTTGGCTGCACCTCTAAAACAGGAAGCTGTCCTCCCACTGATATACCTCCATACCTGGACATCACAGGGAAAATCCTGCTGACATCTTTACTGTAACTCCAGCTACTCAGGCCCAAAGTTGTACCAGACCATAACAACCACTGGAGGGAGAACTGCACCACTACACATAACACATCCGTCCATGTAATATACCTCAAAATGCTTATAAGATAGCCCTATTTGGACCTAACTGTAATCCGACAATAAAGCAGTTAGATAAAAATGTGAAATTACCTTTGTTCGTTCACCCAATATTTGCTCTTCAAGCTGAAAGAGAATAACATTTCAACTTTAGAAAAATATTTTTAACACGAAAATGAACACTTTTGTACTTTTACATAAACAATACACATCTCGTATAAACCTTTGGTGTAATATAATTATAATTGTTCTCTTTCAATGCAACTATAATTTATTTCAACATTCTAAAAGTTAAGATCAATATAGAGGAGAGAATCTATAGTAAATCGATGATTTCAGATGAAGTAACATGCATTGCATCTCAGTTTGCTTTTAGTATTTACTTTTTGGACAAAAGAGTATGTTCTTCCTTTTGAATCGGTGCGCCGAATCTCATACCTGGTTCTGATGAGGCTGGGGTAGGTCTTCACCAGGTAGTCAGAGATGTTCCTGCCTGTTAGGTCCATGAGAACATCTCCTGTTGACTGGATCCTCTAATACACAAAATAACACAGTGTATATTTAATATGAGAAAGTCATCCTCAGGGGTGGACCTCCAAATGTGTGATTTCAGATACAGAGGTCAATGCACAATACACAATATTGTGTGCTGAAGGAATTTAATAGTGCACTGCAAGGGTTGATTGTGTGTGTGTGTGTGTGTGTGTGTGTGTGTGTGTGTGTGTGTGTGTGTGTGTGTGTGTGTATACATGTTTATGGTTTTAATTATTAGTGAGCCAACCACCTACCTGTGGAGGTGGCAGGCCTCCAGCTCCTGCAGGACACACAGGGAGCATGGTGAGTTTCCTGGGTGTGCTGCATTGACAGTCTGGAGACGGTCGGAGGAAGTTCCATTTTGGGCTGGCCAGCATATCTATCAGGACAGGGTTTACCATGGGCATCTCCCACTCCGTGGTGATGTTGTTGCATGGGAAATCTCTACCGGTGGGAGAAAATGACTGATGTAGTTAAACAAGACAGCACAAAGCATAGTCTGGGTAAAGCATTATCTAAATTTGTGAAGGGTACTCACTCCAGTGGTTCATCCACCATGCAACGGGTCCCAAAGCCAGGCTTGTCCAACAGCACCTTACCAAAGTATCTCATCTGAGGATCCATAGGACGCTCATTACTGCAATGGACAAAATCAGAAAGTGTATAATTTTTGTCCAATTTAATGGAAAGTATTGTACTGATCTCATTAAACTGGCAAGTCTCCTCATTACAGCTAAATAGTGCTAGGTGACCTTGTGTCCATTCTTCCCACCTGAAGAAGGTATACTGTCTCCCATACATCCAGGGACTGAGAGTCAGACTTTGATACTCTCCGAAAGGTGGAACGATCAGCGTGAAGGTCAGTGCCAGGAAAACAAAACTGGCTGGCAGCACAATCTACCAACAACAGATACATAACTGCCATTTAAAAACCAGACAAAATATGCAACTCTGATTAGGATCAAGGCCTAGGTAATAGTTGGATAATCAACTCAAACGAATATCAATATCATGCGACAAGTAACTCTGCTTACACCCCATAACCAGCCTAGTTTTCAAATTTAGATATTATTCCAGTGAATGTACAATATCCCATATAGCTACACTTGAAACATAAAATGCTATTAAGATTACTGACTGTAATTAGACCGTGGTTTGATAAATCATAGCAAGGTTACCTGGGCAAAGAAGTCTTTGTAGGAGCGTGTTGCATGATGCAACCTCTTGATCAGCAGAGCAAATAACTGTTTGATGATGAGACACAGCCCTCTGACCTGGTGGGATCCCCTGCCTGCAGTACCTTCTGGATCATCACTCGGGCCACGACCATTGGTGTGCAAAGCCCCATCTGTCTCTGGAATATACAACTCAAGTCAGGTTGCACAGTCTTACTTGCACAGGGAGTGTACATGCTAGATTAAAGAGGCCAGCCAGCAAGCCAAGCATGTCTTCTGTGAACAGTGATCAAAAAGCATTTGCCAGGAGAGTTCTACTAGCCTCGGGGATGTAGCTCATCCTCTTAACATGTTACTAGTGTGCCAGTGAAAGCTCTGGAACAAAATGTATATTTATGATGAATAGCCTACATCAGCAGTCACAATGCCCAAGCATAAGCTCTCTGCATTACACTGTTGTCAGGAAAAACACTTTTGCCAAAACACGTATTCAGGAATGAATTAAAGAATGTTTAAAGCAATAGTTTGACATTTCGGGAAATACGCTCATTCATTTTCTCGCCGTGGATTAGATGGAAAGATTGATTCCACATTGTGTTTGTACAAGAGATATGAAGCTAGTGCCAGCATCCGGTTAGCTTAGCTTAGCACAAACACTGGAAACAGGAGAAAACAGCTACCCTTGCTCTATCAAAAGGTAATCCCAAAAATATGTCTGCTAGCAGCTCTTACTCATTTTGTTATATTGCGTCCAATCAACAACAAAAGAAAAGAAGTGCAGAAACGTTACATTGTACCTTTACAGGGTGTTATGTGCCAGAGCATGTTTTGGGGATAATAACTTGACAATACACAAACAGTTTTATGCTGAGATTAGGGAGAGCACACACCAACCAACAGCCGGTGGCGAAGCTAACCAGCTGCTGGCCGTAGCCTCATATTTACTGTAAAGACATGCGAGTGGTATCCATCTTCTCATCTAACGTGTCGTACTATTCTGTTAACTTCTTAGTAGACCGTCACTTATTCTTTCTATTCAACGAAGAAAGGTTGAATGGCTTTATTTTATGATGCATAATGTTCTGTAAACCCTTTTAAATCACAGAAATAAATTTGCTTTTCCCACAACAGCAGCATTTTGAGCTGTTAGCTGTTAGCTAAAAGCTGAATGTCACCTTTTGGTGGTTCCATATCAACTGCCACTCTGTTGATTCCACAGAGACTAGCTCGACAGATCTGTCGCAATGATTTCTTGTCTAGGAAAGTTAGAGAATGGAATACAAAGGATGTAGTTCACATTAGGGGGCTACGAGAGCTACAATTTTACATTCAGACACACATCAAATCAACAGCACGAAAAAGACAAGTTAAGGAAAAGTGCTACAAAAACTTTGTGCGTTTTTTTTTTTTTACCTGGTATACATTTCCTGTTGGTTGCATTCCCATTAGCAGTGACCTTTAGGAAAATCTACAAAAAAATAGCTTATTTTTATTGTCAGGATCCAAGATTAACAGATGCTCTTCACTACAAAGCCTCATGAAACGGAGCCTAATCACTGTAAAGGTGAATGTCAGGAAGCATCTGTATGACAGATTGTCCCAATAAAACTCTCCTTGCTATCAAATTGCTGTTTAGCACTAAAAATTAAAATGTAATTTGTACTTGTATTATAAATCATAATCTTCCTTATTCAGGGACAGTAATTGTCAGTTTGATCTATTACTTCATTTATTTTAATCCTGGGACTACAGTGTAAATTTATATACACAAACAACCTTTTTTTATTTTCCTAATGAATCACAACTGCATGTAGTTGTTAAATACAAGCAGTCCAATGATTACTACAGCTGCTACCAATTAATTTGTTATTATTTCCATGCACCTCCTCCAGCGATGTGTCGGACACACCGAAGCTGCCGAGGCCGATGTCCACCAGGGTTTCCTCCAGCTCCCTGAAGAGGCTAGCGTAGGCCCTGGGCTGGAAGTTTTGGTTTGGCAGCAAGTAGGTGAGCTCCTGGCCAATGGTCTCAATGAGACGAGCCTGTGGCACGTGATGGTGGATCAAGGCTGTGATGCTTTCCATGTTACCTGGAGATGAGAGGTAGGGAATGATTTTGCTTAACTTCAACATCCATCTCACATTAATGGCTTTGATTATTTAATTGTATATTGTATATTGCCTGCTCTTTACCTCTCCTATACTGAAAATGTTAAGTAAGCCGCACCAATAGTATTAGTAAAAAGATGCAGCTAAGTATCCAAAATCACAGCAGTGAATGAAGTACATTAGTACAGTCAGTAGGGTGTTTCTAGGTGTGATGGTAGCAGCTACAGTAAGTAGACTGACTACAATCCAGTGCAAAAGAGACAAAGGGATTATTCTCCATTATTCTCCATTACAGTATTCATTTAGAAGTTGACAAGACTAAAAGCAGGTTTAAGGAGATTGACATGAATTTGGCACAACACACTGATCTCTGAAATTACGATGAATAAATTGAACCTACCATCCATCTCTCTGTCTTGAGGCTGATTCTCTTCCTGGTCCACTTTAAATTTTGAACACTTTGAACATTGACAGGAGCAATCATCTGTACGATCACAGCTGGCCTGCAGGAAAATTTTTTATCATAAACCATGATATGTATATACTCGTGTATGTCTGGACTAATTAACATACAAATCGCTAAATGCTGTTTCATATGCTCTTCTAGCCAGACAAGAAATAAATTCTGGCAGTATAATAAATACATCTTAAACCCAAATTCATCATTCCACTTCTAAAGCTACCACTCTACAATTTAAAGCCTAGCGCACACACACACACACACACACACACACACACACACACACACACACACACACACACACACACACACACACACACGGCTCCAAGTTCCCAACCTTTGGAGTATTGTCTTTCATTCGTCGTACAAGAGTGAGGTAGAAGCCAGCGCCAAAACAGTTCTTGAGGAAGATGGGAGAACCGCAGCAGCAGAGGCGGCCCTGAGAGATGATAGCCACCCTGTCACTGAGCATGTCAGCTTCATCCATGTGATGGGTGGACATGATCACTGTGCGCCCTGCAACGTGAGACAGAGAGGGACAATGTGGAGCGGGTAAATAGAGACACATGAAAGAAGGATAGATGTTTGATGATTCTGATTGAGGACAATCTTTCTTTTTTTAAATCAATCCAGAACTTATAATACTATTGTGCTTTTGAAAGATTAAGGCTGGAAAAAAAAACAGCTGTGCTGGCCTGAATGAGGTATCTTAAATTCAGAAGGCCAAAGAATACATGACATCATTGCTACAGTTAAACTGAATGCATTTTTCACACATTTAAGACAGAGTATTTTATTGTGTACATAACAGTTCTTCCACTAAACCTAATATCTAAAAAGAAATCTGAACTTAATCTGCCAGACATGTTGTCAATAATGCCATCAATGATGCAATGTTTTGTGCAGGATCCAGGTTGAATTATTTTTTAAATAATATAAATAACACAATAGTAGTATGAACTGCTACCTATTTTTAACCGATGGATGGTGACCACATCGACTCATAACACATTTGGCGTCTAACTGTAAGTGCATGATGATTTCATATCAAGCATAATATAAGACAGTTAAAGTTGGCTATTTGAAGGAAAAACTGAAACTGTTTTTTGTCTATCTAAGGGGCTAAGACCTCCACAGCACCATGACATCAGGGTTCTATACCTTCTTCTAGCCAGCAAGGATCAGTCTTACCTGCACGGTATTTGAGCAGCAGGTCCCAAATGGAGCGCCTGGAGTAGGGGTCCACCCCTGAAGTGGGCTCATCCAGGATCACCACCTTGGCCCCACCAACAAATGCCAAGGCAACTGATAACTTCCTCTGCATGCCCCCTGAATTAGAACATCATAAAGTACTGACAGCGCATATATCGTTTTGTGTGTGGTTTGTGTGGTAGTAATCATAAAAACATTTGTCATACACCTGCATACTAGGTGTGGACCAGCTTTAAAAAAAAAAAAAAACCTGAGAGGTTCTGGGTCAGTTCATCTCTCTTGTGGGGAAGACCCAGATCCTGCAGCATGTTCTCCACCTCCTCCTTGGCCTCTGCTATTGGACGGCCTTTCAACAGCGAGTAGAAGAGGATATGTTCTGCTACAGTCATACTGACAGAAAACAAAAGAAAGAGAGGTAAATAATAATTCAGTTCCAACTATCAAATTGTACATACGATACACAGCAAGCATGTTTTTGTTTTTTTTACATACTGCTGAAAAAGGGTGTTGTATTGAGGGCACATTCCCAGAGACAGACGGATGTTGTCCATGTCTGTGCGGATGTCCTTGCCATAGATAGTGGCTGTCCCTGAGGTGGGAGGGAACATACCGGTCAAGATGGACCTAGGATGAGGAGACAGAAAAAGAGAAGTAAATGGAGACTACTTTAAAAATGTTCGGCCCTCATGGTTGTTGTGTGTGAGTATGCATCTGTGTGACATACATGGTGGTGGTCTTTCCAGCACCATTTTGGCCCAGAAGGGCAGTAATCTGGCTCTCATAAAAGCTGATGCTAAGGCCATCCACGGCCGGTGTGGAGCTACTGCCGAACACCTTGACCAGGTTCTGGATACAGACACCCTTCACCAGGTCAGCTGGCTCTGCTTCAAAGAATGGCTGACCTGCATAAAGCAAAGACAACCAGATAACCGACCACAACCAGACCATATTGCAAAAAGTGACAATCATATCAACATATCATATTTCTTTCCCTTTTCTGAAAGTAAAAATGTTATCTCACAAATGTTTATGAAAGACACAGATGAGATCAGGGGACTGGAATGCCATAACAGTTTAAAGAACAGTTTCAATCACTTATTAACTAAGCATGAAACTGAGAAGTTAACAGTATGTGTGTTCACATATACCAGCAAGTGCAAACACACACAAGGACACCGAGTTCCCACACGATGACTCTGATTGGCAGAGGGGGAAAGTTAGAGCAAATAGAGAGATGGCTTCAATCCCGAAAGTGTTTGCTTGGAGAGATATTACATCTACATAATCAATAAGTTATGTAATGAATTATAAATGGAAGAACGCTGTAATTGCTTTTTCAGATATCAGAAATAAGTTGCTGATAGTCAATAAAATGTAGCTGTAATGTGCAATAATAAAATTGTGATAGAATTGTGTATCTATGATACCCTGGGGTAGAATATGAAATGCAGTCCTGACAGGAAGTTACGATGTAAAAGTGTTTTGGTTATGAATTTAACAAATTGCACCTGTCTGTGTAACAAAATCAGCTTTGTACACACCATCTTTGATCTGATTCTCCTCAGCCTGGCTCTCCACCAGCCTCTCACCCGGATCCTGGTGATCACATGACTCTGTCTCATCCAGAGTCTTGGGTTCCTCCTGGTCTTTCTCTTGATCTTGGTTTTCCTGGTCTTTCTCTTGATCTTGGTTTTCCTCCTTCTCTTGCTTCTGCTGCTCTCCTTGCTCTTTGTTTGTCAGGTTATCAAAGCCTTTTTTATCCATCTGCAGTTTGTTGTTGTCTTTGGAGATAAAATAAAGGATTTTAAAACTGACTTAAGGCTGAGATCCGTACATTATGTCACTGGATAACAGCCTCTCCTCTAACAATACAGATCTTATTATGCAGAGTACAGGAATAGAGAAAGCAAGTAAGCTTACCTGAAGCGGGAGCCACACTGTTGAGCCAATAACAGGGCAGGAGGGGGAAGTAAAAGGGTCGACCAATTCCATACTGGCCTGTGATGAAAAAATATAATACATGAGCTACAGTAAATAAATCAAAATAGTATCAAACTCTTCATTTCTCTCTTATACACTGACCAGGAAACACATTGTCCAGGTACCAGGCCAGCACGGCATACAGCACAGTGTCCAGGCTCATCATGCAGATGGAGGTGAGAAAGGAGAACTCGTCCCCCTCCAGAGGGCTGGTCTGGATGTTGTCCCACTGCAGACCCAGGCCCTGCTCTTCGTACCGCGACAGGTACTCCGTACCAAAGCCAAACGCCACTTGGGACAACAGACTCTGCGAGGAGAGGCAATGGTAAACTCATCTTTATTCTACATTTAAGGCCCGTCCTTCCACCAACTATAGCCTGAACTTAATTAATGTAATAGTTGTAATGCCTTGGGATCTAATTAATCTGTGATACAATTAAGGAACAGCAACTAGTTTGGTTATAAAATCTCAAGATTTGTTCCTGTATCTGATAACACATGTAGAAGAGTCAATAATTGAATATTCTGAGCAGGTAAATCCTGTGCTGTAGCTAAAATGTATTAATTACTGTATATATGGTATTCACATTTTGTTCAATTGAAGCATGTTCCCTTTATAGAGGGAGATGCTGAGATGGGACACCCACCACCAAGATCTTCATGTCCTTGGTGATGTGGTCTTGCCAGGTGAAGCAGAAGATGTGCGGGAGGTAAAGGGCAAAGTAAATGATGCCACAGCAGGCTGCTGCAAGGTTGGCCTGGTTGAAGAAGACACTGAGGAGGAAGCATTGCATGATGGTAGCCGTGGTGAAGGTAAGCAAAAAAAGGAAGAGGATGACGCCGTTGCTGTAGTTCAGTACCCTTCCTCCCTATAGGTCAGAGACAGAGAAACAGGATGTCCAGTTGTAATTCACAGAATCTGCATAGGAATTATACCAAACATACATACTGTGGATGTATGAGAAGGCATAGGGATTAATGTTGGGAACCAAACAAAAAGGTTTTCTTCATATATAACTGATCTTTTATCTGCGCAGAACTTGTGGCCTCCGCCCAGGGACTACAGACAAAAATGTCAACATACATATGCATTGTGCACTGTCCCTGCAAAATAAACAATAATATAAATGTTGTTGCTTTGTTTCTTATTTGGCAAGTGACTCAATTTTAACAAAAACTGATTTGATTGTTTTGGAGAAATTTGCAATGGATTGGTTCTTCAACATTGACTTTCAAAACTTAGATAAGAATTTTTTCCACACTGAATGACAATGTAACATATGTGAAATATGTTGTTATTATTATGTATAAAACTGCATTATCATTTGAATCAAACAAATGTTTGTTCATATTCTATTTGAAATATATAGAAACCGTGCAATGTTTAACAGTATTGTAAAAGTAGTTGCCATGTGAAATAAGGGCTAATAAATACCACATTGGTAACATGCAAATAGACATTATTTAGGTAAATGTCCACTAGAGGTCACAATAGCCTATCTTACAAAAATATATCAGTTGAGTCACTGGCTGGTAACAAGAGATGACTTGTGACTCCTACAACACAGAGGAGTCAATCATTGACTAGTACATTCCTGCAAAGCTGTTGACATAATTCCCATGATGTCATGGTATTCACAGTTTTTCCATCAATGATTTATATGTATGCAATCAGTAAGCCACTACTGTTACTATTTCAAGAAAAAAGCTCTGGTAATGCCCCAGAGTAAAACTGGGTGATAGTTATCATGATTCATGCTGAATTATTCTTAGAACAGACTCATTAGCTTCCCATGAAGATTAGGTAATCAGAAACGTGACAGGACGTAGTAGAGGATAGCCTGCCCTCTAGGAGCTCCACTCATAGACTGTTTACTTTTCATTATCAGTGTTCCACCCACAGTGGCATCGGGTCTTCTGCCGAAACATACAGTGTCTGTATGGGACAAATTAGATGGTGTAGGAATGAGGATCTTTAGAAGCTTTTTTGGAAAATCCTTCCTCACCATGATGATGGCGGTGAGGAGAGCAGTGCTAGTGCCCATCATGAGGAAGCTGTCAATAAACCAGGTGGACCAGATGACGCCGTTGGTGACCCCCACAGCCTTCAGGGTCTCCTTCAGCCGGAGTTCCTTCTCCAGGACAATACTCTTGACAATCATGGACACAGAGTAGACCCAGGCCAGTACCATGAAGATGGGGAAACAGCGGTTCAATGTCAGCATGAAGCTGGATAAAGAAGGGGAAGGAGAAATAAGATGAAGGAGAGGGACGCAGTTGCTGAGGTGAAGAACCAGAAATGTGTGATTCTCAAAATGTATCAGGTTCCCTATAAAAGAGTAGTTAATTAAGTAGTGTATTGGTAAATCTTGAATGTACCTTGAAAATAAAAAAATAGAAGAAAGTCAACAAAACATTCCGCTATGGCTGTTTAATGTGATTGAACTTTGTTTAAATGTGCTAAATTATCAACTTTTCCACTTACAGATCATCCACATAACAAGGGTAGGGCATCTGCTGTAGGTAAACACCTAGTGGCCACTCCTTTCCCGTCTGAGTCTTGATGATCCCATGCTCTATTATGTCCTGGAGGTAAGCAAAGCCGCCCCAAACATAGCGGAAGTCATCCATAGGATCAGCTCTGGGGCCAGGATCCCAATACCTGAGCAATACACACATATTTAGTCTTTACGTTTATCATCATTATCCTAAACCCATCATTTCCATTTATTTTTGATTCTAACCTGTCTTTGACCTTATTGGTGCGCTCCACTGCATCAATATCCATACGGATCTTGAACTTAACATGAGGCGGGACATTGGTGGTCCAAGTGTGCATATCTACAAAGACAAGACCCGCCCAGAACTTGCTGTCCTCCAACAAGTCCAAGGCCCAATAAGTGACGCTGTCCTCGTCAGGCACAGCCATAAACTTATCCAGGAGCACACACTGAGTGAGGGAGAAGGAACAAGACAGAGACAGTCAGATAAAAGTACAGGATATAAGGACATTTTAAGTTATGTCTGTTTCACAGAATATTGGATTTCACTGTAAAAGAACACAAAATCAGTTTCCCTCTAGGAAACTTACTTGAGTTTTATATACAGTGTATCATAATTGTAGCCATAAAGGTTAACAATCCAGCCATCAAAAAGCACTTTTTAGAAACATGTCTAAGTGTAAAGTGAGGCTGTACTTACTGTAGGCACAGAGGTGCTTTGAGCTAAATGCTAATCCATCCCTGGTAGAGCCATGCTGCTAGCGTGGCTAAAAAGGTGAAACATTGAGAACTGACAGTGTTGGCTCGAGTCACTGTGATCTACAATCCACATTCACATTTGCAGAGAAACTTCAACAGTGGTTGTCTCTTCCCTGCAAAGCGTGTCTGATATAGCCATTCACTGTAGCCTAATGCAAATAGGGAGGGCCGTGATCCAAAAGGAAACACTCCAAACAACAATTTACCCTTGAGATCCCACGGACAGATAACCCGCAAAACAAAAACACACATTTGCCGTGAAAAAAAACAGACACGCATCCAAAATGCACGCATATATGCATTCACAGACGCAACGTACACTAAACACACCCAACTAATTATTCAAATCTCAATGACCGTCCCTTAATTTGGCCAAGCATTCACCTACTAACACTGCAGCCCCACAGTGTGGTGTGTTACGCATGCATACCACCAACGTGCAGCCAACCAGCCATCAAGCCCACGGTCATTGTTGGCGCTTTATAATGGATGGTGGTTGGAGTGACAGCTGTAGCTAATCGGCCTCAATCGTTCCCACTCTCCCTGTCACACTCAAGTGCTGTAAGCTTCAACTTGGACAAAAACAAAGAGCACCAACCATCCACCCAGCCATGCCCCAAGGTGCCCCTCATGTCACCCCCCAGTGTGATAGGCCCCTCATCCCGATTAGCTTCCCCAAGGAAAGGAGTGATTTAAACTTTGTTTCAAATGCATTGGTCCACTAAATGTGGAGGGCACTCACAAGAGAAGGTTTATGATGTTTTTCTGTTGTTTTTTAAATCCTCCACTCCATCAGCAGTAAACAAAAGAGACTCGACAGCTAGTTTGCTGCTATGGCTCTCGCCCACCTGGGTCGATTTTCCACTCTCTGAACAGGCAGACAAATTGCAGAGACCCAAGACAGCTCATCTAAATGCTTACATCACGTCAAGAATTGTATTGAGCACATAGCGGTTAGCCAACCAGGGTATTGAAATCAACAAGTGACAAGACATGGCTTAATTGGATTAGTTCATGAATAGGCCTGTCCTAAAACTTGACATCTCAGGTGGAGTGAAATGTGGAAAAACAGCCCACATTCTTGCCTTCAGGGCCCCATTGGGAGAAGTTGGCAAAAACAATCCTGACACCTTATTCTCATCTGGAAATGTGGAGCCAGTACGATTCTGCATTGTGACACACATTCTTCAAAATCTAGGCAGAGGTATTTGAGAGGCAAGTAATGCCTACTACAAGACAAAGAAATGTAAAAACGATAGATGTGTTTTTACTCACATCCCCATATTGGTTGAGCATTCGAATGAACCGGTCAGTGAGGTTGAAGATGTCTCGCCAGTCAAAATCAGGCACGTCGGCCGGACGGTCCTCTGGTGGGCCGTTGTACAGGAAGTTGAGGATATGTTTGGAGGAGAACGGGGCCTCCTCTAGACTCCTGTCAATGAAATCCATCACCGATGGATTGCAGATGGTGTCCTAAACACAAAAGGAGGTAGGGGAATAGGGTTTATTTACCCTGGGTATTTTTCTATTAAGAACAAGATCTTTTTTAATGAAGATGTTTCTGAGACACCAGTATGAACACAACAAACATTTCGCAAAACCAAGAGGAAAAGGGAAAGAAAAAGCAGCCTTAAAGAAACAAAAATGAACTTATTCAAAGCATTAACATTGTTATGAGATTTGTCTGTCACAGAAAAGGCTGGAAAAGAAAAGGAGGTTAAGAGAAGGGTAACTGATTAAAATGTAATCAAAGTTTATAGTTTATGTAAATCTACAGAGAGGTAAGCGAATAAGGACAGTAGATGGGGTTTACAGGGAGGTCGAAAGGAGAAAATAAGAGGAGTGATAGACACTTAAGGAGAGGCAGATAGATGGAAAGGGGAAAGAGATGGCATATTTTGGTAAGATAAGGTTCTATATTCAAGCAGGAAACTTTGTGAACTGATGAGACCTCAGCAAAAATTAGCAGTGAGGAAAAGATCAGGATATAATAACATCATCAATCATCTCATTCAAAGGAACAATTGTTTGGCATTGGATGTCAACTGAATGGAAACACAATGGTAGATCCTGATCATATCTACTGTAATAGGCACAGTAAAACTGGTACGTGGATGTCATTTTACACCCCAATTAAAATACGCTGTCAGTTTTAAATAAATCAAATCCAGCGATCTTGGAAGCAATCTTATGTTTTGTTCATTGATTCTTCCTACAGTATATTCAGTTGCATTTTTAAGAAGTTTGTACAACAAACACATTGTATGTGTCCTCATTTCTTATGGTGTACTGTTTAAACCTAACTATTCAGTCACACTATATTGCTGTCCTACCCGGATCATGTTGACTTGGACTCCATCTTGGAAAAAAGCCCAGATCTGAGGAGCCACTTCCTCCCAGGCCTTCCCCATCGTCCTCAGCCTCTCCAGCTCCTCAAATGTTGTGTTTGCCTGCAGGAGAGATATAAATGTGTGTGTGCATGGATGTGTGCATGTGTGCGTGTGTGTGCATGTGTGTGTGTGTGTGTGTGTGTGTGTGTGTGTGTGTGTGTGTGTGTGAGTGGTTGGTGTCTCAACATTGGAAGTACAGGAAATTGTTATAAAAAATAAACATGCACACACAATTAGCCCATATCTGGGTGCACAAAATTCTGAAATATGGGAACACATGCAAATAAAAACATTTTGCACACATGTATAGAATAACATGTTGGGGTGGGGGGGACTTGAAATCCACTCATGTAAACGCATGTAAGTGTAGGCCTACACAACATTTAGAAACTCAAATACACACATTGTCACAGTACTCCTAATCTCCTGCTACATACCATTCCCACATTAAACTCTCTGTGAAAACAGGCTTTGCAAAGACAACACACACATTCTCACACAAAGAATTCCCGCGGGCCTGTTCAGATAACCAGCAACTGTGCAACAAATGCACTCTGTGCCAAATCGTCAAATATTTACTGCACGCTTATCATTAAAACCCTGGATGTGTGTAGGTACAGTGCCTTGTGTGGAAAATACCAAAGGCTGGCTATTTCAGTATTCAGTCATGTGCAGTGGGGGATGAAAGCGCTCAAGAGTACACCCAATTAAACGCCTTCCTCTTGTGTGTGTCTGATTTTGGGTGACAATGGGGACAATGGAGCCGGGGTGACAATGGAGGCTGTTGGTGACAACTGGCCGAATGCATTCAGCCTGCCCAGTGAATCCCAGTCAGGTTCCCACAAGTGAGTGCTTCCTCATTCCTCTGGTCAGTTTAAAACGGCAAGCAAAGGCAGGAGGAGGACTGGGGGTTTCCTTGAGGTGATTTCTTAAAGGGGGCAGTGGAGGAATTTTATAGTTGGCCAAGATGTGGGGTATTTTCTGCCTAACTTAGCATATACCTACAGTACATGTGGTGAGCACTTGTAGCAAGTTTAGTATGACAAGTAATATCTACTCAAATCTGAACGATACGGCCTTAGTGTGCATCCAGTGCTGATCATCACACGAGAGCAGTCACATACAGCGTGAAAACATATGTTTAAATGCTTCACTTGGAGTTTCTCCTGAAACAAACTAATGAATGACAGAGTTAAGAGGAAGATAACAAAGAGCCTGTAGAGGCCATGTTTTTGGTCTCGTAAAGCAATGGATTAACCCCTTAGTCATTACTTTCTTAGTGCAATTAAGATCCCAATCTGAGGGAAGAGGAAAACAAAGAGGGCATTAAAGGTCAGGAAAGAGGAAACACAAGTGTGTGTGTGTGTGTGTGTGTCTCTTTGTGTGCGTGATCCCACGTCTTTAAGGACAGACTCTTTCTGCTTACATAACACTGAAAAAGCTGTGGCGCCAGTGGACTGTGTGGTAGTCACCACAGCCGATCAGCCCGTGTTCTTCCATTGCTACCAAGCCATCCATGACTGCTGCCCCCCTGAAGGGCTTTGACCAACACGTATCTACATCTAGATACAAAGGGCTGGACATGACATGAGGAAAGCTGATCCCCTTTGGAGGGGAATGCATTGTTCACCTCAGTAGGCTTGATTGCACCAAAGAAAATCAAAGATACGGATGTCATGGAGTAACAGACATCATCTAAAAGGTGGTGATCTAGGGAATCTGTATCTATCTTTATACATTTTTCATTAGCTCTCCATCTTTTTGACTGAGTGGATGCCACCTTTTTATTTGTTTGTTTAATAACACCACCAACTACCTAGTTCTTCCACCATTTATTGAAAATAATACCCAAAAAGTAAAATGCATCAAATTCAGCGATAGAGTGAAAAATCTATAATTTAAGGCCTGCAGAATCCTGCCTGAATGAGTGTATGAAACCATGGTTCTACACCAATGCGTGGCCAATGCTGCTTACATTTCGTATGATCTGCCGGGCAGCCTGCGAGTCAGGAGCGTAGAGGATCCGTCCCATCAGCATCGGCTTGACAGAGTTCCACACAATCCTGGTGGCAGGGTTGGACTCCAGCTCTTTCATCAGGTCATTGCAGAAAGGAGCTGCAGGAAAAGGTTATGTATTATATACTTAATACATTCAATTGAAAGAGAATATGGGAAGTGGATAAATATTTTTTTTGCTCATCCAAATATACTATTATTATGTATCATAATTGGCAGTGTGAGGATTAAATGAATAAACTGTTTTTCAAAAGATACTACCAGCCGTCAATCTTGGAAGAGAGAATAAAGAAAAAAGGACAAAATGTTTGCTCTTATATGACACATTACTGAAGGGGGCCACAATGTTTGAGCCATAACAGGATTCAGAAATGGCCTCTTGGTTCTACTTGATTGTTCAAGTCTCAAGAACAAACCCCTGGTTTTAAAGTAGAGCCAAAAGCTTGAGACTAGACCGATGCCTACTCTAACATCTGTCATACTAACACACTAGTATATGTGTCTACTCACTGGTGCTGTTGTCGTATGTGTAGTGGCCCCGTGCCCTGTGGCCATTGATGCCCAGGAAAGCTTTGTAGTTATTGTCCTCGTACCAGTTGAAGGAGGTGACTCGGGAGAAAGCGCCCTCAGTGTAGCCACATACCAGGCTGGAGGCAGCGGCCATCACCTCCCTGAAGGACAGATTGCTCTGGAAGAGAGGAGTCATGACCTGGAGAAGCTCCCGGGAGCTATTCCTCTGGTACAACTATGGAGAGATAAGAAAGTAAAACAGAGCTTAAATAAGAATAGATACATGTTTAAGATATATTTTAAGGAGCAATCCCAGTGGATTGATCAGTACACACAATAAGCAACTGCATGGACAAAAATCTGGTTCATTGATAAAAAGTCAGTTCAAAATCTTACTTTTAATTACTATAGTGCAATGTTTTGTTCCTGATAGCAACAATTCAATGTTGTGCAATTTGGCAGGGCTCTGATTAGCACCTCTGGCTGATTACAGAACACACTTGTATATTTGCATGACTACCTGTTTACCTGACAAAGGAATCGTATGCATAGGAATGTTCAAATGTGCAAGGAGCAGAGGCAGGGGGCTCACCCTGACGCTTTGCCTCTTTTACAATCTCTATTTGTAGATAAACAGAAGCATGACATGTTCCTTTATAAGCTAAGAGTCTAAGTCTTAACCTCACTTAATTCCTTACTACACCCCACTTATCTTAAAAACGCATCATCACAACGCTTAAAATGAGGCTGTTGTTGATATTTTGGGTAGTGACCCTATGGTACCGTGAATTACAATACACACACATAAATCTTTTTTGGCCTTGATCGGTTGCACAGTTCCACGTCGTCTGTCTCTACTGTCTATAGAGAGACACTTTGTCTTTGTCTTGACCATAGACTTTAGTCTATGGTCAAGACAAAGACAAAGAGTCGCGCCAACAGGATGTCAGACTGTCAGCTTCACTAAATGTCCCATGGAAACATCCACAACAAACAAAACTATTTTTCCACACACACCCACTAAATGTTTAAAATTACGGGTACACTTAAATGGATACAACTTACATGGATACAACTTCACAAATAAATATATATATATATACACATATACACACACACACACATACATAACACAAACAGATCCCTCAATCCCCCTTGACGTTTAACCTTTTCCATGTATAGAGGCTACACCTGTTCTTGCAGCCACCGTGTTGTTTCCATTGGGATGGTCCCATAACGATGATATATCTGTTTTTTTAGGCTTAACAGGCATTTTCTGGATTTAGCCTTCCTATTACGCACTAAATGATATCCCCCTAATGTCTGTTTGCATGAAAACTCAGGCAGGGGAAGCAACTGTTTCCTGACAGCTAAAAATAGCGGGTGGTGAACTTTTGAATGGTGCCAGACTGGACCATGCCTTACCTCTCGCAGTTTGTCCGAGACCGCAGAGACGACCTGGACCCAGAGTTGAATTTCAATGCCTTCAGAGTGATTATCCAGCACACGAGGAAGCTGAACAGAAACACAAATGCATTCTTTTAATATTAGTACTTTTCTGTTTCTTTCAATTTCATTTCCCCCGAAACATTCAATTTCCTTACAATTTCTAAGTTACTAATATCCCCCCTCCTTGGCGTCACTTTGTTTGTTTTGATGATCAAAAGGAAAGGATGATACCGGCCCTTGATGACAGCCGACTCGCAGTCGGAAGTATTCGAAAACATAGTGTTATTAAAATTAAGATCTGTCTTGCAAATCCATTGAAACTGATACAGTGGAGAAACATATTTATCTAAGTGATAATCTTGTTTCTTTTATGTCAAATGTCATAAAAAATGTGTCATGATAAATATCAAAACGATTTATTTATTATTAAATATTTTAATAAAATAGGTGAAATTAGGTGATAAAATATGCAGTGACATAAACATGTCTTAGTGGACCAGAGAAAACACCGCGATCCTTCATTATTCATATATTATATCTGCTGAGCATTGCTGTCTCTTGAGGATCTGCTCGTTGGCCCAGAGATCTTCTCGCCAACTCCCAACACAATAGGCTAAAAGTTACAGGAAGCAGCACGAGGCCAAGACACAGAACTGCCAGAGGAGACATCCTCCACTATTACATATATAGATTATGCCTATCAGAGAGCAATGAGCACAGACAGACATTCACAACTTCCTCAAGAGTTTGCTTTTAATTCTGTTTAAATTGAGGAGTATAAGACTATAAGCACTAAGAATCTAGAGTATGTGATGGCACGTCATTATGTGAATGCAAATCATGGATCGGTCTCTAACCTGAAAATCTGGGGTGTTGGAAAGACGTCCTCATCCGCTTTGGGAGGGGACATTGTGAACAAACGGTTCCCACAGAGAAAGCTTTTGGATTCATTCATACACTGAACACAGATCCCCCACATAGATTAAATGAGGAAATTAATTTATAGTGGGAAGAAGATGGCATGAAATGATGGCAAAACGCATTTTAGCCTTTCGCTGCGATAGCAGAAGACAGAGACAGACAGAAGACTAACCACATATGGCCTAGTCCCACGTGATTGTGCGTGGATGAAGATGAGGCAGAGGTCAGCCATTGTTGCTGTCTGTCTCATTGTGGCCTGTGTTTACTCAAAGTGCCCTTTGAATACTAAAGAGAGGAGTGAGTCTTCACTAAGCTAATTACAGACAGAGGCCACGTCTGCCTGCTCAGCTTATGCTCATGGCGGTTTCCCATCACTCGTACCTATTTGAGGCATGTTGGCCGAACTTCAGCACAGTCTTATTCAAGCCTCTTGCAGGTAAATAAGACCCTGCTTGAATGTGATATGATCTTCACAGAAATGTATTCTATTAAGTGATGTTAGTTCAATCATTTTTGAATGTGATTTTTTTTAAGGTTTGCAGATTGAAATTTTGTCTCGGGTTTGTTTGCTGTATTTATAACATTTATTTGAATTACGGAGACAATAAGTCACAGGTAAACAACTGGAGTTTGACCTGCACTCATTATCTGAATTATTATTTTTATCAATATTTCCGATAGATACAAGTTTTTCAGTTTAAGTTACCACATATGTATTACTAGTATTTCTTATTCGTAGTAAAAGATTATGGTTGTGTATTTTACTTATTATATTACTTTAACCACTTTGCATATAATCCTTTTTGAAATATTAAATTGCTGTCACTCGAAATGCATATTTCGTGCTTATCTGTAATGTACACATTGGGGTTATTGTAATGCAAAGTTCTTTAACATTCCTGGAGCATAGTAGACTTTATTTACTTAAGACACATGCCAACTTGCATTTCTCTGAGAACTATTTGTCCCACCCTGTGAGTCAGAGTCCTTGTAAAAATATTACCAGCTGTTTATCAACTGGGGCTCCTGACCATAATTGCGGTATAATAGGCCTGTGTGGACTTGTTAGGTTTCGATCCAGGTGTGATTTGAGCACAAACTGCCAATGTAGACATAAACCGAAACCATTAGCTAATCCACGGATTATGTACTGAATATGAGCGTCATTTTCTGATACAGAGTTAAAGCTGTGTGACAAAGCAATAAGGGATATCGTTGAAGTATGATGACTCTAAAATAGTAGGTGTACGTCTTTAAAACAGTCGCTTTTTCAATGTTTTGAACAATAAACGTGGCTGTAAAATGCAGACAATGAAAATAGTATGTTGTCATTTGGGAACCTAAATAGGTTTCCTTTCTTACATGACGTATTTTAAATTTCCAACAAGGGAATGTGATTTATATTCATTGGTCAATTACATCACCTAAAGAACAAATCCTCTATTAACTTGTCATCAAGATTAATTAATAAATCAGACACATAAGTTAACGCTTACATGGCACTGCTTGATAACTATTTTTCAAATGTCATATCCTGCCCAATACTATATTGCCTTATGACAGCAGTTGGCTCAGTCTTCGGTGAATAGCCATTCAAAATCTTTTCAAATAAGCTAAAAAACATGGCAACAGCCCAGATGGGACTTGTCCAACCACATCTCTATACTGGCCTTTCCAATTCATAAACTTGATGGATAACTTGTGTCAAAATTTATGCATTTCACCCATTTAAAATTATGTTTCTATGAACTTTATACAGTCAAGACCACAGTGGATGGCTGTGACTGGTGTGAGCAGTGTGTAAATGTGGAAAAAGGGCTCCCAATATAATTTGGGCAGAATTTAGTTTTTGATTGTACAGCTATTTTTCAGAGGATAAATTATTAAAAATGGTAAACCATTAAATAAGAGGCTGTAGCTTTTAGCAATACGCCTTGGCACATAATACATTTTGGTAATATCCCTGCCAACACTGACCAGTCTGAAGAGCTTGAAAAAGTCGACATTAGCATAGAATTTGTCCTCAATGATCTGTAGCCGTTGAGGGGTAAGGATGCACATGGCATTGCGGACACCGTAGAGTCCTCTGCGGCTGGGGAAGATGAGGAATCGCTCCAGCAGGGTCAGGCTGCAGGCAATGTCCTTTAAATGCAAGGCTGGAACCCCAAAGACAAACTGGAAAAAATTGTAAATGGACAGGAGACGTGCATTAGTTTAAATTGGAAGGACTTAAGCATTAAATACTGACATCATTGCACTTGGACATCTGTTATGGAACTTCACAGGGCAGTATTTCTTATTCTGTTGTTTCCTGCATCAAAATGCTTTCCGAAATCAAAGGGTTTAACACTAAATGAAAATTTCCAAAGCGCTCCAACACCATGAATATGTTTAGAATATAGGTTCGTATTTGTATATGTTTACTTTACACTGTACCTGTCACAATTCATGTAGTACATGTGTCGGTTTGGGTGTTTTGAAGTGGGGTGGTATAGCCATTGCCAGTGTGTTACCTAAAGTAGACTAGGTGTCACTGAAAGCCTCCAGTTTGGAGAAGCAGACAGGAGTTCCAGCACAGGAGCAAAATAAAGTACTGCTCTGGACTGGGGAAGCAGCAAAGCAAATGTTAGCTACCTAATTGAAAGGCTCACCTAAAAACAATGTCAGTTTAAGTGTAAGCTATATTTTGAATATTTGCTGTCAGACATCCCTTTCTGACTGGAAACTGAACCAAAACTTATTGCTTTCTTCAATGCTACAAGACAAAAACAGTCTAGTTTCACTCTCAGTTTAGTTTAGTTCCCCGTTGAAAAATATTCTAAATATTGCATGCGCTTGAAGCTAGGGTTGGTTATGTTGAGAAACTAGCAAGAGTAGTCTACGTTAGACTTTTTAAATTAACCAACCGAAATATTCAGCCCAATGTTGCCAACTCTTTTCCAATGAAAATAACGTTAGCTAGCCGTACCAGCTCAAAAAGTCCCTAAATCTAGAGAGAAAGTCGCAAAGTCTGCAATGTTGACAGCCAGTCCCTGTACGACTCCCTCCAAAGCAACTCCCCCAAAACTATCATTATGAACGTAAACATATTATATTAATGAGTGTAAACAACGAACATGGCTATCATTAGTGCTCACAGCTGTAAAGCTAACAGCTTGTGGAAGACTCCGGTGAGGCACAGGTTGGCAGTTAGACAAATTGGCCCAATCACAATGTCCACACTCACGTTCTCACGGACTTTGAGGCGAAGCTCCCGCCAAATAGGACTATTAGGCCTGTCCAACTGTCAAATCATCGAGTGTTTGAGGACTCTCTCGCTGACATTTTCAGCCCTTTATGAACACTTTCTGTAAACCCGCATTTCTGCACTTTGCCTGAGGGAATTACCCACAATTCATAGCAATGTGACGTTAAATACGGTGTTACCAGTGTAAGCATGGAGACATAATAAAAAAAGGTAAACAAAGAGAACAGCACATGGGTGTTCAACCTGGTATATTAAATGGACAGTATACAGAACAGCTTCCGACAGCATTCCTGACAACATTAAATCAGAGATGTTCCCAGAGGCACTACAAAGGGAGCAAGTCTTAACTTGTAGAAGACTTTCTAGTCATAAGAATATGTAGTGTGGTTTGTAAGCTGGCAGATGGTGACAGTCCTCTCTTCATCGGCTGTAACCCTGTCGTGTGTGTGTGTGTGTGTGTGTGTGTGTGTGTCTCTGTACCTGTTCAGGCCTGATTTGGGCATTGACTAGCTGATACACCACAGACTCTGTGAGAGGAATGTCTCTAAGCAGGAATGACGTCAGAGTCTCATCGTCCTTCAGGATAGTCTCCACCTTTACTCCTCGGCCTACATAGAGAGACAGAGGGAGTTCATGTGAATGAAAATGCTCCAATTCAAACAACAGGAGATCGGTCACCAATATAGGAATTTACCCAAACTATTGTTGTCTGTGCTCCACAAAATCTATCCTGGATAACTTGAAAAAAACCGGGATACTTAGTGGCACAAATTTTGGGCAAGTTGTGACACATCTGTTGTATTAAAAGGTGAGGAACATAGGATGAGGACACTCTACCTCTGCACCCCCTTGTTATTAAGTGACATGTCGGAGCATGAATAAAGTTTGCTCTGTCATGCAAATTGCTGGTGTAGCCTGCATCCAGGTTCAGCCCTAGATTGACTTAGATTGTGTTGAAGTTTTCCTGCACCCACTTGAAACCACAAAAAAAAAAAGCAAGAAAGGGAGAGGAAATCGAGGTAAATATGGATTTCAAAAGCCCTAAAGAAAAAAATGTTTCCATGGATACATTTTTTAAAGGTCTGTTTCTATCCAAAAGGGGGTGGGACAAAAGTACCTTGACAGACCAGTTAGCCAACATGACAAATAACAAAATTATACCTTCTCTGTTGATGGTAACTGCTTGTTTTTCTGGTGAGGTTGCACACACCAAGTGAAGATTTATGACGCACTGATTACTGAAACAAAAGTCCCTTTATTGTCATTTGTACACTTTGATTCTTGTATGGATTAAAGAAACAAGATAAAACATGTTAATTACTGAACCTATCAGGGGCTGGTAGGCTAGCTGTTTCCCCCTGCTTCCAGTCTTTGTGCTAAGCTAAGCTTCATATTTACGAGAAAGAGTGGTTATTGTTCTTGTCATCCAACTCTCTGTCAGAAAGCAAATAAGTGTACTTCCAAAAAGGTCAATCTATTTCTTTAAGAATATCCAAAGTTCCATCACTGGCCATCAAACCACTTGCCTTTCTTTACGGATAGATAATTATGGGGAATACAACAATAGACGCATGGACACATAAATTGAACATGTACACATACACTTGCTCACAATCAAGGGCCTTGCACATAAAATGCACACGTTCACTCAAACGTTTTCTGTTTAATATTGGTCTTTTTTCAACAATTACATAACTTGGTTCTCAACAGAATTCAGTTTTCTTTCCCGGAGCCTCATGGGACCTCGTGTGGAATGTGGATCATATCTCTGTTAGTCCATCTACATATTTCTCCATGAGAGTGGCAGCATAGAGAGCACCCAGACGTAATCATTCACAGGCTGGAATGCACTCAGCCTCATTCCAATCCCATCATAAAGGTCTATTTTTCTGGGAAACATGCTGTATAGACAGTTTAGATGTATGTGTTGACATGAACAGAACAGTTTGCATGGTGCATCTGTGTTTCTACAGTATGTTTTTTCATGGAGGAGCATAGATGGAGGGCGCTTGAATTGTTTACCCACCAAATAAACACTGGTGGTGAAAGTAAGCAGCTTACGTTATGGGCCTTTCTCGGGCGACGGCAGAGCCGGATCCCATGTTATGTGATCCGGCTATAGGTTTCACAGCTATGACTGATGGGAAAATGTGTAAAATATGATGTACACTGTGATGCTGTTTTTGACCAGATGATGCTTCCATGACTTGATATTTATTGTCCATTTTCCTCACCATTAGCCCACCAAAACCCCTATAGGTTTTATAATATCAATCACAGATACAACAGAAACAAATTAGGAGGAGAAAAGGCATAAGTACCATTAGCCAAACTCTTTTTATGTTCTTCCAGGAGCAGGGGACTAAGAATTGCTTGCAATGCTAAATCATGCTGTAAATTAAGATTTATATAAAGGGTAATCTAGAAGTCACATCTGCGCCGGTGAAACAACTAACCAGAATAACTTGGCTGACGTTGGGTTTGCATCTACGGACAATTATGTTTTTGCACCGTGTTGATGAAAGGCTGGAGCACTGACCTGAGACCTGTTCAGGGTGGGTACGCAGGGTGTCCATGAAGTTACTCATAGCGTTCAGTTCTTTCCAGAGGCGCCCGAGCTGCAGAAACTCTGGGTCACTAAAAAGAAGCTCCTGGGCATCCGTGTAAAACCGAGCCAATCTGAGGTCAATTACAAATCAATAGACATTTAAAGATATTCTCATGGACTTCATTACATAATTCTGCCCTTTCATCTCAGATCAAAATGTTTCATAGGAATTCAACACCTCCAGTTTAAAACAACCTCCCTCTACCAGCTCATGGTGACGCTTACATGGAGTTGTTGTAGTTGGACACCAGGCCGGGAGATTCACCCCGGGTGGGGTATTGAAAACAAGGGTTGTTGGCATTACAGAAGATTCCCTGGATCCATGGCAGGACCCCTGTGGAGGGCATGGCCTTGTTGGGGAAGTGGCCTGGGGTAAAAGAGGTTCTGTTGGCTTTCAGTGCTTTATGAATATTTATGAATAAGACATCATACATCAAATGTTTTTGATATTTTCTGGTAAAAAGACGTTTGCATACATTCATGTTGACGGTAGAGTGGATTCACTCGTCTTAGCCACACTAGCCCCATGAACAGCATAACAGGCCACATAATCTCCATGAAGAAACGCACCTGGTTGGAGAGTACAACATAAACTTTGTAAAACTGCATCTCTTTCTAAATGTCGTTTGAAGGCAGTGAGTCATTCAGAAGTGCTTGTTGGATGAAAAAGATGGGAAAAAATGGACCTCCAGACAGTAGATATATCTAGGCCTATAGTTTACTGGTCCAATATGCCAATAATGCCCCAGCACTATGAAAAAGCTGAAAAAGCAAACTCAGATGAGTAGCTACACTTTCTTTAGTTCTTTAATAAATCACCACAGTAATGTGTAGGTCTATATTTTCACTTCATATACATTTTGGAAGTCACTAATATTGCTAGTGTCAATTTTTGTTTTAAGCCTAAAAGATACATTAAAAAGGATTAGCTGGCTTTAAAACATATCTAAGAAGTAATTCTGGCATTTTAGCCAACTGCAACCCCCAGAGGGATAAATGGAGTGTATAATTGGTGGATGAGTGGATTTTACCCTCTGCCTCCTGCGGATGGTCCAGTTCTTCCACAGCAGGAGTTTGACCTCTCTTCCTGCCCCCATGGCACTTCTTTTTCACCCCCGCAGGGGATGGCACCAGCCAACAAACCTGTATTCAACCAGTCCACATGACTCATACACACTACCTCAAGTTCTAGAGAAAAAAAAAACCCTTTATGATTAAGATCATTTGTATTTGGAAAGCTAGATTGTGTGGATGAACTCCCGTGTCCATCCATTCATCCTGTGAGTACTCCAAGTGAGGGCTAGCAAAAGCTCTGTATTGAGGTCAATGAGCTCAAGACACCTCACATGGTCAGCGCAACAAGAATAGACCTTTCCACATGCTCTAAACGTTCTCTCAGTACTATTCATGGTTAAAGTCGCTACACTGAATATCCCACATTCCCGGTACATGTAACAAAATGAACATTAATCTAGGTCAGGTGCATCTGATTATTGCTTAATGCGGTTGTTATTGCTACCACATTACTAATTAAATATACATTGAATACATCCCAAATCATGGCTGTAGCCCAGAATATCATATCACTCACCTCAGAAGAACACTTGCACTGTAGAGCGATACCCAATACATGAAGCGTAACGCCACATATTCTACCGAGTGGTCCTTGGGGTTGCTACACAGCTAGAATCCAGACCTTGTGAATAGTTAAGCAGATTGATTTTAATCTTCTTTCTTAGTGCTGGGAGACTACAAAGAGAGGAGAGCATTAGCAGAGGCCTGTATGACCTAACCACCTGGCCTACGTTATACTGCATAATCCCAACTGTTATAATCCCACAACTGGTAAACAATTAATATGCAACTTTTAATTGCAATTTAATGAATATTAGCATCTCTATAGATTTACAGGCTGCCATGCGGTTTACTGTATAACATAGATAAAAAGAATTCTTGCGAAACAATACGATTGCCTAACTTCGAGTAATCATGGGAATAATTAAAATTAAATAAAATTGCTGCACGTTTTACATTTTGCAGGGAAAAAGACAAACTATCATGAAATTTGTCAGATATATTTTAATAAGTTACAAAAGGGTGTTTCATGTACCTGTTTTCTTTTTTTTTTTTACACTGAACCTTTCAACATTCTGTCAACCTTGTACATTACCATGAAAAACAGATACCATTTAAATAAATGATGCACTTCCTGTTACAAAGAACCTGTAAGGTTTAGGTTACTGATAAAAACTAATTCAGTTGTAAAAAGGAAAAACAGCTTTGGCTATTAAGAAATGTAAAAGTTATATCAAAATAACAAAGAGAATACCATTATACAATCCAGTGGCATTTCTAAAAGCTTTTCAGATCAGTGTAAGTTGACACCATACAAGTTCAACAGTATAAAAACAAGTGGATGTATACCCTTTGCAACTGGTGCTTCATTACATTACCAAATGCCAATGCAGATACCCAGTACAGCATTTAACAATGGTCATTATATTGCTTTATACACAAGTTATTTGCAAAATTATTTATTACAACCTAAATGTAACAGTTCAGAAAACATTCCGACTCTAAGTAGGTAGAAACATGACTCAGAGAGAGATTTGTGGAAGAGTATTGATAAGTGCACCAAATCTTTTTTCAGTGTTGTGGCTACATGCACTATTGAAACGATTCAAACATAGTTTTTTTGGTATATAAACATACATAGTGAGCCTGTAAGAACTTGGTACAAAATGTTCAAATAAAAATGTAATTGCACAGTTAAAAAAAAAAAAAATTATAAATATTCTGAGCAGGTGCCAGAGTATACTGAGCAAGGGATTGGTAGATGAAATATTGGTGAATCATGCTAAAGAATATACAGCATTTTAAGTGCATCTTGTTTGTCTGTTGAGGACCGAAGGCACATTTAATTGTCCAAACGGTGCCCACCATCAAAGCGCATCTGTAAATTGCAGATGTTTCTTACTCTTTGTATATTAGAATATGGCACACATTGTTCATGTTGGAGCAGTGTTTTTCTGATGACTCTCAGATGATCACACAAAATGAGCCTCCCGATGTTCTACCTCTTGGAGGCGCCTGGGCCTTAGTCTCTGGTACACTGGTTTGGCCTGGTTCGGGCTCAGTTCCTCAGGGCTAGAGCTGGGAGACTGCGACATGGCGGCCTGATCGCCCTCATCGTCTTCCTCAAGAGGCTCATCTACAGACACCTCTATCTCGATCCCCAACTCCTCCTCCTCATCATCATCATCGTCATCATCATCGTCCTCCTCCTCCTCATCCTCCTCCTCATCTTCTTCCTCTGCGCTGTTAGCTAATGCACAGTTCTGCAGCTCTTTAACTTTGTTCCCCGACGGAGGCTTGTAGAAGGTCCCTGGGGGGGGCTGTAGAGTTCTGGGAGCCCTGAAAGCTGTTGCGACAGGATTGTACCTGGTTACATTGTCCTCCCTTCTTAAAGTCCTGCTAGGTCGCACTGCAACCGTGTAAGGTCTATTAGGGAAGATGGTGCTAATGCTCCCAGTGGTGCCAATGGAGAAAGACGATGAGGATACGGGTACAGAAGGCGATAAGCTGCTGGCATCCACTGCTGTGCTCTCCGTGGGAGAACTGGCCACAATTCTGACAGTCCTGGAAGCAACCTCATGCTTGTACTGTTTGTCCCAAGTTCTGCGTAACGTCTGGGTGTCAATATATGTACCCCGGTAATGTGTGCCCGCTCGCAATTTTGTTTTCTCAGTTTCGTCCACCTCGTCAATGGATTGGTCGCAACCACCGCCCTTCCTCTCTTGGTCGGTGCTGTTCCGCGTGTTGTTCTCGTCTACTTGGCCTCGGTTGAGTAACCGTTCAGCTGGCATGCTCACTGGCCGGGAGGAGAGTTTGCTGCGAGGGTGTCGAAGCGGGACCCTGGCGACGGCGATATGACTGAAGCTTTTCTCGCCAGGTTTCGGGACCTCCGGGACGCCGGATGACAAAACCCCATTGAAGGCCTCCAAATCCACTTCATCAACTTTTGAATAGAGAGATCAACAATAGGTTAAACATTAACATATCAAGTAAAATGGTGTGGGCATGTAGATAATATCCAGCAGCCAGTGTCCTCAAAATAAATATATCTTTGTAACAATACTGACCAGGTTCAAAGTCGCTTCCATTGAGGCGGGGTATGTTCTCCTGAACCTCAGACAACAAGTGGGAAGAAGGAATTATGGAGGAATGCCTCTTATACACCTTAGAGCTCTGCTGTAAAGATAAGACAGACAAGAATAAGGACAGAAAACAAAGCGATAATCTATCATTTCATGTTAAAAGACAAATGGACAAATGTGCTGTGTATGATATTGATGTTAAAACATGCCACACACACAAAAACAAATTACCTCCTTAATGTCTCCCAGCGACTTGGAGTGCCTGCTCAGCTGCTGCTCCTTGTCCAGGTGGGCGTGGCGGGGTTGAGCATCAATTTCTGAAGGCGGGGTGCGACTGAGTGGACTGAGAGGGGTGTCGAAGATCATCTGGTAGTGTCTGATCAGAAGCTCAACAATGAGCGCCTGATACGGGTAATCCACCAGAGAGGAGAGGGAAACCTCGGCGTCCGCCTGCCTTGGTTTGATCAGTGTTGGGCCAAAGATGATACCCAGGTTGCTGGCTGTCATCTTATTCTCATCGGATTGCTCCATCACCCTGGAGAGAGGACGGATTATTGTCATAAGTCATCTTTTCTCTATGGAATGGATTATTACATTTTTTAAAGCATAAAATTCACGTCCCTACTTGTAAAATGACCATTTTAATAGTGCATTTTTCAAAAACGTGTTTTATGGGTTAATTGACTGAGGCCGCTGTACCGATGCAGATGCTCTATGAGGAACTGCAGTGTCTTGTGATGAGTTAGTGGCAGCTGCCTCAGTAGGTCCTTGATCTTGAAGAGGACCCGGTTGAGGTCCACGCTGACCTGGACCGGGGTCACTGTGGTGGGACTGACTCTCAATGCCTCCAGTTCCTCCACAATGATACTCTGACTTTCCTTGGCCAGGCCGATAAAGTCGTTATAATATCGGAACAGGATGAGCGGCTCTGGAAGCTGCAGAGGAAAGTATGAGAGGGGGAAAAAACAGAAAAACAAATGAAACAAGGAAGTTAATAATAAACAGAGACAATTGAATCATTTGAGTAAATAGACAAGTGGGACGGAATTAGAAATGAGATAAGCAATTGGGGGATGAGAGGGGGAGTTATGTACCAAAAATAAACAAAGACAAATAAACAGCACTGCGGTGGTTTTGTTCTGTAGAGCACACATTTAACCAACTCGTATCCTCATTTGGATGACCCACTTTCATAATATTTATTATGCTAAGGATAAGGTTTCAAAAGCTGCGCACCTGTCTCAGGTAGAGTTTGAGTACGTTGCTGATGTCGTGGGGATAAAGTTCGGAGAGCTCCACCAGGTCCTTGCCGTTCTCAAAGGCCTGGCAAAGCTTCTCTACCCGAGACTTGGCACCATTCACGCGGTAGATACCCTTCACAGCACAAAAACAAAAGTCATTCAACACAGGAAAATGAGATGCCATTTTCAGGATCCCCACTGGGGCTTATTATTAATAGGATACACTGTACATCATTCAGTTTATGGATTTACATCAAATGGGTGCAAACTTTAGGTTTAGGAATGCAATGTGGGTCAAAGAATTATACAAAATAACAACTAATTGAGGATGAATATTCAGTTTTGTCCAGGAAGCTTATTAGCATTAATTTGGTGCAAACAGCTAGGATTTGCAAATGCAACTAGTATGTAATTATTCCTTATAAAACAACATTCATCTTGAAACATTATAATAATCGTTGACATTAAACACTGGGAGCCTCTACCGGCCCAACCACTGCATTATATATTTATTTGTCACAGTATTGTATCCTCTTCAGGGAGGCCAAAGAGAAACCATTAGAAGAAGCAACATCCTAACAACAGGATTTTAACTGTGAACAACAATATCATACATTCTTATCTCTCATATTTGACTGAAACTACCTTTAGGTTGAGAGCTCGGTTCTCGATTTCTGATGTACACTTCCTTATGATGAAGGGGATGCCGTCCTGACTGTTTTTAGCTGCCTGTGTGAAGTCAATGCCGAAGAGATGGAGCCTCCCCTGGAGCTTCTTATGGCCGCACTGGATGGCCAGGGTTTCCAGACACTTCTTATGGCAGGCTATGGAACACTGCAAACATGTGGAAAAGTATAAAGTTATAAAAGGGGAACACTTTTTTACACTGCTGACAGGCAGAGATTAAAATAGAGGATGGAACTGAATTGTTCACAGTTGAACATTTTGATCATTATAGTTGTAAAAGCAATAGGATAAAACCAGGATAAAGCTTTAAGTTAGTAGTCACACAACCAATCAAAAACAACCATTTACTGTAAATGCAACTAATGTAGGAAAGAAAATGATGGGGACCATTTTCTACAGCTCTACTCCTTATAGCCTGGGCACGAAGAGGTGCAGTCAAAAGCCGTTTCGTTGTGAACTACCCCTTAAAATGAAGACAAGGAAAGCTGCATGGTTCTGGTAACCCCTTGAACCAATGCCATGGAATGATTCCAATACACTGCAGAGTCATATTCTTATTGTCAATGTGTCTACCGCCATTACATAGCCCATTGAAAAAAGTTGTTTTTCCAGTAACCGTTCTGTTATGGTCTTGTGCATCATCAGTGTATCTAGTAAATATGGAAAGAAACTGGATCTAAAATAAACAGAGGGCCACAGGGGAGATGGAGGCGACCCCTTTCGAATACGAACAAAAAGTCTTCAGTTTCCACTGACCGATCCCCCACTGAGACCAGTTGGTGGATTTGGTCTCTGAGGAGAGCCTGTGGCCACTTTCAACTTTTCCCTTTATTCAAAAGTTTTGATGAGGGACGAGGTGGTCTTGCTCTTTTGTTTTTGTTTGATTTCTGCTCACCATGAGAGATAAAGACGCCATTGTGAAACTTTGGCAATGGTTGAACTTGAAATACTCTGTGGACTCACTACATTTAGCGAAGGTCCAAATAGAGGCTCATGGGTGGTGTTTTCTTTAATTAGTTCTAAAAAAATAAATAATAAAAAAACAAGGTTACCTCCTCACACTCTGCTCCATGAAACACCACCAGGCCGTCGCACTCTCGACACTTGGATGGCGCTCTAAGCTTCCTCAGCTTGTGGGTTTGAGCCGCCTTGGACATCTGGGTGTTTCTAAAGGGACCCGGGGAGCTGGCTGTTTCGATTACCATCTCACTCAAACCTGCAGCGTGGAAGGAGAGAAAGGACAAATCAAACAAATCATTAGAAGACATTTCCTTTTCTTCCTGTATTTAGTGTAGGAATCCATTTAAATCCAACTGAGAAAGTTTCCAGCGTTCGGTTTGACTCACCGTTATCAGAGGGTGAAGGAGGCTCTCTATCATCCAGGTCATCAGCAGACGACATGGTGCCGGTGGAGGGGGTTCTGGGTAACCTCCTCTTGAAGTCTCCTGAGCAGTAAGGCAGGACACACCAGTAAGTCCACATCTCCACTGTTATATCAAGACAACTCCACTGTTTTCTGTCTCTTGTGGTCCACAGTACAGCGGTGGGACAGGGAATGAGAACTACTGAGAGCTGGACTGGGACAACTTTCCCGAATTTCAAGTGCCAAAAGAAAAAAGGCAGGGTCAACTTCATGTTGTTGATAATCAAATTACCAGTAGAAGAGTGTCGGCGATTCACACCTCCATTGACTGGTCAGTTAATTCCAATAGGCTCCATTTTAATAATGTGGTTGATTTTCTAATGAGCCCATTAAGGAGGCTCATCAGGGCTGACCTCCTACGCCGTTCACACTCTCGGGGGTTGGATGGAGGGTTGGTGGATGGGGGGTTGGTGGATGGAGGGGTAGCAGCTACTTTTCACCTTCTTGATGTATTGCTAATAGTGCACTGTCAATCTACCATCCTCCCCCAGTCGAGGACAGTCCTCATCTTACTGGTAAACTAGAGAATCCTTATATTGATTCTTATATTGAAACTTAGGTTTAAAAGATTTTAAAATCAGTCAAGTAAACATTTAACAGTATGTGTAAAATATGTCACATTTTAATTAGTGGAAGGGTGTATCTTCAAGTGTCAGCTGTAGAAGCCCACCCGATAAGGCAACACATATCAATCTACGCGAACAGACACTTTTTTTGGTGAAAAATCTCCTCTGCAAACACTCGGAGGAGACCGAACACATCCTGATTTTTAGGAAGCAGATTTGTACAAAGGTCATTAAACTGTCTGCGACACATATGAACTGTTGCACAGCAACAGAGGAAACCTTTACATGTCTTTGCGTGTGTTGTAGACTAGCAGAGTTGGTTACTGTTCTCCAACAAAGAGGCACCGTTGTCAGTGGTTGCTAAGCCACTTGACTCTGAGATAACATACCAACAAAGTTGGGTGAACATCAAGTTCATAAGAGGAAAAAAATGTTTGCAGGCCCCGGGGCTACTTCAGACAGTCAGCGCTGAGGAATGCCCATCCTGTCGATCTTCTGCAATGTGTGCCGTCTTTGTCAACGACATGAGGGAGTTGCTCCCTGATAATTAGAGCTAAGTGTTGTGTAACAGCCGGGGTAAACCAGGAGATTTGGCTTTCTTGGCTAGGCAGTCAATGTGTATCTATTTCTTTGACACCTCAAATGTAACCGCATGTAAAGGCATGTTTATGCAGACGGTTAAAGTAATTATATAATTAGTCTCTTCATAAGCTGTCAAGAAACACAAACCCCTATTGCAGCATAGTGTACGTAAATATGGTTGATGCCAATAATCAATTAATAAGCAACTTGCCCATTAAAGAAAAAAAAGGGTTTTACTCATTTAAAAAAAAGCTAAATTCAATTTCTGGGTATTACAAAAATGACAGTTCGAGGTAAACTTTGGGTAACTCTTAAATAAAGCCGCCGTCCTGAATGGCCTTACCTGGGCTTGCAGTGGGCGAGTCCATGGACCGGGATTCACTGCTCCCTCCAGCACTTTCCGAGTCGCTGCACATACCTCCACCCAGGCTGACCGAGGTCCAGGGACGAAACGAGGTCTGAATCCGCAGTGCTGGATAAAGAAAAATTACAACATTGTAATGCACAATATTACAGCCCACTCGTGTTATACATTTTTTTTTACTTTTGCATTTCTTCTTTCATTGCAGACTAAACACAAAATCTAAATGTTACTGAAATCTTGGTTTCCAGTACAAATCATAAATTACTTATGACCCTTGAAATATAGGTAATTATTGGACTTGTTTCAGTGGATATGCAATGTGCATATCTCTGTTTTTAATGATCCGGTCTTCTGGTTACAGGCCTACATACAGCAATAATAATAATTGAATCTCTGAAACAACACCTTGCTTAAAAGATTACAAGACACATCGTAAGAGCCGGGGCTATGAGGCTAAATGTAAGCCTGCGTACCTTGGATGTCAGTGTTACTGTTGGAGCGCCTTTCAGAAATCTTGGCATGCTGGGCTGTGACGGGACTTTCCATGTCATCTGCACCAAGGAGGTCAGAGGTCACAGAGGCCTGTGACAGGTTACTGTGGGACGAGTGGCTGCCACTCAGCGAGCGCTTGTTGAACAACATCCTTGGGAGGAAAATGATGGAATGAAAATAATTATGTTACTATATTCTTTGAGACATTCTTCATGGAGTAATACCAACTATAATAATGTATATAAGACAAGTTAAGTAAATTTTATCTATAGAGCCTAAAATAATAAATGATTAACTTATCATATATCAGCAAAGGGGAGAAATCTCATGTAGAGCAATTCCATTCAATCAAATTTCTTACGGTTTTCTGTTAAAGTATATGACATTTAACAGCATTCACATTTAAGACCAGCAACAATACAGCCTCGAATTGTTGTCTTGACATCACATCCCACTCATTAGTCTAATTTAAATTAGATCTGCATCTGTAATTCCTATACTGCGGGACCAAAAAGCCAAGAGCATTTCCTAATCCCATCAGTACTGGACACAACCATTGAATAACAATGATATTATGAGATCTGTCCCACCTTACCATAAAAGACAGCAGTTAATTTGTATTTGACAATGATTAGCTGATAGGCTGGTGAATGGCCAATTTGCAAATCCAGGCCAGTCAATGTTAACAAAGTATCCCAATGTATCTCACAATATACAGTATGTAGGTCAGAGGTCTATAATTAAAACCAATGCTGTGGATGCATGTGAGAATGTGTGTGTCTAATTTCCTCTCAACCAAGCTGAACTCTTTTGATCAGAGGGATCAGAGTTGAAGGGTGGGGGGAGAAAACTAAGAAAGAACAAAGCACTCTCTAATTTCCATCAGAGTGTGTGAGTGTGAGTGTGAGAGTGAGAGAGTGAGAGAGTGAGAGAGAGAGAGAGAGCGAGAGCGAGAGAGAGAGAGAGAGAGACCACAAATCTGTGTCAACAAAAGTCACTCAAAAGGAAACCACAAGAACCACAAGAACTGGGTACTAAAAAAAAATACACAAATGTAAAATGACAACCATGTTTTCCGTGGTGGTCAGAAACAATGTTGTGTATTTTACTTGAAAGCTACTGAAAACGTTCACAGAGGTTAAGCCAAACTGATGGTAAGCCCACTGCCCCTCTCACCCGTGACCGCAGTCATTTCCGCAGGAAGCCCCGGCCAACCCAATTGTTTTACGCTTTCCAAAACAAGCTCCCTCACTCAATCACTCCCTCCCCCTCACCAGCGAGGGCTACAGCATCACAGGCGGTTACAGTTATTTCACTGTATCTACAACCACTTGTTTACCATGAATAAACATTCACG
This sequence comes from Ophiodon elongatus, assembly GCA_016806645.1. Lineage (NCBI taxonomy): Eukaryota > Metazoa > Chordata > Actinopteri > Perciformes > Hexagrammidae > Ophiodon > Ophiodon elongatus. Next base: position 217,315 of record JACSYO010000492.1, on the reverse strand, counting down.
TTCCCACAGAATCCTAAGATGCAAGCTTTGAGCAGTTGATATAAAAACAAAATATTATATGATAACACTGCATGTGGAGAGACTGAAGTCTAATTGATAGAACGTTTCAAATTAATTAAATGAAATTGAAATAAACTGTTGAGCCCTCTGTGAGCCACCACTTCATCTGTCTTGCACAACGAACTAATTTCCTCTATAAAATCAGAGAAAGTAAACATAAGCACTGATAGCTAAGGGGACATACATGGTTAAATGTTGTCACAATCCCTCAATAGTAAGCATCAGATGTTCCAGTTCTGTTCATTATTGTACATCTACCTACTCTATAATATGATGGACTGTGATTAGGTTTACACAGCCATGTTCTCAAAGTGAAAGATTCAGTTTACTGCACAGTTTCACTTTTTAGGAACGCAAATAAAAACAGTCTTTGAGTCGACCATGTGCTCAAATCACCTGTAAACCCCACAATGATAACAGGAGCCACTGACCCCATGTGTTCTTTAGGCAGCAGTGTCTTGATGTCTCACCCTGTGCTTTGTGTGACGGCTGAATCAAACGAGTGGGACTCCAGGCGAGGCCCGTCGGTGGGTAGACCGCGGACAAAGTCGATGTAGCGCTGGCCCGGCTCGTACAGTTTGGCGTTTTCACACAGACTCTGGTGGTTGACGGGGAGGGACACAACCTGGGCCTGCTGGAGCTGGAACCAGTTGACCGTCACCTGAAACGAGGAAAGCGCGGCGTTAACCTGTGCATAAGGTATCGAGTGCCCCCTCATTAGTCTGTCCAAGATAAAGTATGGTGTTTCTGTTGGTCAAGTTTATGTGCGAAACATTTTCAGTCAAAAAAAATAAAATAAAAATGGGAAACTTACGGCCTTGAGGGTGAGGTCGCACTGGGAGACCATCTCTCGGATCTGAGTGATGATCTCGCTCTTGGTATTGGCCAGATCGACTCTCTTGTCCCCGACATCAATCTGACATGCTTTGCAGTGGTCCCTGGCCTCATCGGCCTTCAAAAGAAAGGAAACAATTCACATCACATTAATATGATTTGACTTGAGCCAGTTTAGTTCCAACTGCTGTAAGCCATATGGTCCAAAGTTGATGACAGCTTATATAAACAGCTTATATAAACTCTGACCTGGCTAGCCACAGTTTAATTGACATCATGTCCTAGAATAGTGCAACTGGGATTGTCTCTGTGGTCTGGGGAGCCTGATTTGTGGCAATGGCATTAAATGTTGGAGCATGGCCCAGAATCCTTCATGACTTTCCACCTATTTCTGTCTCTGTACTTTCAACGTGAAATCAATTTCAACAAAGATCAGCAAAACATGAATATGTGTGTAGGACTTGGGTTCCTATTTTGTGTGTGTGTGTGTGTACTATCAGCTCTACCGGCCACATCATTATGCTTCTGAGTAAAATGGACTTTTGAAATGCCAAACAATTCTACTTAGGTTTAATTATGTCATTAAACCAACTGCAACAAACAAAAATGTAATTCATCAGAAACAACATTTTTAAAGAAGCCTATAAGATGAGTTCAGGGCCATTAGAAATCTACATTGTACCACTTTAGCAGAGCCACAGGCCAAACGGGGGAGGTGCTGTACCTTCTGCTGGGCCTCCTCCTCCAGCCTGCGCCTCTTCTCTAGCTGTTTGACCGCCGCTGCTCCTCCTCCTCCTCCAATCTGCTCCTCCTCCAGGCGGCTGGTGGACACCTTGGCCTTCTCGTACTCCTCCTGCCGCTGGACCTGCAGCAGCCGCGCCTTCTTCAGAGCACTGTCTGCCTCGTTCTGGAACACACACACACACACACACACACACACACACACACACACACACACACACACACACACACACACACACACACACACACACACACACACACACACACACACACACACACACACACACACAAAGTTAAAACACAGATGGACAAACACAAGTATATCTCTGCATCTGATCCGTTCACTAAAATGAAATCCAATACTAGTCCAACAATGCTAACCAAAAAAATATGTCTCAATAATGTTATCTAGAACCAATTAAATGTACACAGTACACAATAATAGTTCAATGATTGTTTTTATTTTCTAATGACAAGTGTGGGTGCCTAACTAGCGATACTTAACTAATTAAATGTTAAATAGCAATTCACTTAAAAAAAAAACAAATAATTTACAATTTATTAGCTTAGTTAATGATGCTTATTCTGTCGTAGGTGGATTGGAATGATATGACAAACCAAAGCTTTTGCTTGCATGCATACGTTTAGGTTTAGGCATTTCAGGAGCGTCCTGGGCCGAGCCCCCGGGTCAGGGGAACAGTTAGCTGCTGTGTGCATTTGTGCGTGGCCCTCTACAGAATGCAGCCTTCATGGCAATCGACTCACCATTTTCTTTTGCTCTCTCTGCCACTGCTCCTTGACCTCTTTTCGTAGTTTGTCCAGCTCATTCTTTCTGGCCAGGAGAGGCTGGAAAGAAACGCATAACCCCACACACACACACACACACACACACACAGTCAGTCTGTTTGTCTGTCTGTCTGTCCGCTTAGCTCCATTATACAACCCAAACGAGTCCCAGTTCAGAAATGCAGCTTTTGCTTTGTTGGATTACCTGCATGAATTTGTTGCTTTGGAGTATTGCTGCCGTGTGGAGTACCAGCTGGCTGTATTCAATGTCATTTTTGAAGGCAGCCAAGTAGATCTCACGAAAAGGCATGAATTCCTTAAATGAGAAGGAGAACGTTTTAATGTTAATCCCCGACAGCGAGAAAGGCGGCCACAAAATTGTCCCGGCATCATCGACTTACCTGTTGACTTGCAAGCGTCTTGGCAGATTCGGCCATTTTGGCGTAACTCTTTGCACACTCAATATCTGCAAATAGACCACACAAGTTTGGTTGAATTTCACAACATATACAGGACTCTCTACTGGCACACAAAAAAGGTCCTTCATGTGTGTCCATATGTTTGCATTGTGCTAAAGTACCTTTATTGTATCAACTAGGGGAGCTTCCTTAAAAACGACTAACTGAAAATGATTTAAGCATTTGCTGACTATAGCGCTAAATGTCCTCGAATCGTGATAAAAATCGATACAATTAATCAGTACATAAACCATTAACCAACGTTGATGTCTTAAACAAACAGCATGTATGTTTGCCCGATAACTAATGTCCTGTATGCCTTGACTGAGTGCTTTGTGTCACTGTGTTGACTAGCCAAGTGGCAAAGCATTAAACCGAGACCATTCATTAACCGGAGAGCCGAAACAAAAGGCCTCACACTTCACACTCAACCTTGAGCCCTGGATAAGACTTTTAAGTCGAGCGCAGGTGATCGAGAAAAACTTCTCAGGACGTTGGCCCCTAATTAATCCCCACATTTGTGGCTCCGGCTAGTTTAAAGGGGTAGTTGGGATTTTCTGAAGTGGGGTTGTATGAGGTATTTATCCTTTGTCAGTGTATTGCCTGTAGTGGATGGCGGTCGTCATGCCCCCAGTTTGGAGAAGTAGGCAGGAGTAGCAGCAAATTTATATTTACAATATTTTCACCCCTTTACCTTGCAGACAGGCCTTTCAGACGGGTAAGATAAGAAGCTTACTGTGCTCTATTCATAGCCACCAGACAAAGGTGGTACAAAAACAGTAATTTTACCTGACATAACACAGGAGATGCTGGTATACCGCAGTCTCGTGGGTTAGTTGTTTTTTGTTATTTTGTGACTTTAGTGAATCATCTACTGTAGGTAATACACTTATTATGGATAAGTACCTCATGCAACCACACTTGATAAATATCGGAACCATCCCTTTAAGAATTTCTTTTACTGTTTCTGCCAGGAGCAATGCTCACGACTAACTGAACAACTGAACCAAACACAGCTGGAAAGTAATCCTCTTTGAAATTGAACAAAGCTTAAAAAGACATCAGGAAATGCAACGAATAAGAAAAATGATATATTTTAGATAAATCCAAAAGTGGGTGTTTGATTACTGAAAGTAAAGTAAGCTGCAGGTAAAAACAACTCTAAACTCAACATCAGTTAACATTAAAGTCCTCCTCCATTCAAAAATGGGTTTTGTTTATTGGATGTTTGAGCTTCATGGTGCAGAATGCTGTACGTGCAGTTAGAAACTAGAAGGCTGTTTTCACATTCATTTGCTGAAGGGAGAGAGATTCTCTGTGACATCACAATTAGCTTGTGTTAGGCAGTTAAAAGTTTGAAATAAAATATATTATATTTGCATATTCATATATTGAGAATTTTATAGAAGCACATTTTTTTTTTTTTTTTTAAAGAAGTAATTTAACTTTTTTGTGGGAAAAAAAATTTATTTCTCAAAGCAGAGTATTTTTATATGTGTAAAAATACATCCGTAAGGGATTATTAAAAAAATCGTTGTTTTAATCTTTTTAATTAGTCACAACAATGACAAACCTCTAATTACTTTTACTGTGGTGTTTAGGTTGTTGTGCATGACCTGCACAAGAAAACATCTCATAAAGACTCCCTGTTGTGACTCCCCAGACTTGTAATGTAATGACGTACTGAAGTTAAGTACATGGTCCATGACACTAACTCGCTGTTGCCTCCCTTGCGTGTCAGAAATGCTGTGCCCCAACTCACCCATGCTGAGACGCTTCTCCACCCACGCCAGCAGCTCTTTGGTGTACTTGGACCAGGCCTTGGCGTAGAGCAGCGCCGACTCCACCCCGCTGTCCTGCCGCTGCAGCGTCCTGTCCACCTCTTCTGCCCGAACCGGCTGCGACGGCCCTGTAAATAAAAACACCGCGACCCCACCAGGAATGTTGTAAGAATCTGGGCTTAAAACACAGCTATCACCACAGTGTCAGCACGTCAGTGAGAGAAGCCCACGCTGACCTTGGGTGAGCGTGATATGAGCTAATACCGTCTGAGGATAAGCAATGCTGACAGGACACTGACTGCTGGATGTATTAATAAGTGATTGAGGTGGCTGGTAATCAAGACTTGAGAGTTCATTGTGCTCTTACCCCAGATGACCCCACAACACTTCAGTAAAAGTGAAACAGCCCAAACAACAACAGAGTACAGAAACTGTGTGTTATAGAGATCCGTCTTACCTGGCGGATCATCTTTCTCTGGGCCGGATCCTCCAGATTCCGCAGATAGGTTCTCAAAAGACTAAAAAAACAGACAGATTAAAAAAACAAAAATCAACAATGGGGAGGATTCATTTCCTTCTCAAAGCACGGTTACGCTGTGCTATCATACTTTAAACAACTCTTATCAGAACCATGACTTCCTCAGAGCTGATATAAAACCTACAACAGGAAAACAACAATACATAGCATCAATTTATCATTTGCAGCTAGACCATTTTGGAAACATGAGTCAGCCAGTAAGCGCTCACTTAACCCCTAAACTCCTGACGTTCATGGGACAGTGAATGAACTAACAATAAACGTATGTTTAAGTATGTAGCTAATATGAATATACTATTATCAGCCTTTGTGATGCCAAGTAGAGTTCTGGTGGGTGGTTGGTGCCAATTTGATACTTTACTTGTGCTGAATTATTAGTTTGTTTGGTGGCCGATGGACAGAACTACACAACATAAATATTGTACTTTTCTTACCCTGCTTCTCTTAGTTAGGGGGAGCCCCAACACCGATCCATTCTCTACATCTCCCATAAGGAAGTCAGACACTCTGAAGGAAAACAGACACACAAATCAATAAACGGAGTTGAGAAAGTATGAAATTGATTGAACGAAAAGATTTCCAGAAATGCGTTTGTGTTTTAGTTTAAAAAGGTTGACTCCATTGATCTTCGATAAAGAAGGTGGACTCACATGAGAGAGGTTTAAAATGGTCGAAATAGATTCAGCAGAGGCTGAGATATCCTGACTTTTAGTCTCTGGCATACACTAGCCCCAAAAACATGGGATCCTACAGTTCCCATAATGCAACTCAATAGCATCTTTCTTTAGACCGACCCTGCATCCTACATGACAAAAAAAATGTCAAACTCCTCCAGTTTGTAATGCAAGACTTCTGTTTAAAAATGTAAAGCTTTAAGCCCAATCTGAAATTACATGAGGATTGTTTTTTAACTTTGAAAAAAGCAATGTGTAAAATCAGTGGAGTGCCACTTTAATTATGAAATGAAGAAACCTGTAACATATTCATTATCTAGTTGTGGATCTATTCTCATTTTTTGTTCAACATATTAAGGCTCAGTTGTTGTTGCTTTTATGTAACCCGTTTACTGCCTTGCTCTGGATTGTTTACAATGCGCTATATGAACACAAATTTACCTAGATTAATTATGCGATCCCAGAATTGAGAGGGAACAAATATATTTGAAAAACTTGCCCTTGATTAAGAATAAAGGTACAACTTGTCTGCAGTTTGATTGAGTAAGAAAGCCCCCAGAAGTGAAATAAGCCATGGGAATTGCAATCCCAGTTATGACATAATACTTACACATTGCCAAAGGTGAACGCCAATGTGTCAATAGCAGCGTAGATCTCTCCGAAAAGCTTCTGTTTGTTCTCCTCGTTCACCTCCTTAAAATTCACCCCTGTCAAATAGTGAATAAGTAGGGTTGAGCAGGTGGCAAACCTGAACCATACATTCATACACACTGATAAAGCAGTGTTGCCGGTACGAATCTCATGGTTCATAATTTCATCAACCTGTGCATGACGATAAAAATCTCTTTTCTTCAAATCTCAAATGTGCAGACATTTCAAAATTGAAAATCCCTCAGAGACATCCAAAAACAACTTTGTACCTTAAATCAGAAAAGATAAGCAGAGACTTCAAGTGTATTTATATTTGGCTGTAATCGGGGAAAGGCAGTAGTTTCCTGCTGTAAGTCTAAACACAGTGATGACTGAGGACAGAATGGGGGGGAAAACAACAGTGTAAAAATGGCTGTAATCAGTCTTCACAATAAACTTCCTGTCCTGACTGAGCAGAGAGAAAATAAACTGGGAGAAAGATGCTCAGAAAATGCGCCCAAACACCAAGCAATAAATCAGTGATGTCACTGACCACTGCGCTGCCTCCATGATTTCCTCAACCTTTCCTTTCCAATAGAACAATGGAGATGTCTAGAGTTCAAAGACCCACAGGGTAGACATTTTAAATAGAAACCTGCCGTCTTCGGTTGGCTTAGCTTAGACTTGTTTGGAACGTTTCTGTTGTGAATCTTGTCTTTGTAACAGAGGCAGAAAAAAGGAATCAGTTGAGGAACCTCAAGCTGGGATGAGTCCACCTCCAACTTATTTTTGACTAAGACTGCTCCCAACGGCATCGGCGCTTAAAATCCTGACTCTTTAGCCGAGTCCTTGGAAGTTGACGAGCACCTGCCTACCAACGGCTATCAAACGCTAAGATGCTTCCTCAGTAGCTGTAACGCATCGAATCCGGGTCTTTCGGAGAGAGTTTTATACTGTGCTACAAACAGCAAAACTACCAATTACCCACCTCTAAACTTTCTTCAGTCTCTCTGCTGTTGAACAGAAACAAGACGTCTTGATCACAACAGTAACCAAAGCTTCGAGGGGATGTTTCTGTCCAAACAAGTTATTTTTCTTTAGTGGATCCAAAAGTTTGCCGTTCCTCTATCCATAAAAAGGAGCTCTTGACAGAAATGAATCCAATGTAAAAATTCTTCACGCAGAGGAAGTTTTAAGATTATGTCGGAAGGGTGCAAAAAAGGATCCAAAAAGGAGGTCCAGTGTCCATGGGGCCCCGAGTCCAGCTACGGTAGCCACCACCATTCAAAGCACACAACTCTCTTGTGCGACCACATCTCCTCTTCTGTCCAACCCCTACCCCCAACAGGACATCCTGAGGCTTGCTGGAATACAATGCTCAGGCCCCAACCAGTGGTCCAAACGTGGAAGTTACATCATCGGGGAAAAATGGTATTGTTTCAGTGGAAAAGCACAACACTCGAAACGCTCGTCAGCTGCAAAGTGCTACGCGGAATTCAGGTCCAGGAGGAACTTCTCCTCCAATGCAGAATAATGTGAAGGTGCAGCTACTTGGGCAATGGACTGGATATGAGGTGTCACAGGATGGTGGAAGTGATAAAAAGCCTTCCTGTGTTGAGGTGCACCTTGGAATGTGATGAAGTAGAAATGCAATACATACTCCAATACAAAAAATTAAAAATAAATCACAGGATTCTATTATGTGTAAAATCAACTGGTACACATTTAATCTTTCCTCTAACATTAAAATCCTGTCCGAACCAAACACAACCTGCTGATCACATGACACACCTCCATGAAGAGCAACCTATCATTTTACACCATCCCATTGTGGAACATACGCAGCTTTGAGAAAAATACTGGTGTGTACATCTGATATCACCTCGTAGCTGTGTGAGGGTCAAGGAGTGAGCGGTGCTGGCCACCTAGTGGCAGAAAACACGTCATGGCACGCTTCACTGCACAGAAGTATGAAAAGACTACACGATTACAGCTGGTGTGAACGTTAAACCCGTTTGCATTATTTGGTATTTATCATAAGTACTTCTTCAACTATAACACGACCACTTGTGTCCTTAAACCGGTTGCTATTAATAGGACAGGATAAAAGAACAGCTGGAAATGTTACTCTACTTAATTAATTTGATATCAAAGAGCCTATTATAGATATTAAGCTTTCAATTCTGAGGCTTCTTTATTGAAAAGGTCATACTCTTGTGCATCAACATGTTTGACTGGCACACATGCCTGCACACACCCATATCTGTGTGGACCTATTCCAAATATGTCAGTTAAGGTGAGCTGCATTCATACACAGAGCCTCTTCAGGCTTTCTTCACTTCAACATGTCACCATTCCTCATGAAGTGAAAGCTCTTCAAAAAGCCCCTTCATGCCCCTTCTTTGCAATGCAAATTGAGAGGAGGTACACTCGGGGATTCTTGTGTGGCGGCAAAGTTAAGAATTGACCTGCACGCCGGATCATAATCTCAGAGAATGAGAGATTGAATAGGATTCCTCGCTGTAGTTCCCTCTGGACCGGCAGACAAAGCACAAAGGACACCCGCTTCTCCCTGCCTCTTGAGTCAGGTATCTTACTCCCAAATATTATTTTCTTACTCTCTGTATGGGGTTTGAAACAGCATGCTGCTGCATTCTAAGCACTTGAGTGACTTCTGAAGGGCTGAATTGCTTTGAAGCTATAAGAAAACTCTTCAGAAACATTCCCTGGGAAGTTCTTTGTAAGACTTGGGAAGACAGTGTGAGGGAGAGGACACGGTAACAGTGAATGTCCAGGAGAGAAAACTGCCATGAGAGAAGGGGGGGGTGGATTAGATAAGCAGAGACAGAAAACAGACCGAAGGAAGAGTGGAGGAGTGGCTGGTATGTTTTACAGAAAAGCTGTGAGTTATGCGTGTGTTTTTTAAGGGAGATCTGGCCTTCATAGCTCACCTTTGACCGTGGCGATGACAGTTCCAGCTGTACTGAGGATGTCCACCGAGTTGAGGCTCTGGTGTTTGCCGATTATGGACTTCAAGACTCGCAGCAGCTCCCCGAGACGCTCGTGTGCCGCATGATGGAGGCAGTCCTGGTGCTCTGGAAGGTTATAAAGACACTTTTAGTGTAACAGTTCATGTATACGTCGCATTCAGTCCATCTTGTAATAAGCACGTTGTGTGGCTGTCAATTAACCATTTAACATGATGGAACTGGTGAAGACAGTATAAACATCGTCTGACAGTGTCCAAGCAGTGAAATCTCATTGGCAGCTACTATATCATTATCCATTAGCCTGGTTGACCTTTGACCCAAGAGATCAGTGTCGTCCAGTGTGCTATAAAACCTGAGCAGACTCAACCCAGAACCCAGCTATTTAGAACTCTCCCTGCTTTACATGAATGGTGCAACCTCATTGGAAAAAAGGATTACTACATGACATTCCAGCTTTGTTGGTTGAAAGAGTGACCGTGGCAGCCATGACAGATTGCTTTATGGTGTAGTTGCACAGACAAATAGTAGCGACGGCGCAGGGATTGCACACAACTCAGCAAACCTACACAAAGAACTGAAATGGTGCTCGCCTGACGGCCAAGTGCATAACTAAACATGACCTACTGTGCTCCGTCTGCAATTAGCAGTTGGTTAGTAAGTTAACCAAAGGAAACATGGCATCTCAGGTATGTGGTCGTTGTGGACTAGATGGGATTTTACTAACAGTGAGTCACCACAAAAAGGGACAAAAACACTTTGCTATCAGTTCACCTTGATGATGTGCTCTTGACATCGTTGAGGAATGAGGTCACGAATGACTGAAAGGAAATGGAGTATATGAACCACGGTTCAGTTGCTTCTTATTCGAAACATACTGAGTTCTGCAGGGTAGTGTCACGGGGGTGTGACACACTTTACCTAAGATGACTGATACAAGAGGGAACTGGAGACAAACACACACATAGACATTATTGGCATTTTGACTCAAATATGTCCCGGTCCTAGCTGTAATCTCACTTAATACACAGTCGGCTGCTCGGCAGGTTGTTTGTCATGCTTTAAATGTGATTATCATCACGATAAAGGAGTTTCTTCTTAGTCAGAGCTCCTTTTAACTTTCTAGTAAACAGAAAAAAAGTTAGGTAAAAAAATACACACATACACACCCACACACAAACACACCCACACACAGAATGGATACGGGCAGTCAAAGCCACATTTTGTGCTGACGATCACCCCTGGATTACCCCTTCATGGTAGGGGGATCAGAAAGACTTTAGCTGTCTCCCATTTTGTCTTTTATTCATTAGCCCTCTTTTTTGGAGTGGGACAAATAGTGCCGCCAGTGGGGCTAATAATGCTGGGTCTGTATGGCCGCCATGACAATGCTAGCTGAGTCCTGGCCCGGAAATCCAGCCAACTGACCACCAACTGACCAGCAGGTGACAAGTTCAAATTTGACCGACAGGGTCACAACAATAACCAAACAATCAGTGTGAAGCGCAGAAAATGTGCGGGCCAAAACCCCCCTCCGCCCCCAAACTGTCAACAAAAAGCTGAAGAGCACCACACTTGTGTGTTTTCTGTATACATGTTTCAACTTTCTTACAGCACTATGGCAGGGCGCCTCTTGTTTCTCTTAATGAATGAGAATGTGGCACATGGCCATACGTGTTGCTGCTTTACTGACAACTTCAATGCATTGAGTCAGCACACCCTGCAAATCAACAATGGGCCACTTAACATAAGCCCAAAGAGCTGGGGTGAGTAAGGTGGGGTAAGGTGTAATAACTCAGACAAACAATATTGCATGTTGGCCACAATGTAATTCCAGGTGGATATCAAGCACTTGCAAAAGACCCACACGCAAACGCATCAACTCGGCCAACTAAACTCCCAGGACACACCAAAATGATTACATAAGACAAGCACAAGTCTCAGACTGTTCCACTACCACATGAACTGCCCCATGCCAACATGCCCTGTTGCCTCTATCTTGCCAAAAGCTTCAGGACCTGGAGAGTCCTATCCTTCACCATAGCGACCACTTTCATCCATCTTCATCAGATGTCATGCACAGCTTCTTCTAGTGCCAAGGACCTCGTGGTTTTTGATGATGAAAGCCTCTCGTCCTTTTGTTTCAGCTGCCCAACTCCCCACGAGGCAGGAAAAGGGCCAGCAGTGTGCTTCTGGCACAAGCACGCATCAAACGGAGACTCAAAACGTCCATACAATCAATGCACATGGGCGTACAGAGAAGGTCATTCTCTTCATTGGTCGCTTGGATTACTATGTACAGATTCAGCCATTTTCCAATTACAATCTTGTGTAAAAGACAAAGAATGTGCTAAGTGATTTTGTAGTAGTATGACATGTACTCATTGTATTCAGTTCCCAAAATAAACCTTTTAAATGCTGTTTCCTGAATTTACACTGGCTCAAATAAAACAAAATCTTGAAGTAAAATATTTAACAGGAGAACTGCATTTACAGAAAAGAAAACACATCAAGCTGATTTTCTTGTTGTTTTAATGCAAAAAAACAACATTTTATAAACAAATGAAAAAAATCCTCAATATTTTATTAAATGTTAAAAATACATTTAATATATATATATATATTTCCTTTAACTTACTGTTTTTGCAGTGTTAATCCTTTACTGTAACAGAACCAGTCATCCCGAAGACAATATCTCCCACAGCCTGGACCCACGATAATATGATCAGGGTCAAAGTTTACAATGAGCCGCTTCAACCCTTAAGCCCTTAATTGGTCCTGGTCAGTTTAGATCCCATTTATGGACATTATCCTTTCAATGACAAAAACACACAATGGCCTAAATCATCCCTACACAGGCTATGCACCCCATTCATCGACCGAGTAACTGAATCCAGAGTCCTGGAGGCATCAAGCCTGGGCAAGCTAGAGGTTTATTAAGGACAAGCCTAAACCATGAATGCCCACGAGACAGAGGGTCTTCCTTTGCAAAGCTCCATGGGCTCCAGTCTTCAATGGCGGCTGTGTGGCCTATTGGACCATCCTAAATGAAGGCTAATTAGCAAGACATTATGGTTGCGTCCACCAGCCCAGCAGGACACAGGATAATGTACGGAGGCTGATTATTTAACCCTTCAACTGCCATTCTGCACGAGACACAAAGAGAAGAAGACTCGTTCCCACCGGGGAGGGGCGGTTAAAGGAACATCTGACTAGCGCATCATGTTTCAGCAGTGGTATTGCCATGCTAAAGACGGGGAAAAATAAAGTTTGGAAAGGGATATTTTGTGGAAAAAGTTGCAATGACAGAAGATGTTTCAATTGGACAGATATCAGCCATCTGAAAACAAACAAGCTGCTGGGAAGATCGTTCTGTTTTCCCCTGGGAAGACCACTGAGGACTTGTTTAAGTGCCGAAAACTCACTATTGTCCCTGGGGCCACTAGCAAACAGTGGGCTGGTCGCCTCATGGGCCTGCCACATGAAGCATTTATGGAACAATAAATCACAACGGCAGCTTTTCACTTTTCACGGGAAAGAGGGGTTGGAGTGTGTGTGTTTGTGTGTGTGTATGTGTGCGTCTTTGTCCATGTGTGATGGTTAGTGGTAGGAGTGATAGGGGCGGAGTTTTGGTTGGTATGGTGGGGGGGGGGGGGTTTGGGGTAGTACGCTCCCTTGGGATTTGTCCCAAATTTACCCCTGCACCCCACATCCCTGCTGTAGTGGGGGTTATGAGAGAGGGAGCGAGTGAGAGACATTCCTGGGCATAATAAGCCCTGGTGAATGAAGGCTACAGAGGGATCAGACCTGATGAGAAGGAGGCCGCGGATCAGGAGCTGCTCTGGGGCTGCCAGTAAGACATTGCCAGGTTTTTACTTCATTAGCGTCATGGAAACCCAACATTCCAGCCTCTTGTTTGGGAGTGGGGACGGGAGTTGCAGGAGCGAGGGGTAAAGGGGGATCCATAATGAAAACATTGTCGGATCACTCACCATCGAGATGACACCTCAATACCAAAACATTCTGATGCTCTTCTGGAGCAGAGACTCTCCGGCATTTAAATGTGATGGAGCTAGACATATACAAAGATAAGGCCATAGACTCGCGATAGTTGATTTAGTCTATGCAGTATTTGGGGAGACGATGTTGGTGAGCATGAAACCTGGAGCTATGGTACTAGTCTCTAGCTCTATATTCTTGACCGCTGACCGCCAGGCCACTAGGGTGGGATACCAAAGATATAATTTCACATTAAAACACTCAAGTACAAGCCTTTCTGCACGTCCAATATTAACATACAGTACAAACAAGTTGGATGTATTGGTGTTACGCAACGGTGTCAATTCTGACTCGCAATCCACGCAATACTCGAAGGTAGTGCAAAGCAAATGTTCCATCAGGCCAGACTTGGATGTATTCATACACTGTCCTTGCCAAAGGGAAGCTGGGCTCAGCTGTGTTTTACATTTACATATGCAAAGGTTTTGTTTTTGCATCGAGTCTTTACGCTATTGGTTTGTTTATTGGATGTGTTTTGTTGGTATTTAGGCAAGAGCAAAAGTATATTAGACCTAAACATTCAATGTGAAAAGGTTTGTAACACTTAACGACTGCCCACAAAGTGTAGACTAGCATATAAGAAAATTCGTTTTTTTATTGTGCAAGGCCATCAATGCTAAAAAAGATGCCGTTGCTTTTTCTTGATGTGCACCATGAGGAAATATCTCAGTATGGAGACTTGGAGCATCACTGACTTGATCCTTTGAAGAACTAGACTTCAACTAGGGCCTGACACAATATGACTTGGCAACATTCCTTTTGCTGTGGTCCTAGCTATGCTCAGTCATGCATTGCAAATCATGGGAGCAATGTATTATCTATGCTTCAAAACATTTGAGGGAACGGAGGGGTGCTTATTTTCACAAAGCAAGTGTGAAATCACTAAACATGTCACAACTGGGTCTGCAGAGGTCCGATCAAATGGAAGCAGCTCATGCCAGAGGGGGCTAAATAGGATGTTGGACAGGCTAGCCATGACCAATGTCAGTCAAAACCTCTCAATGTGTCCTATTGAGTCAGACCACAGCTGGACATTCCAGCTACTCACCCCTAAATAACCAACTAGAACTCTGTAGTGGCAGTTGTTTCAAAGAAATTGTGCATTCATTAAAAGCTATGGTATGGCTAGGTTTCAAGGGGCTCCTTTGAGACTAGCCCCCTTCTTCAAAAGACAAGCAACCAAATGTTTCAATCAATCACTACGTGACACAATAACCTTTGCTTTGTTCAAATGGATTCTTCTTCAATGGGCTCGGGTGAAATGCCACATTCTTTGATATTACCCACTCACCAGCACCGCGTCTTTAATAAGGTATTGATGTGCGTTGCTAAAAATGCCTTATTGTTTCAATCCAAGTTTGACCTATTCCCCTGACTATAAGGGGGTCTCGCAAAATGGGTCCACTTAACCTTTAACACTTGGGCAGGGTCAGTGCAATGGGTGGCCCATACATCCCTTAATATCCTCCTCCTCCAACATACTTCCTGTGGTCAGTGGCCCTGGTCCACCTCTGTCGACAGACCACCGGCGGTCCACTCTACGGATTAGCAGATTACATGCAGCTGGTAAAAGGCAGGAGAACTTTGCCTTCCCACACTTCTATGCTCATGCCGAAGCATTCCCTGTTGCTTCACCTTTGAAGCTCTTTTTCCCATGACTGCATGCACAAAGAGCTGGGGTTTAAAAAAAAAAAAAGAGCCCGAGGCTAGACACACAGCACCTTCCACCTAGGTGGGGGGCTTTTATGTTCCCACTCTGCAGGCTACTGCCTTTGTGAGGCTTGTTAGCGGTTAGCTCAGAGGACCAAAAGTAAAATAATGCTTAATGGAGGCTGAAGTTAGGAAATGCCGTGATATTAAGTTTGACTACTATAGAGGTACACAAGATATAACGACACATTGCAAAATCCAGTAATAAAGATCCAATAACTAATTGACAATCATCCGTAAATCCAAGGGTGGTCAGGAAATTTTTTTCCAAGATCTCTTTCTAGTCAACAGACACGTTTACCCTTGGATATTTCTCTCTTTACTTGTTCGCATATAAATGAGATACCCAGTGCGGAGTGAATAATTTGTTTTCCCCCCTCTTTCATTTCTCTTTGGAACTGTCTGTCACAGTGAGGAAAGACAGGCAACCTCTCTCTCTGGATATCCCCCCACATCACCACCACCATCACCACCACCGCCACCACCACCACCGCCGCGCCTACTGTTGATGCAAAGCTCTGAAGGTTGGCATTCCAACTATGCTTTCTTTAAGAGAAACTGCAAATCCCCCCACCGCGCAACCTCGAGATGGCAGCCAAACTGGTCAGGCATTAGGCTGAAGAGACTACAGTTGCTCCCCAAGCTGTGTAATGTAGGCAAAGGAACATCAGCAGGCCAGAGAGGTGGGAGGGCTGTCCAACAAGTACAAAGATGGGCCCCTTTAGTATACCTGTCAAGAGGCAGAACTGGGAGGTGAGGGGGCTGAGGTTGGGGGACACACACACACACACAGCATTGAGAACAAGAGGACACTGTTTTGCTTTACTTGCATCCTAATCCTGATAGAATTGGCTTTGTGTGATTGAAAGCTTGCACTAGAAAACATACTCTCATAACTGTCAAGGGATTTCATTTAGTAAAATGTTTATAAGGAGGGAATAGGGACAGAATATACAGAGCCTTATAAGAATTGGTTCAGTTGGAAAATAAAGAAGAACATCAAGAGTTTAAGAAAAACTAAGTCACAAGGCACTGTTTTGTTTCTTACCATGGTTACAATTACCAGCTTGAGCAGCGAACGGCCTTACATGGGAGTGAAGGTATTCAGGGCTGAGCAGGCACTGCTGATCGACATCTGCTAGTCCTGTCAAAGGGACTAAACATCTAAAGCCAGTGGGCCTGCTGCATATATGAGCCCTTTCTCCATTCATTGCTAGTTATGAAATATGCAGACTGAGAAGCTCCTGAATTCTGTCCTTGGTTAGATGAAAAGACAGTTTGTTCTAGGAAGCAATAATCAGTCTGGAGAAGCAGATTCGAGAGAGAGACAGGGTATTGCTGCTTGTGTGTCGTATTCTTTGGCAAATTCAATCACACCCCAGGTCCACTTTCCTCCCTTGCCCTTTCTACACCCCAACGGGGCCTAATTTGAGTCTCACAGGACAGGACAGACTCCGATTGGTCCTGGCTCTGCTTCACGCTCAGTCCGTCTACCTCCACATCAAACAGGGACTCGGTTCCTTTCACTGAGCACAGCAACTGGGTTCCTAAACTTACAGAATGCTGTGGACAAAGACAGCGGCTGGTTATCCTCCTCTCTCCCCCATCAGCTCCATTGGTCTTTAACGAGTTATGAGCTGTACCCAGCATGGGGCTGACCCGGGAACATGCACGCATGCCCTGAGGTTGGCTCTGGGCGAAAAACAAGGCCAATTATGCTGAGAATAGCCTCTTGCGACACAACAGATTACAAACCATTTACCACAACCTCCCTCCAATAGGGAATACGGAGGCTGGGATGCCTGTGTCATGACCCGAGTAAACACAGTTGGGCTAGTGACTGGGTTGTTTGGCCGAGTGGTTTTCCATGCGACAAGAGCATGGTAAATCCCATTACTTACCTTGGTGACATGCTGAAACTGAAAAAAGCAACAGTCACCTACGCCATCTAGCCAGTTAACTATGGCTGATGACTCTTAATTACAAATTCTCCCTTGCAAAGCTGACTCACCAAACACAGTTATAGTGACTAGACAGTGGACTTACCTCGCACCACATGGATATGCCCTTACATAACAAAACACATAGACCCATGTTTTTGCTTCTTGATATAGGGATTTGTGATCTACACCACTTCTGCTGATCTAAGAATGAGTCAGGCTTTTTTTTAAAGTACAATGCATGTTTAGTGTCGCCTTCTTTATATATAGAAAATATAAGAAGATTTGCATCTTCTACAGAATCCGTATATTCAATGTGTAATGGCCAGTTGGCAGAACCAGAGTAGCAATTTTGAATGTTGGTTTGATTTAAGATTCAAATAATTTAGCTTTGTTTCAAATTGAGGTTTCAACAACATACAAGATATTTATTTTATTTGTACTCTTATGATAAATTAATAAGAAATCACAAACATTGCTCAAAGTCAATTCAATTCATAAGCTTTGTATCCTTACCAGTGGATGTTTCTAAATCAAATTAATGTACAATTCGCATCACAGATGTTTCAAAGTGGAGGATGTCAAATAAATGCTGCCTTGTCTAATCCTAGAGGACTTTAATCCAATGCAGGGATAGAGGCTACAGATTCAAGGGCTATTTAATCTTATTCAGAGGATAAATTTGCCATCTTCGTTTCAAAGCCTTAATCCAAGGAGGACGAGGGGAGGTCTTCTGATCACGCAACCAAATGGCTGTTGGTTAAATCTGCCATGCCAAATACTGAGAATGGTTCCATATTCAATATCCCTATGACTTCACAGAAGCCTCCAGTACCGAGTTTCGAAAGTACAGCCCCTCATCAGAGCCCCCAATCCTTGGCTTCTCTTTGTAGTGGGGGAATCCTAAAGCTTTATCTTAGTGTGCGGCAGACATCGACAGCCTCCTGGAACAAAGCTGCCCCAGCAAAAAAAAAAAAAAAAAACAGTGTCCATAACCGTAAATCTTACCAGAGGGAAGGAAGGACAGAAACACACAGAGAGGGAGCTCACTTGGGTTACAACTTGAAAACAACGTACAAATCTTCGAGTGCAGTCGGGCAATTAAACTTGACAAGTCAACATGGTTTTGCCACCTGTATGCAGCGGGACATAATTGCACGCATTGTGCGTCGCTAAAAGAAAGATTTTCAGCTACAGTTTATGATTTCAAGGTTTCTTTCGCCAGTCTGAGGGGATTAATGGACCTGCCATATGTCACAATACTCTGCACTTTAATCCCAGGCGGCAGCAATCCAAAGATCTAACCCGAGCACTGCATCAACTAATGTTGAGACAATAGCTGTTCTTTTAAACATAGATCACCCCGAAACAATTAGGGTAATGTAATAAATCCTGTTAGGCTGCTTAGTCGGCTAGATAAGTGTAGAGAGTATGATTAAATCAAGACTTCCCAAAAAAAAAAACGATGTAACGTGATCTTCAAGAGAAGACTTTAAAGTAAGGAAGGCTAGTTGTCTTGTGCTTGAGATAATTTACAGAGGCTTTAAATATGGGCGCAGTAAAAGAGCCATAAAAGGAACTTTTTGGAGGCAATAAGAAGCTTGCAGTGCTTTACAGTGGATCCCAGACCCAGTGGGACAGACTGTCTAAACAGAGCACAGCTACAGCCATTAAGAAGGCCTGGAATGGTTAGTGAAAAGTCCAAGCAGGGCTAATTTTAGGCTGGTATTTCACAAGGGGTGATTTAGGATACAAATCGCTAAAATAGCATTTAGGCATTCTCTCTGAGGACCCAGACCAGAATCACTTTCCCACAAAGCTTTAGCATCTTTGCAGAATACTCAACAGGCTTCCAAAAAGAGAAAAAGCGCTCATTTCCCACAGCACACTTCAACAAAAGGCGCAACAATGAGGCCAGAAATGCAAGTAAAAGTCAAGTTTAACATCAACGCAACCACTGGACCATTCTCTTTACTGCCAATGATCTGAGGGTTACGGGAAAAAGAAAACTAGAAAGAAAAAAAAACATTTTAAAAAGATTTTTGGCTCTCAATGAGTGGTCAGGTGCATTACAGTGAGGAACATAACGCGACACCTGTGGACCAATCTTAATAATAGCCTGTTAATCATTGAAACCCAGAACCCTGCATTCACAAAGCCATAGTGATTTACCGGGGACACTTATGAGTCAGTGCTTTATGACGCCAAATAAAAACACACAGCTGATATAAGTACGAGTCATACATTAACACTGACAAATTGAAACTGTGACTAATGATGATGGAGCTGTGATGGAGCCTGGCTTATTCCACAGCCATCCTCTCCTTGGAAAGTAGGCCTGGTGGGATTGCACAACATTTAGGAGAAGTCAATTATTAGCAGCAGCCAGGTGTGGGTAGTCACGACGTTCCCGTGCTCAAAATCAACGTGCTGTAGGTGCACAGGGGACGAGGGAGGTGGAAGGTGAGATGAAACAACGGGCTGTGTTATGCAGATTTGAATTCATTTTAAGATATCCACCGGGAACGATGCTATTCATATTGGTGACAATGCATCCAAGCAAAAGCCATCAACATAAGAGAAAAAACAACAGAGAGGGGAAAAAGGGAATAGCATGAAGTTATCACATTTTATAAAAAAGAAAGAAAAAAAAAAACCTCATACATCGGGCCTGTTTCAAGTTGATCAATATCCTGAAATAAGAGACAGACATTTCCTGAAACACCTTGTCCTCTTCCACTTCACTGACTGAATTGTTTGTTGGAGCTGTTTTCATTCCTGAGCGGCTGACGCACAAAATTGGCCGCCGTTCTGCTCGGCATGAACCCTGATGACACACCTGTCCCAGTCTCACAGCCACAAGAGCACCACCTCAGTCCTGAAATAGACCATGTTGAACGAGGCCAGATGTTTACTGCGCTAATCTCACGATGGAGGGCTTTCAGGGGACTCGCTCACCGCACAAACACAAAGGCCACACGGGGGACCACCTCCACGGCTCGCCTGGTCTCCAAACGGCCTCGGCGACCCCAGTTAGGACCAATCCTCAAAAATAATAAATCCCCTCAAAATAGCGACACGTTCTCCCCGTCCCCCCCGTCCCCCCCGAGTGGCCACCGGACGAGGTCACAACCTTAAGAGAAGAATGTACATTACCTGCCGCACGCTGACGACGCTGACCCGACAACGCTGACCCGACAACGCTGGAAGCGCATTCAACAGTTTCTTCTCAGGCAATTATTAGAAAACAACATCCAGTCATGCGTCACTGCCTCTGACCACAAATGAGCAGCAACAGCACTGTAATGGCCATTTAAGGTTGATGTTCATTGCTGCTGCCCCCCGCCCACCCCTCCTTTCCTCCTTCCCTCCCTCCCGGGGAGAAATCCCACAGACCACAGCTATTCTTGACTTGGGAAAAGTATCATTTCTGCACAAGCTGCCAGCGAGCAGCAGCGTGCCGGTCTGCAGATGCCCGGGACAAAGGGTGCCGGACTCACATCGCTGACCGTGAATGCAGGCACTGTTTGCGAGGGGCACAAGGCTCGGAGCTGAATATTGCTCTCGACTATTGGCCCTGCGTGGTGAAAAAACAAGACAAAAGAAGAAGCAGGGTTCGGTGAGTGGCCCGGGTAATGAGAGGTTTGAACTACTGTGAAGCGCCGCAGAGACAATACCGCCATAAATTAGAGGGGGATTTAAATCACATCCAATCACAGCACAAGTCAGCGACTCCCAACAATCTGCTAGCCGGCTCTGCTAAAGCCTTTTAGAGGGCCATCCCTCAACAATGGCCCTTTGAAGACGCTTATTGACGACAAGCACAGACCTCCTTGATACGGCCAACAAAATGAAAATCCACAGACCTCAATATGAGGCCGTCATGGGATCAAGTGTGTCCTAAGGTCAAAATCACAGATTTGTCAAACATTCTCCGCAACTTAACTTTCTTTTTTTTCTGCAGTTTGAAATTACTTGGAGACACAATGGTCTCTTTACTTTCCTCAAAAGTGGGTGGACGGGTCTGTTTTCTACAACGTAATCAGCCTATTTCCCCCAAATCTGCCCTTTCCTGTATTTAGCCAAAATAAGCCCCCTAATGGGAACACACTGCTTTACAATCATGTGTCGGCATCTCAGCGGCCGCATTTGCATAATTGAGCTTGAGCCTACCGGACCTGTAAATTGTGTTTGTCTTGAGTTAATTGTTGTTGTTTTTAGCCCATTTGAGGTATAATGTTCTCAAGCTCGAAGCAATTGTTATTTGGAGAGGACACAGATTATAAACCGATTTCTTAATGACGAGCAGCGAGGGCAAAATGTCTAGTATGACAACTATGCGGCCTTGGTACATAACAAGAACCTGTGTGTGCACGCCGTGGTGGCGAGCGCCTTTAATCTGCAGTTGAACAGACCAAAACCACAACCGTGTCTGTGGTCCGTTTACGCCCTAGTCCAAGTCTGAAACAGAGAATGTGGAGCCGTGAAAGCTAAGGGTACGTTTTCTTGTTTAAATCAGGCCTTCTTCTGTTCCGTGAAAGCTGCAGACGAGGATCTCTTGCACATGATGACTCGCTGCTTTGATCCTTGGCGTGCTGACAGGTCACTGAAAAGTCTCTTGAGCTTAAAAAAAAAAAAAAAAAAAAAAAAAAAAGAAGAAAGAAAAAAGGTGCCCGCTGCAAGTCCTATTCTCTGTAACGCCGACGTGTCCAGCCGGGTCAAGCACCTTTACCGACCTCTCCAGACTAAAAAACAAAGCCTGGGATTCCTTCTTTCAGGGCTTGGGAGTCGTGGCCCAGCGGTAATGGGGGAATAAAAAAAATTAATTAAAAAATTAAAAAGGCACCGCATGCATCTGCACCTCCTCTTATTCAGACCTGCCTTACCAGGTCTGGGGATCAACAGATCTGGGTCTGGTCCAAAAGCCAACGGCAAACATACAAAGTCAGGAATGTGATAACAACCCACACAAAATATACACAGCCGCGCAGACAGGAGTCGGTCTCTGACTCCTCTACGGTTTGGGAATGATTTCATCACTGATGAAGGCCGGCCTATTAGTCATGGCCTTAGAGACGGGGTTTTATTCAATCTAAAAAGCTTCGGGAGTTAAAAGTTCCTGCTGCAGCTGCTGGTTTTCTTTCTTTTTTTTTTTTTTACACACAGTGTGAAACTATCTTAATCATGTCACGTTAAAATGTTTTACTCCTACGTTAAACTGAGAAGCTCAGCAGAATGTTGAGAGTTCTTACCGCGAGGCAATTTATCAAATCCTCCATCAGCAGCTTTTAGAGAGAGAGAGACTCGTAAACGTTTGTATTCTTTATTTACTTTTTTTTTTAACAGTGCGGCTGGAAACAAGGAGGGCAAGAACCAAACTAAAAGTGAGATAAGGCTGGTTGACTGACCGCGCAGCCAAGGACGGAGGTAGACAGACCTGAGAGCGTGTACACACCGGGGGAAAGCTGCAGTGTGTACACAAGAGCTGACTGGCAGCTGTGTCCCGTTAGAAATCACTTTTTGGTTTTGTTTACACTTTCACCTCCACACTGCCTCAAGTTCAGACTGTAAGAGACGTACGCATCTTATTTAGGAGTCAACGGTAATGGGAACAAAGTAGAGAGGGCAGGGTTTAACCCCACTGGTGTTTTCATGTCAGAGATGAAGACCGAGTGGGAGAGGAGTTAGAATGTGGTGTCGGCCACGTTTCCTCATGTAACAGCAGAATATTACACAAAGCAGTGCTGATTCTGGAACTCTTTCCAAACATACCTTTGGAGTTGAAAACCTCTTTGAGTTGCAGAAGCACGTCGGCGAACTTGCGCACGTCGCTGACCAGCTGCATGATGTAGACCGGGTCCGAGGCGGGGGCATCTGGGCTGTCCGAGCCCAGCGAGCCGTCCTTGGAGATCCGGCCCGGCCCCCGGGGGCCCGCGCCGGCGGGGCCTGCCGAGCCCAGGCTGGAGTTGGAGAGTCGGGAGATGCCTAGAGAGAGTTTGGTTCCTCCACCACCGCCGCTACTGCTGCTGCTGCTGCTGCTGCCACCTCCACCTCCTCCTGACCCTCCACCAGAACTCTGGCGCAGCATGGCAGCCAGCATGTCTTGTTGGTCCAGGGGCCCTGAGGCCTGGAGACGGTTATCCTGCAGCTCAGCTCCGTTCTCAGACGCAGCACCGCACCACGACAGGGACGAAGGCGTCTGCCGAGCAAGAGGAGAAGGAACAGCGTGTTACCGACCGCATCAGGTGTGACGCGTTACCAGACGGGTTTTTAACCGGACCGACACCCGCACAGCTGGACCGCTCCTCATCCGGCTTCACTGTAACTGTCAATGGGTTTCTCATGGCGTTCAGAACCCTGTTGACCATAATCCATCGTGTGGATTTTCTATATTTCCCCTTGAAATAAACAATAACACATCTGCAGGGGGTTTGAACGAGTCACTCAGGGGGGGAAATGAGGTGTGTAGCTTGACAGGGATACTTCACAAGGAGTGTACCGTTCTGAACAATGTGGGAGGCAGGACAGTCAAGCAGGTGTTGTCGTGCTAAACAAGTCTCAGCATTCTTGATCTTAATACAATAATGATACCAATTACAGCCCCAAAAATAAATCGGACAGAGCAAACCAGTCTTTAACTGTAATTTGCCTTAAGTGGAGTTATCCTCCTTCAGCTACACTGGAACAACGTTTGGCTCATAAATACATGACATATTCACTTAGGACATACATTTGAAGCACTCGTACTGTATTGATCTCCAGCCTTTGTGTAAAGTTACAACTGATGAAAACATGTTCAGCACTAGACAAAACATGTGTTGGCAAAAAATCTGTGAGTTTACAGAGTTAGGAGGGAAAAAAACAGGAGATAAAATGACTTGAATGAAGATGGTCACCCCCCCCTCAGATGGTCATCCCCCCTCAGATGGTCACCCCCCCTCAGATGGTTACCCCCCCTCAGATGGTCATCCCCCCTCTCATCTACACCGTGTTCAAGTTTAATGCACAGGTAACGTTAAATAAAAAACACGACACCGCTGGTTAAAAAATCCGAAAACGTGATGATTTCTTGCTTATTGTTGAAAACAACAAGACGAACTTAATCCCCGTTAAACCCGTCGGGTCATGAAGGTCGGCCAGTTAATTCGGCATCCATAAATTCTACCTAGCGCCACTTTCTGTCATGAAATATAGACTTTTAAAACCAGTCTGCCCGCAGACCGCGCTCCCGTTTAACGTGAAGAAGAGTCCTTCCGTCGGGGTTTGGTGGTGGGAACACGCGCGTCGTGTGTTTACGTTATGCCGAAGTGTTGTGTGAAGAGGAAACTAAAGTTTTTAGTGATTGCCCCTCAAGAACACGCGTGCTATTGGCCGGTAAACGAGGCGTCGCTGAGACACTCGTAACATTTGAGCGGACTTCTGTGAAGAGTAAGGCAGCTCTGAGTCTGGGAACATCTCTGCTCATCAGCAGATAGTTGTTTTGGTAGCAACACACACAAATGTTACAAAAAAAAGACCGGACAACATTACACACCTGCGGTCGGATCCTGAAACATTTCAGCCGGATTAAAAAAAAAAAATCCTGAAAAAGACAAATTATTCCACAAGCAGTGCGCCGTCCGTATCTCTCAGAGCCGCGTGAGACCCGCAGCGTCCTGCTCAGCCCCGCAGGGTTCAATCGCCTCCTCTCCCCACGTGATGTGGGCGGTGACTTGTGATGGGGGGCGTGGGGGTTGCGTGTGCTTGTGTGTACGTGCGTGTGTGTTGGAGATTTTGTGAGGCGTCCTCCCTTAACAACAGGTGTCTGGAGTTTTAAAAGTGTCAAGCACCCCTCAATACGGCAGGAAACTTCCGGTTATGCCTTTCAAAATAAATGTACAAGCAACACGCTGCGCGTCAAAGTGTTAATGTGAGAATGTCAGAAATGTGCCGTATTGTTTGACTTTTATTTTGAACACAAAATATTGACTTTACTCCCGTTGTTATTTCTATGGAAGATGACTCTAGTCGACCAACCTGAAATCTGTAAAACATTAAATATCGGTACTTCACTGAAAGAGAGCAGACTTGATAAAAGTCCAATAATATGCATTTAGTAGCCTGGTCAGCATTTGCTTTACCTTACAGAGATAGAGATGCACACACTCCTGCTACAGAGGCAGCAGACAGTTTATGGCGTTTACCTTGGTTGAAAATATATATATATATATCCCAAGCACACCTTTGTGCTTGTTGTTGTTTATATATTTAAACGATATATATATATATATATATATATATATATATATATATATATATATATATATATATACATATACATCATATATATATATACATATATATATATATATATATATAGTTTAAATAGTGTGAATGAAAAAAATTGGATTTTAGAAAACATTTTGTCACTCATCCACTTACTTTAGAAATCATTCCAATGAGATGAATATGACAAGAGTACTATCATTTGTCCGAGTTAGAAAAGACTGGAGAGCCTACAGGACCGTGTCTGACTTATTGTTATTCACTCAAAACTAAATCTACACGTGTCCTGTGATTCGAGTAAATTGCATGTGCTATATACAGTACTTCCATATCTCAGTTGCGTTTCAGTTGTACTTAATAGTCGTCATATATGATCTTAACACATTAGATATTTTGTATAGAGCAGGTTTTGATTCACTTACAACAAAAGACAATGGTTACAGGACATATTTATCTATGACAATTGGAGAAAATTATAAATATAAAGTTAATGATGTTAATTATGGCAGGTCATCATCCGTGTTGAATTAGCAGAAAGAAAGCGTTCACGGTCTTTCTTAGACAACGTCATGCTGTCAAATTACTTTTTGTCAGATTCACCTGAAGACCTTTTTTTATTTTATTTTATTCTGCTTAGTTTTTCTATAACAAAACAAACAGTGAAACCGAATCTCAGATTTGGTTGAAAAAAAAATGAAGGTCACGCAAAAACATGCTCATTTCAGGTAGAACTGCTCGATAAACTCACCAGCGGCGAGCCGCTCCGTGTCCGTCGTGATGGTGAAGCGATGAGTGTTTAGTGCTCTCCAGCGGCCGAGGTGGGTAACTGCAGTATATTAAAGTCATCAAGCCAGCGTCAACGGAGACATGATTACGTCATAGTACTTCTGGTGAATATTTTCAAAATACAGTTGCCAAACTATCAGAAATGAACAAGTCATGATAAAACGACAAAGGTAATTGCTTCTAGACAGTTCTCACAGTTAGATAACACAACTAAACGCTCTTCAGTGGAAATTATATGGATATTGATGCAATCATTACTTATTTATATTATTTAGAAGTATCCATTAGTGTTGCTAGTGCAGATAGTACCGCTAGATATTACAAATACTGGGTATTAGATTTATACTTTGTTATCAAACAATATAAAGCAATATAATAATTAACATTAGTCCAATAAACAGCCCTGAAATGATTGTCCTTACCTTTTAGGAGTTACAGTGAGTAAATATAAAACCACACTAATAATAGATATAATATATTAAAACTTTTGACAAGCAACGCTGTAGTTGTACACTATGTTAGAGTACACT
Organism: Ophiodon elongatus; assembly: GCA_016806645.1. Taxonomy (NCBI): domain Eukaryota; kingdom Metazoa; phylum Chordata; class Actinopteri; order Perciformes; family Hexagrammidae; genus Ophiodon; species Ophiodon elongatus. The sequence continues at coordinate 190,536 of JACSYO010000492.1, read as the reverse complement.
AATAATTATGTAAATTATTATTTTTCTCAACCATCAACAATAGTTAAGTCCATGGATGTAGGTACCTACAGACACAATATCGTGCTACGTTTTCCGGTGAACATTTCAAAATAAAACTGGATATGTTAGATATGTTGCTATAATGCGTTACGTTATGTTACGTTATCAATCATTTAATTTTTTTTAATTTTGACACTTTATTACTGACACGAGAGGACAATTTATGTCACCAGAAGTTCCCGGGACCTTCATTACCGGGACTTTTATTTTGAAACAAATGCATCCCGTTCTGATTCTTCCCGATGTGCGTGACGACTTGAGATTGAAGTCTGACTCTGTGTTGTCTCCACATTGTTCTCCGTGTACTTTATGAGAGAAAGTCGTGATGCTGATGTGATGCTAATGCTAGCTTAGAGACCATGTCTTCAGAGAGCAACGCCGCAGGAGGCGTTCAGGGGCTTCTCCTGAAACTTCACGAATATCTCTCGGACGAAGACACGCGAGCCGCGGCTTTGAAATGCCACGATATTATCGGTGACTTGGGACAGGAGTGCATGCTAACGCCAACCGACAACGAGCTTGGTAAGACAATAAAGTCCATCAAAGGCTCGTTTAATCCCATGAGAACGCAATGAATCCGCGCCAAACTCCCAATAACAATCTGGCAATTTAATGTTGAGGGTGCTTCTGTTGTTGATGAGGCTTAAACACCTTGTGGGAGGAGGTGGTGGATGCATCTTTACAAGGTACTTGTCAATTCGTAATGCATCAATTATTTCAATAATTGCGCGTTCACTTTTTTGTTTTTGTTTTTGTTTTTCTGCATCACACCAGGCTCTTCCGCCAAAACCCACTGCGGTGGGCGGAATATAATATAAATACCACGTGACAGTAAGCGAAGCGTGGAGCAGGCTACTCCCTCAACTCCATCGGAAGTCTGCAGCATTACACTAGTAAAACAGTCTCCAAGCATAAAGTGTGCCAGTGTTACAATACTACACACCTTTAGTTCTTACCATAAAACATAACATTGTCTAATGTGTGTTCTCTCTTGCTCTCCACTTAACTTCGATCCAGCTAAAGTGTTCTTCCTAATATCTAGATTATAGTTTTAGGTCCTTCAACTGGTCAATCTTGTTTTTGTGCAGTTATAGCACATTACTAACAGTAAGGCAGTAGACGGAGGCTCTAACATCGCACAGGTGTATTCATGTGTCAAATTTCACGGTGCTCCTAAATGTGCAGACTTTAGTGTTTGGTGATGAGACACACTGCGAAAACAAACATTAACATTTCCTTCTGATTCCGTCTTTGCACCTGTCGTCTTGAAGCTTTGCAGACGTCCTTGTTGTTCTCTAAGGACGATGGACTGCTCAGCTTCCTCAGGAAGTCCCTGGCGTCAGATGAGGTAGGTACCGGTGAACATCTGGTGAACAATAATGTCACGACGCTGAAAAGTTCTGGCCTTGACAAAAACATCTGTTTTCCAGTTCCGGGACACCCGAGTTGGGATCTTGGAGTTTTTGGAGAAGTTCATGGACAGGGTCTCACTAGGGGTCAAGGGTTGGGAGAAGACTTACGCCACTGACATAAGAGTAAGTTCTAATGGATACTTCTAAATAACATAAGTAACGATAGTATCACTATCCATATATCCAGATACTGACACCTAAGTAGCCTCTATATAGATATATATATTATTCATAGTAATATCTACAAACACCTCTCAGTATAACACAAGACAACCGAGCCGTACCTCAAACCAGACTTTTGTACGTGTGGATGCCACGAATGACTCCTGTTGTTTTTCTCCCATTCCTCTCTTCGTGCAGGACACATGCATGGTTGTGTACACGAAGGACAAAGCAGCCAAGTGTAGGACTCTGGTGCTGGAGCTCCTCATCAAGGTCGGTGTCTCTCGGCAGCCCGTGCATTTTCTTTGACACACGCCTCGTGTGTCAGTTGTGCAACAAGAACTGAGCGAAAGAAGAGATCCGCTGTTCACCCAAAATTCACCCATTCACATGATCTTTGCTGAGTGTCTGTTCGACATATTCGTGAATATGGAGTATATGCTGGCTGGACCTTGTCCTCGCTCTGACTCTCCTCAGGTTCTCCAAACAACAAAGGCTTCCAGCGTGGTTGCGGAGCTTCGAGTCTGCGACATGTTCAACAGATATTACGGCGAGCTCTGTCAGAGGAGCAAACTGCCGGATTCAGGTGAGTCTCCCTGTGACGCCTGAAGCCGAGGTTTGGTTTAACACTGGAACGGAAATGTAAATTATGTACAATGTTTTTTTTTAGTTCTCGGCAAAATCTATGAGTTGCTGGGAGTTCTCGCAGAGGTTCACCCCAGCGAGATGGACAAGAACTCTGACAAACTCTACAGAGCCTATCTAGGGGAGCTCAAAGAACAGGTATGTTTACAGGTGAAGGAACTACTATCCTCTACAGTTATTGTATTTTCAAATGTGTGTGTGTGTGTGATCGGCTGTGGCTGTCGATCGCTTTCGTTTCAGATGACCTCTACAACGAAGGAGCCAAAACTTTTTGTTGTGGCTGGATGTTTGAGAGGAATCACCGCGCTTATGGTCAACTTCCCGAAAACAATGGAGGAAGGTGTGTGTGTGTGTGTGTGTGTGTGTGTGTGTGTGTGTGTGTGTGTGTGTGTGTGTGTGTGTGTGTGTGTGTGTGTGTGTGTGTGTGTGTTTTTCACATTTTTCAACAAATCATGCTGTTTCTATGATCAGTGTGCGTCTCTGACTTGCAGACCCAGCTACGTCCAAGGACATTTTTCAGTATGCCCTGAAGGCCATCACCCCCCAGGTAAATGTCTGACTGATATTAAAAAAAAGAAATACTTGAACGTTGTTGTTTTTTTCTTTATGTAGCACATGTTTTCATATTTCCCCTTTTTATGTTTGTGCACGTCATGACACGCTGCATTCATTTGTGATCGCTTTCCACATTAAATGTGCTGCTCTGTGACGTGACTCCGCTCTGTGACCGCTTGTTTTCTCATCTCTGTCGTAGTTGACGATGACGCGCTACGCTGTCATATTAGGTAAGGCCGGCCATTTCCATAGCGACACGGAGACCAAAGTCCCCCCGAGGACTCACACCTCTTTGACTCTGTCTCCTGAACAGCCGGGCTCAGACTCCTCGCCAGACACGCGTCCCAGTTCAGCAGCTGCTTCATGGACCACTACAGAGCTTTGTTCGAGGTCATGTCTAAGCTCTGTGGACACATCAACGCTGAGATGAAGAAGACGAGTTACTACGCACTCGAGGCCTTCCTCAAACAGGTAAACAGGCTTTTCCACACATGTAGCCGAGCAGTCGGACAGGTTGGCAGCACCACGATGACAATACGACCGCGAGTGAGACACTCCTCGTCATTCCAACACCTCTGCTCAGCGTTAATGTTTTTTTACATTTTTTTTTTTATTTTAAGGTTGCAATGCTGGTGGCGGACAATATTGAGGAGCACAAAAGCAAGTTGAAGTTCTTCATGCAGAGGTTCTGCGGCATCATTAGAACCATGGACTCAACGCATAAGGAGCTGTCCATTGCTATTCGAGGATATGGATTCTTTGCCACCGTACGTTCATTGCCTTGTTTGCTTTCAATACAGCCGTGGAAGCCAAAACCTATTTGACAATAAATGCATGTTTGCTGCTTGAGTTGTCGTGATCCACATTTCCATCAGCCGCTTCTTACTCATATTCCGCGTTCCCATTGTGTTCCTGTGTCTTAATACAAAATGCAAAAAAATATTAAATTTTTTTTCTGTAGCCATGCAAGAAAGTTTGCCCGCAAGACGTGGACTTGATGTACACCGAGCTGATTCAGCGCTGTAAGCAGATGTATCTGACAGAGTCCGACGGGGAGGACGAAAGCTTCTACCAGCTGCCCAGCTTCCTGGACTCCATAGCTAGTGTCCTGATTCACCTGGACAAGGTAACAAAGTCACGGTCCTTTTCATTCACTTGGACCAAATGTTGGCTCGCAACAATCCTCTGAATCAAACTGACAATCATAGAGTTTAACCCACATGTGTGTCTGCCTACATATACACACCCCATTGTGTCCTGCAGTAGAACGAAAGACCAATTCACCCTCAGGATTGATTTGAACTTCTGCTTTTTGTCCCCGGTCTCAGATCCCGGAGGTGTACACGCCGCTGCTGGAGCGTCTCCTCGTGGTGCAGATCGACAGCTTCCCCCAGTACAGCGGGAGAATGCAGACCGTTTGTTGCAGGTCCATCCTGAAGGTGCTGGTGGCCATGGCCTCTAAAGGACCTGTGCTTTGGGGGTTCATTAGCTCTGTGGGTAGGTCGCCCATGAGCACGTTGCACCTCAAGGCCATCATGATATTTTGAATTAAAACACTGCCCTTTTATCAGGTACGGGTTTTTACTATGATGTCTTCATCGTTCAAGAGTTGATTCAGTACAGAAATGAGAGAAGAGACTGTCATAGTGGTAAAGGCCCCGGAGATACAGTAAATGTATTATTTAAACCTGCATGCTGCTTTTGTATGACTGTTATCTGCACATAACGTCTGCTAAAACATTCACGTTTGCTCCTTTCTTTCAGTGCACCAGGGTCTGATTCGTGTCTGTTCCAAACCCATCCTGCTTTCTGAGGTCAGGCACTGGATTTCAGATGTCACCATTGAATTTACACACATGTATATATTTACTCAGCTGAATGTTTTATTTGCAGTTTGATTCATTTTCCTTAAATCAAAAATGTTTATTTTTTATTCTTTACTGTGCTGGTAGAAGAAATATGCCTCTTGTCTTTCCCCTTCAGAACAAAGACAGCGGTCGCTCCGAGCCTTCCCAAGTTCGCACTGGAAACTGGAAAGTTCCATCTAGCCAGAACTACCTCGCCCTGTTTAAAAGGCTTTTGGACTGCGATCTGCTCAAGGTACAGCTATGTGCTTTTTTATTATAATTCATTTCAGCAGATTTGTTTGGGACAGCCTGTTATTTATTTTACATTACATAACATGAGGCCACTTAGCATCCCTCTTGAAGACGGGAGTTATATATTTTATAAATACTATCAGTAAGTCGACATTCAGATTATTATCCATCATCTACTGTACTGCTGTAAACTACTTTGAATGCTTGTCGCTGCATAATTAAAATTGTACAAAAGTACGTCCAGCATGTAGAGTTTTGAATTGCAAATATTTAGGTACATTGTGTCATGAGATGGATTAGATTTACGGACCAGCATGCTCTCCTCCATTTGGCTGGGTATGCTGCATGGGAGATTGTGTCATGGTTCTCAATAAGCAGTACATTTGATTTTATGGCCTTGTTACGTTTGTGTCGTCCTCTGCAGGATTCAGGATTTTTGGATGGCGCTTTTGAAAATCAGAACGCCGCCCTCGTATCTCTGAGCCATCTGCTTTATGACGAGTTGGTGAAATCAATTCTCAAAATTGTGGAAAAGTTGGACTTGTCGGTGCAGAAAGTGACAACGGGAGAGGAGGTGAGGTCTCACTCTCAGGTCCCACTTCCATGTTCTTCATTGACATTCATAAAACGTTGAAGACAAGTGACATTGGATTGGCCAGTGTACGAGATATGTTGATATTGTTTCAGCCAATTTGATTGTGTCCCATGTCGACGGCATGAAACTAAAAGCTATTGGCGGTGTCGGTGAAACATAAAACCCTAATCCTTGGCGTCCTCGTCTATCAGGCTCCAGATGATGCGGCCCATGTCCTGCCGTCCTCCGACCCCACAGCTCATCTGCTGCCCAATAAGATCAAAGATTTCACCGCCTTCATCAACCTGGTTGACTTCTGCAGGTACTGGAGACCACACGCATCGGTCTACCAGACATCATACGGGTCTTTTTAAAAGTGGCAAAGTTAACAGTGAAACAAGCAGACACCCTTATTGTTATCACATTTAAAGGCACTTTACATTACCTTTTTTAAAGCGCTCTACAAATGAAATGTATTATTGTTGTTATTATTATTATTATTAAATTGAACATACTGTGTATTCTCCCACAGTCGTTGTTCGTTTTAAGCATTTACCATGTCGGTCTCACTCTGTTTTCCCTTTTCTGCAGCGAGTTGTTGCTGACTAAACACCTGGAGTATTTTCAGTCCTGGATGTATCCCTTAAGCCATGAACTTATCCTCCACTCCATACGAAATCCACTTGTCAGTGGCTTTTACAAGCTGCTCTCTGTCACCATGAAGATCGCCAAGAGAATGAAGTACTACCAGGTAATATTTCCATGAGTACAGACCTTTTCTGTCATCATCTGTTGTTTTTACCTTGTCAGGGCATTTGAGAAAGGATCAGATTTGTATTACCTGTGTGTTACTTGTGTTACTCGTATGTTATACAACGTGAGTGACATTTCTACTTTTTCTCTGTTTCCGATCAGGGAGTTGGCCCGAGAAGCTCGGTATCCCCCCAGAGTGACACAGTGAAGAGCGCTTGTTTCGCTCTCTTCTCTAAGTTTGGAAAAGAGGTAGCGCTTCTCTCGACAACATTTCCTGGGAATGTCATCAGCTAAAATGTGGCACTACCGAGGATCTTAATATGCAGGGGGTGTAAGTGACGTCTGGTTTCCTTCCATCCAGGTGTGTGTGAGAATGAAGCAGTACAAAGACGAGCTGCTGGCCTCCTGCTTGACATTCGTCCTCTCGCTGCACCACAACATCGTAGCTCTGGACATCAAGGCCTACTGCCCTGCTCTTGAGGTGGGATCCTTTAACATGTTTCGTTGTGTTTTTGTGACCTAGATAAGGATGGCTGAACACCGCTTCAAACAGAAACATAGAATGCAGATGTACAGTAGGCGCTTTAGTCCAGTAATTCACAATTACTAGGGCATACATGGAAAAATTGTAGCGTCGCTCATGTACTTTGATAAAATAGAAATGACAAGGAAATAGAAACCAATCGCTAAAAGCAATGGATGAATGGTTGAAATAGATAGCTGAAAGTCATGGATAACTAGCCACTCCAAGTGCTAGTACAAGTGCAAACTAACCTAAACATTGACTGTTTGGGAAATATATAGCATCCACTATTAAATCCATATTGACATGAATTCAGATGAACGCATTTGGAACTGAAGGAGGGGGTGCTTAATTTAATCTGACATGGCTGTGGGGGTACCTCAGACAGAAACTCCTCCCGTAAATTGTGTGTGTATGTGTGTGTGTGTGAATGGGCGTCTAGGCGGCTCTGAAGTTGGGTCTGAGCCATGTTCCTTTGGCCAACGTGGCCCTTGATGCCCTCGAGGACTGGTCCTCCCACATTCCTCCGGAGACCATGCAGCACTGCTACATGAGCATCCTTCCTCTTCTGGATGGGTACCTGAAAACCACCTCCGACGGTAAGCCCATGATGGTATCAGGGGGAGGTCAGGCACATCTGCTCGGTTACATTTGAAATGATTTCAGTTTACTAAATGAAGGTTATCAATGAAATGACCTCAATCTATTCCGATGTTGTTGACTTCAGACAAAGACGACAGCAACTGGGAGGTGATGTCTTCTTTGTCTTCGAGAAGCGACAAAGGATACAGCCGAGTGATGACGAGGCTCTTGAAAAAATCCAAACAGCTCACCACGGTACTGGATGGAAAAGGGGAAGACATCTTTCAGTGTCTGGGGAGCGATTTGCTCTTTGTGTTATTTCTTACTGTGGCTTCAGTGGTTCCAATTTTCCAACCTTAATAAAATAACATGTCCGGTTCACTCTCTATAGTCTCTCACTGTCCCCACAAGTCAGAGTAAAGTTCATGTAAGAAGTTATATTTTTATAATCCATCTAAAATCATCACAATTTGGCTGCAGTTATTGTATAACAATGTTAATGGACATTAGCACAACAATACAAATACAGAAGGAGGAGAACATGCTGTGTATGATGTGTGCCAGAATTTACAGGCCCCCCAAAAAGAGTTGCAACAGGAGTCATTTCATTTCTATTTTAATCTCTTATAAAGATGAATTACTTCAGAGCAAGTGCTTAGGAATTACCTGTTACTGCACGTTGCAGAAATTGATGAGTGCAATTGCTACATACTCATGAGAGGTCCTGACCTTGAGCTCACTGATTGCTTGATGTGTGAATGCAGGAAGACGCTCCTCTCGTCACGGTGAGGCTCAGAGTGGTGAAGTTGCTCGGTCACCTGGGGGGAAAGCTGTACAGGAACCTCGTAACTGGTAAGAATATTTATAACGAACCCGCCGCTGTCTCATTAATTTTACACTGATGCATCGGGGCAATGCTCCACAGTGTCATAGTGGACACTGGGGTTGGAGAACACTTGACACATGGCCTCTATTTTCACATCTAGCGGTCTCATCAGAGGAAACGATGAAGAAATTTGTCGCCTGGGACTCTGAGAAGAGGCTCAGCTTTGCGGTGCCGTTCGCCGATATGAAGCCAGTCATCTACCTCGACCCATTTCTGCCGCACATCAGTGAACTGGCTCTGTCCACAAGTGACAGACAAACCAAAGTACGTCCTCCAACATCGAAGCGTTTCCCCAAATGAATTTGATGCAAATGACGACAATGGTGTCACCCGATAGAAAGGATTGTTTTACTCCAGTTTCTCTTGTGCTGCAGGTCGCAGCTTGTGAGCTTCTCCACAGCTTGGTGGTCTACATGGTTGGGAAGAGTGCTCAGATGGTGGAGGGGGACAATAGTTTGCCGCCCATGTACAAGCTGCACAAGAGGCTGTTTCCTGTGCTTCTGCGTCTGGCCTGCGATGTGGATCAGGTTTGTGCGCGGCTTGTAATCCAGACAGGGAGAGACACATGTTAATTATCGCTCTGGCAAAAAAACTGAGATTATTTTGAAGTTCTACAGATACCGGATGGGAGTTTAAGGATGTAGTTGCCATCTTTTTTGAACAAATACTTGTATTAAATGATAGTATTCAGGGTTGATTTTAGGGTTTTGATAGGGGCTAGATATGTGTTATGTATGAACTTAAACGGAGTTCACCCCTAAATAAATAAACAAAAAAACATTCCTCTTAATATAGATAATCAACAGCACAACAAGGTCTGTGGGTTATCTTGAGTAATCGCGTCAAGATTTCTGGAAAGAGACATTGCACTTTTAGCACCACAAGCCGAGTGCCATATCGTCCCATTATATATTACTGAGAAGGCAGACATCTCCAAAACGAGGCATCTCACACCAAATCAATCTAGATTGATAAATAGCACTACAGGTCAGAGGATTTTTTTTTAATTTTGATTATTTGGTAGACTGTCCCTTTTTAAACTATTTAAAAAAAAAATTTAAACTGAACTGATTGTTTAGTGCTTTGCTGACTTAGCTGCTACAGTTACAAATAATTGAAAGTTGCATCTTTCATGTCTCATGCACAGTGAACCAGCCTCCGGTTGGTTATTAGTTATTTCAGTTTCATATTGACTCCTGATGTTGTTATCGTTGTTATCGTTGTTATAAGCCTGATTCTGTGTTGCAGACAAAGCTAGTGATGAAACAAACAGATCCTGGTTCTCACATGAAGATGTTTCCAGTAATGTTTATGAATTTAAATTTCTCTACCAGGTGACCAGACAGCTCTTTGAACCGCTGGTCATGCAGCTGATTCACTGGTACACAAACAACAAGAAGTTCGAGAGCCAGGACACAGTAGCTGTTCTGGAGGCCATTATGGTGAGTGTTGATACTCTATGAAGGGCTTTACTGGTGTTCAAACAAAGACCCGAGAATATGCATCAATAAATGGATTCCAGAAGGACTCCTTTCTGCCACGTGAAGTACACACATTGGTGTGTTTTGTTTCCCCCTCAGGACGGTGTGGTTGACCCGATGGATAGCACTCTCAGAGACTTCTGTGGCCGCTGCATCGAAGAGTTTGTCAAATGGTCAATCAAACAAACCACCCCCAAGCAGCAGGAGAAGAGCCCCACCAACATGAAGTCCTTGTTTAAGCGTATCTACAGCTTGGCTCTCCACCCCAATGGCTTCAAAAGACTTGGTGCAGCCTTGGCCTTCAACAGCATCTACAGACAATTCAGGTAAAAATACTTTTCTCGCTGTTTTGACACTTGGATTTTCATCTCCGCTGACCCCCACTTCCAGAATAGCAATCTGTATCTTGTTTGTGATCTTTAAGGTTTGACTGATTTTGGTTTGACTGCCTGTTTGTCTCTGCAGGGAGGAGAAGTCCTTGGTGGAGCAGTTTATCTTTGAAGTTCTCGTCATATTTGTGGAAAGTCTGGCTCTTGCACACTCAGATGAGCGATCTATGGGTAATTGTTCCTCCACTTCAGCTTTATCGACAGCACATTCAGATTTTCATATCATTATCAATGTATTCCTGTCATACGACTAACTAGCAGTAGTAATTTATGTTTCAAAAGCAGTGTTTTCTTTGAAGGTGATGTATCACTGTGTTGCATTATCATTAATTAGGTATTTATCTTCCTGCAATGTTACGGTACAATGTTTAAACCCACGTGTTTGTAATTGTATTTAGAATTAATTTAATAATAAAAAAATGATTCCAGTGCTCTCATGGTTCCGCTGCACATTAAAGGAAAATAATAGTTTCATTTCAAGGTCTGCATCTATTCTTGCCACTCTTCCATCCTCAGGTACATTGCAGCAGTGTCGCAGTGCCATTGATCATCTGAAAAGAATCATCGCTCACAAGGCCCCCAGTCTCAACCAGCACAACGCTAAGACACGCATCCCAAGGTTAGTAATCTGTACATGGGTATCAGCTGGGTTTTTACATAATGTTACATGGTGAATCTAACAGATCATATGTCTAAATGATTATCATATTTTCCATCGTTGTCTTTTTTCCTTTGTGTTCATAAAGGGGCTTTCCACCTGATGGAAAGCTGGTCCTCTCTGATGTGGTTTTATGGCTTCTGGAACAATGTGGCCGACCTCAGACTGAGTGTCGCCACAAATGCATGGAACTATTCTACGAGTTCGTTCCTCTCCTCCCAGGTGAGCAACCCTACCATGGTAGCCTTGATCAGATGAACAAGTAAGAACATCAAATGCTAGTTATAAAAAGAAAAATCCAATTATAAACCAAACTTCTATAATTTTGAGTTGAACTCAAATAATATCAACACAGCGGTGATGCATTCATCTATGTTTCAAGCACTTACATGTGAATAAATTCTCTGATGTTTGTGCCTGAACTTAGGAAAGGAGTCTCCACCTCAGTGGGTGGATGGCATGCTGAAGGATCATGGCAAAGGTTTTCTGATCTCACGTTTCGAGGGTGGAGGTCTCCTCGCTCAGCCCACTCTCAGGGACCTGACGGGTCCTTTCAGTGTGAGAGCCACCCTGCAGTGGATGGACGTCCTGCTGGCGGCCCTGGACTGCTACAACACCTTCATCCACTTGCACATAATCAAGCCTAACCTCATGCTTAGTAAGTCATCAGTCTTACTGACATCACCTGCTCAGAAAGTCCTCACCTGCTCAACCTACTCACATGTATACCGGATGGCTGGTGTTGGCCCCGCAGTGATCGCAATAATCACGGGTGTTTTTTTTTTCCCTTGTTTACTGTTTTGTCAAGGCTCCGAAGAGAAATCAAGCTTTCTGAAAGCTATGCGTTTTTTCTTGATGGAGCTGGCAACTCACGAACTGGCAGCAGCAGAGAGCTGCTTCCCCCTCGGCAAGAAGACCTCTCACTTCAGCCCAAGAGAGGTGGACCAGTACAACTTCAGCAAGTGCACCATCATTGTCCGCCTACTGGAGTTTGTCACCATGATTCTTGTCAAAGGAGACCAAGAATCTTGGGAGGTATCACTGAATTTAAGACACTCTTGACATTAAGAAAGTCACAACTCTTCTTCTTAGTCTCCTTTTTTTCTTTTTTCGCTCACTATTTCCTTCAATTATTCACAGCTTCTGGAACAAGACATTTTTGTCTCAGACTTCTTTGAGCTGACTGCTCTGGTGGTGTGTGAGCCATCCACTGTGGGGTTCAACATGGCAGATGTGGAGGTGATGGGGACCCTACCAGAAGTGTGCGTTCCTTTACTGAAGGCGCTGCTGGCCTCACCTTACCGCACTCGCCTTGAAAGCAGTCTGCGAACAAAAATCTCCAGTAAAGGGTATGTAAATCATCTCTGAGTAGTACTCTAATTTTAAGTTCACTATTAGAGAGCAATTTCGTTATTGCGCAATAATACTAAATAGGCAGCGGAATTGAATATTTAAAAATAAAAACATGGATAGCATATCAGTTGTTTAAAAACAAAATTACTTCTGATTGCATTATTTAATCCCATGATGATTGTGATCATAGTACAATTCTCACATATTTCTTCTTCCCTCATATCGTTAATGGTGTCTCTAGTGTGGAGGAGTTGTGTGCCGTTGATCTCTATCACTCCAGCACCCTAAGCCGCCATGACCAGATGGAAATGGTTCTGTCGTCCTGTAAGCAGATCCACAAAGCCAACTTCCTCAGCTCCATTCTGCACAGTCAGGTATTTGTCCTGGGACATTTTCAAATGGGATCGTGTGACCATTAACCCACAATAAGCTTTATATTTGCGGCACCGTTTTTTTTTTACTCTTTATTTTGTTTGTGTTTTTGTCTTTCCCGTCGCATTAAAGGATGGCACCTATTCCAAATCCCTTGGGTCCCGACTTCTAATGGCAGTGTATAAAGGAATAGCTCCGGGTGAGGACCGGAAGGCGCTTCCATCCTTGGACATAAATACCAAGAGTCTGGCAGATGGCCTGCTTCAGCTTGCCTTCTCTCTGAATCAACAGGTCAGTGCTACCTCTCTTTGGGTTAGATTTGATCAAATCAGAGGAAACATGAACTACCTGGGGTGAGTTATTTGCGCTGCAGACAACTGACCAGAGCAAAAAAACAATTTTTATAAAAAAATATAGCAATATTGTGGATGTATTAGACACCCTGTAAAACATTTTTTTTATTTTCTATTAGTTTACCAAGTGTTTTACAGCTTTCCTCTTGTATGTTGCTGTTTCTCTGCAGAGTGAGCAGCTGGTGGACCTGTTGTTGAACACCATCATGCTCTCTGTGCCAATCTCTGGAAGTCACAGCCATAACTTCCTGAGCTTCTCGCACGGCGAGTACTTCTACAGCCTCTTCCAGATGACCATCAACACCGAGCTGCTGAGAAGTCTGAACACCGCAGTGGCACGCCTCATGAAAGCGTCCTCTCAAAACCCCAGCATGGTAGCTCTTTCTCCTCCTTTTTTCACATTTTTTTAATTTCAGAACATGCTTTTGTACAAACGTCTTTAGCCATGCGCCTGTGAAGGAGCATTATTGTTTTTCTGCATGTGAGGTGTTGAATTGTTGTTCATCAGGTGAGCGTGTTGCTGAACGGCATGCTGGACCACAGCTTCAGAGAGCGCTCTGTGAGGAAGACTCAGGGAAAACAGCTGGTCGAAGAGGTGCTAGGAAGATGGAATAGTCTGCAGTCGTGGTGGGAAGGACACTCCTCCACGCCAGAGAGCAAAACGGCCACTCTTCTGCTGCTCTCCAAGCTCCTACAGGTATTATGAAGCTGCAGTTACTACACGCATGTCCACGAGAAGAACATCCTTAATCGCATTAACTAGGAACTGTACCTGCCAGGTTTGTAAATAAGTAATAATAATCATTGTCATTTATGTGCCCAGGCCTGGGAAAAATATATACAATGCAGTACATTACAAGCTTACCTATTAATTTTTCTAATTTCCTCTAATGTCCTCCATGTATTCCATGGACACTTTGTTCCCCCTCTGTCATCAGATTGACTCCTCTGTCTGCTCCGATACCAACCACGTAGCGTTCAGACCGGTGTTTTCCACTTTCACCATGCTGCTGGTTGACATGAATCTGCCACTGAATCTCAAGGTAATGGAATTGGTATACATTTTGAGAGTCAATCTAGTGGATCGCTTCAAATTGCCATATAGGAATCTACGTGTGCTTTATTTTCTTGGATTCCCTCGACTCTTCAGAGTCAGGCCCTGCTGGTGTTGCCCTTCTTCACAACCCTCCCAGAGGAGCCACTCGCTGAGCTGCAGGGAGCCCTGGACGCCCTGGTTGTGTCCCACTTCCCCATGCAGTCCGATGAGTTCGCTAAGGGCTCGCTGCACCGCAACAACTACATGGACTGTATCCGGAAGGTGATGTCAGGGTTTTGGAGATTAAGGAGGATACCACAGATGAAGGGGGGAAATTCATTGATAGATTTTTTTTTCATTTCTCCAAAGCCTTATATGTGGCACGTTCCTCTTGCAGGTTTTACCGTGTAAGAAAGGTTGTAATGTTGGACCAATCGTACTTTTCTTTCTGTCTTTTAGCTGCTGGATGCCCTCGAGCTTTCTCAGAGCCCACTTCTTCTCAAACTGATGGCAGGGCTCCTGTGTCGCGATAGAAAACACATCATGGAGGAGCCCTTCCAAACCTGTTTCCAAAAAATCGCCAGACGGTTAGTAAAGCCTCATTCATGGGAGACCGTAAGGTTACACATGAGGTGACAGTGTTTTGAATTGGTGGGTTAAACAAGGTCCATTGCAGGGTCATTATATATTATACGCGTTATTGGAACGTACAGGGGTCTCTTCTTTTGTGTCCACTCCCTGTGTTTGTCAATGTCTTACTACATGTAGGTCAAGCAGTGAGCGGCAGCTGCAGCTGCTGTGTACGGTGTACAGGGTGATCCAGCAGGGTGACGTGCCCATGAGCTCCATGCTGGAGGCCATGATGGAGAGGGTCCTGCTACCTCTCGCCTCTCACTGTAGCACCAAGGCCCTGAATGACTTCTTTGTGGCGAATGTCTCTGACATAATAGTTGTGCTGCTCAGCCGCTTCACAAAGGTTTGCTTCTTAACACTTTGGGGAGTATTTAAGGAAACGCAATAAACGCTAATAGCCGTTGCAGCTGTATTTGTTATTTCACTGTATTAGTTGGTTTTTTTTTTTTTTTTTTTAGATATGTGTTCATTTATGTGACATGTTTAGCTTTTAATCAAACACTTCACAGTTATATTTTTTAAGTCCTCACAGGCCAAAGCTAGTGCTGAATTATTTAGGTCAGAGGAGTGTTTTTAATGGCTAATTTATTTCTCAATTTCAGTCAAATGAAATGGAATTTGAGATCCAGTTGATGAAGAAGAACGGCTGCTACAAGCTGATGGAGCTCCTGTATTGTCTGCTTCCCAAAGAAGAGGTTTACTCCAAGGAATCCCGCATTAATCAAGCCTACTGTCGATCAGACAAAACCGAGGGGAATGAGTTGTCCAAGACCTTGATCAAGTAGGACACTTTGACGATTCAAGAAGTCACATGACAGCGATGTAAAGTGTCCTTATTGTTCCATGACCGAATGCTGATTTCATTCTAACTAGGTCGTGTTTCGAAGCGTTCACTGAGAACATGGCCGGTGAAACTCAGCACCTTGAACTGAGGAGGCACTATCACTGCGCTGCGTACAACTGTGCCATCGCCGCCATCAGCTGCAGCTTCAATGAGCCCAAGTTCTACCATGGCTTCCTCTTCAGTGAGAAACCAGAGAAGGTACTGACCGGCTTGTATAATTATATCCAACTCATTTTGTGTGTAATCCATGGTAAGAGATGAAAGGTGGTGTCTTTTAGTGACTGAAGACTTCACTGGTTGTGGTTTTCTTTCCTTGTCCAGAATCAGTTCATTCTGGAGAATATCATTGACGTTGAAAGGACCTACAACTTTCCAATTGAAATTGAGGTATTTTTCTTCTTCTTTTTTTTTTTCCAACAGGCCTGTATGTTTAACACTATACTCTGAGTTGCAGTTGTGGGTTTATTCATATATGTATATATATATATTTATAAATCCCTGTAGGTCCCACTTGAGAGAAAGAAGAAATACGTCATGATTCGGAAAGAAGTGAGCGAGGAGAATGGAGGTATGTTCTGCTACCAACAATGTTTTTAAACTGTTGGAATTTAGCAATCTTTGCCACAGAAGAGTTGAGACTGGCCTTAAGTCAGATGAAAATGCTCTGCTTTTTTACAGTGAAATGGGATGCGATGGGTCTAACGAAGGGTAAATAGGTATAGAGGTCAGTGCATCTCCAGTAGAGGATGTTCATGAGATCTATGTTTTGGTTCCCACAGAAGCGCCAGTGTATCTGTCGTCCCAGTCTTACATGGCCGACAGCAGCCTGAGTGAGGAGATGAGCCAGTTTGATTTCTCCACTGGAGTCCAAAGCTTTTCCTTCAGCTCCCAAAACCCCGAAGGACACAGACGCACTGTTGCAAAAAGAGTTAGTCATTAGTCTTTTGTGTTTCCCCTTATCAAACTGCACCAAGCTTGTAAGGCGCTTTAGTGTCTGTACATATGAACACACGATGGTCTGAACAGTGTTTGTATGTTTGTACATCAAGGAGACAGAGGAGACAAATCCCTCCCAGGATGCAATGGTGGATCTAGAAATGGATGAGCTAAATCAGCATGAATGCATGGCGACCATGACTGCTCTTATTGGACACATGCTAAGGAACAACATAACCCCCAAAACTGAACAGGTCAGTGGCACCAAAGACGAGTAAAGCAGGAAACAGAAACACGTGCCTTTTTTTTTACATCAAATAAATTCCAGTGATTTAGTCACTTTCTTTTATGAATATAATCCTATGCAAATATTATTCTGGAACTGCTCCTCTTCTTTGTTAATGAAACAGGGAGCCATGCCTAGTGAACTTCCTCCATGGATGAAATTTCTACATGGCAAACTATCAAATCCAGCTACACCTCTGAATATTCGACTCTTCATCTCGAAGTTGATCATCAACACAGAGGAGGTAAATGTCCCTCCCCTTTGAAAAGAAATAGATATGGTGACACTGTCTCCCCGTGACACCTCAAACTGCTGCTCCTCTTGTGTTCACTATTTGTCTGTGGATTTAATCTCTGCTGTTGGTCTTTCCAGGTTTTCCGGCCGTATGCCAAGCACTGGCTGGGGCCGCTGCTGCAGGTCGTCGTTTCTGGAAACAACGGAGGAGAGGGGATCCATTTCATGGTGGTGGAAATTATCGTCACAGTGCTCTCTTGGACGAGCCTGGTCAGCCCCAAGGTTGCTAATACTTACATTTTTAAAGGCCAGTGTTTAATGTGTGGGAGTATCCCCAAGTTTTCCTTCTGGCCATTGTTGCCTTTTTATCACATGAAATAACTGGTGGATTACTGTTAGTAACAGGGTTCTCTTGTTCCAGGGAAACCCCAGAGATGAAGTGCTCGCCAACCGGCTGTTAGAGTTCCTGATGAAGCATAGCTTCCACTCCAAGAGGGCAGTTTTCCGGCACAATCTGGAGATCATTCGTACACTGGTTGAGTGCTGGAAAGACTGTCTGCATGTGCCTTACAGGTGGTTCTTGAATACTCTCAATGAACAGATATCTATTTGACACAAGCCTGTAGCTCAGTGGGAATGGCCGGTTCAGGACACAGACTCTCTTTACAGCACGCTGCATGCTCGCTGAAGGTTTAAAGCTCTACAGGGAGGAGAAATGTCCTGTGAACATAGGCTGTTGCTGAAAGTGGAACTTTGATTGAAGCAGCTTTCTGGAATTAGCTTGTCCCTTTACCCTTTCTCTTCTCCCAGGTGTACACAAAGTTGTCCTATCTCCTTGTTTATGGTTTTTTGTGTCTTGACTTGAAATATAGATAAAGAAACCCCAAACTGTTCATTTTTATTTTGAAAATATTTGTACTTGTAATTTGGAAAGTTTTTACAAAAGACAAGCGCGATGTCAAAGCCAGATGGAAAAATGTCTCGAGATGTTAATTATGAATGATGAAAATGTGTTGTCATTGTGTAATTCTGTAAAATACTGGTTACACACTCTATCTCCTGGCTGGTGTATGAGATCTGGTAGTACAAAGAAAATGGAATTGAACCGGTCCCTGACTTTATCTTTTCCTTGCCCTTGTAGTCTGATACACGAGCGATTTCGTGGCACCGACCCAAACAGCAAAGACAACTCTGTTGGCCTTCAGCTGCTGGGAATCATCCTGGCAAACAACCTCCCTGCTTACGAGGCCTCCTGTGGAATTGAATACGACGGGTAAAATATATCGTGCAGCCAAACGGCAACGTGTCAGCTCACGGCTTTACTGTTTGATACCACCATTTATTTTGCTAACACAACTGTTATTTTTCTAAGCTGCAGGTTCAGGAAAAAAAAAAAAAACAATCAATGAAACATCTAAACAACCAGGAAAAGAGATAGAGAGCAATATATTCAGACATTTATGATTTCTTCTGAAACATGTACACGTGTGTTGTTGCTCACATACTGCCTTCTTGCAAAGAATCTTTCATAATTTCTGTTTTTTATTATTTTTTTTTTCCCAGGTACATCCAGTCTCTCACCAACAACGTGTCCTTCGTGAGATATAAAGACGTCTACGCGGCTGCCGCTGAGATTATCGGCCTCATCCTGAAGAACATGACTGAAACAGATGATGTATGAGAGCTTCCCCAGTTGGGTTTAGTTACAGTGACACTTGATTTATGTTTATGTCTGAGGAGAGCTCAAAGCACCTCAGTAGCAAAGATCTCACATGGAAAAGAATATTTATTTTCAGAAGTTAATGCCTTGGTAAAGTCAGTCGATGTATATCGCTCTTCACGTGTTATCTGTTAACCTGCATTACTCTTATATTGAATTCATGTTATTTAGTCAGATTTCGTGTTGTTTTTGTTTCTTGCCCCAGCATCGTCAAGAGCTTCTCAGCCTTGCTGCAAGTAAGATAACGAATCTGAAGAAAAAAGACATGGATGACAAGTTCATTATTTGCTTGAACAAAGTTTCAAAGCACTTTCCTCCATTTATGGATCGGTGAGTTTGTAGTTCTGCTTTATGTTTTATGTGATTTCCCCTCTAATATAAATAATTTCATGAATCTTACTGTATGTCAATTTTCCTTTGACCTGATCCCTGGCTTAGAAATGAAGTAATTTCCTCACCTGTCTTATTGTAACTGCAGCTTTACTTTTATTCCTCAGGTTTATCAACCATGTGTTCTTCCTCCTGCCAAAGCTGCACGGCATCTTAAAGACTCATTGTTTGGAGTGCGTGCTGAGCCGTGCCGAGGTCATCCCAGACATCTTTCTCCATCTGAAGACCACAGGCTTCATTCAGATGATGGGCCACAGGTGAGTCCTATCCAGGCTCCTCTTTGTGATCTGCACGCTTATTGTACTGCAGATGGTTTGAAGTGGCGTCGTCTCGTGTGTAAATATATGACGCATTCGAATCTTCATTTGTGCTGCGACCATGTTTCTGCATGTTACTCTTCAGGGATGAAGCCAGGCAGAGGGTGTGTCTGGATATCATCCACAAGATCATCGCCTGCCTGGTTCCAGGTCAGCTTCAGGAGCTCCTGGGAGCTGTGACGGCTTTTGTCTCCCATCCTTCACCAGTGTGCAGAGAGAGGATGTACGACATCCTCATGTGGATCCAGGACAACTACAGGTACTGTGAGCCATTTTGGCCTCTGTTTTCACATAAGGCATTGATTTTAGTAACTTTCTTCTGATTTTACTCAGGGGGCGGACTTAAACCATAAACCAATGTGGGGCAAAATAAATAACTTTTATCATGCTGTTTGTTATTCTTCCAGTGACGCAGAGAGCATGGAGGACAACACCTCACTAGAGGTTTTGAATGCAGCTAAAGAAACACTACTTCAGGGACTGTCTGAAGAAAACCAAGGCCTTCAGTAAGAAGCAACTATTTATCGTTGTTTGATTTATTTGATCCTTTTTCATATTATGCAGTGAAGTGTAATCTGAACAATTCACAGTGTTTTGACTGACTTTTCTTTTTTAGGCTTTATGTTCGTAACTTCTGGAGTCAGGAGAAGCGCCTCCCAACTGCGACCCTTGACCGAATGTTGATGGTGCTTGGTTCTCTGTACTCCCGTCAAATAGAGAGGTCTTTCTTAAGCTTGGCTACCAATCTGCTGCTTGAAATGACCAGCCGGAGTCCCGACTTCAAACGGAACATTTTTGAGTACCCGCTGTCAGAGTGTACCTTCCAGGTCAGTTGAAAGCCACAGCATTTATTTCTCTCAGGGGGGTTGTATGTTACTGTTGAGCCTGCTGTGTTTAATTATACTTCTCCACTCTCTAGGACTATGTGATCGACTCCAACTGGCGCTTCAGGAGCACAGTGATGACTCCCATGTTTGTTGAAACCCAAAGCACTCAAGGCCCGGAGAGTGTGGCAGCGACGCAGTCTGGAGGCATGACGGGGAAGCTCCGAGCCACTCAGAGTTCGTTAGAGTTCAGCCAAACCCAAACAGCAGGTACTGCTATAAGTCAATATCCTGGTGTTGAAGCAGCACTAACGATGGAAGCGTTTGCTGTACCTAAAGCTTTGAGGTCGGAGAATCTGTTGGTGAACATATGTATATTTAACTTGATTTTATTTATTTATTTTTCCCCTAGGTCGACGTACGGCATATAACTGGCTGACGGGCAGCAGTGTGGACACACTAGCAGAGTACACACTCGGCTCTGAGTCTCTGTCTTCGTTGTTGGCGTTTGATAAGAAACCAGAGAGGCAAGCTACAGCGAGGAGACCAGTGGGAGAAGGCTTCGGGCTGAGGCGCCTCACTGCATCAACCGATGAGGTGGACAGTCGCACGAAAGGTTGGTTTTCACTTTCCATCCCGGGCTTGATGTTTTGTGACTCTTAAGTATGTTCCAAGAGAGAAACCGTGTTTCAAATGGATTGGAATTCTGTAAATGTGTTTTTGTTTGTCTATATCTCAACAGCGGCGAATGAGCAACGCAGGAGCATCCTAAGATTGAGACGCAGATTCCTCAAGGATCAGGGGAAAGTCAGCTTGACTTTTGCACTTAAAGAGATCCAACAACAAAGACAGAAAAAGGTATCAAACGCGCAACAGGCAATATGCTGATCCACACTTATCCTAAGTGAAATTAATTTGTGAAGGACTGGATGGCAGCATAAACATTTTTAAGATTGATTAGTGTATAGTCTTACTGTCTGTGGTTCTGTTGTGTGTCCCGTAGGTGGACAAAGCTGATCAAAGGCTGCGAAAAGAGGCTCAGGTGACTCTCTATCGTAACTACAGAGTGGGAGACTTCCCAGACATCCAGATCCCATACAGTAGCCTCATCACCCCCCTTCAAGCACTAGCCCAGGTAACACGGGCACATCTCTGTGTCCTTTCTCACAAAGTACTCCGTCTCTAAATATAAATCAATACATATACCCTAAAGAACAGAAAACAAGCAGCTAATGGATTTTTTTTTCCCTATGCATGTTCCTTCAGAGAGATCCAATTTTAGCCAAACAGCTGTTCAGCTCCCTGTTTGCTGGAATCCTCCAAGAAATGGAAACGCACAAAACGGGAGTGGAGAGCGAGAGGATTAAAGAGGAGCTGCGTGGCACCATGAATACATTCCTGAGCAAGAGCACCCTCTGCTTCCCTCCCTTCATAGCATGTGTTCAGGTATAACCTTAAGAAAGTATTTTAATATTTTGACTCTGCTGGCAAAGTCTTGAACGTGAATGACAGCATTCATTGACAAAGGCTTTAGGATCTTAACAATAATATTACAGTTTCCTCTGGAGGATATCCTTGGTCATGGGTGACGAGGCCTCTTTCATAATTCTTCTTCATAATAATAATATTTGTGATTTTTGCATTTATAGAAAAACACATCGTTGTGAGTCTCGCACACAGGCAAGATCAGTTTTTAGTCCAAACATATCAGGCTGTCCACCTTTTTTTTTAGAACAGCTAACAAATTAGCAAGAAATTTAATTTACCATGCAAGTGCCTCGCTATTTTATAGCTTCATTATTAGAGTCAAACTCAAGGCTTCAAACTTCAAGGCTGAAAGCCGATGGGTTGAGTTGATGCTCTGCTGGTTGTGTTGTTAGGACATGTGCCACCAGCATAAGGAGCTGCATCAGCTCGACCCAGCAGCCATCAGCTCCACCTGCCTGATGAGCCTCCAGCAGCCGTCGGGCATCCTGCTGCTGGAAGAGGGCTTGTTGCATTCCGGGGGCCGGAATGAGCCTCCTGCCAAGCGATCACGAGGACGTAAAGAAATCCCCCCGGAAACCAATAAATGGATCCACCTCGCAAAGTGGGACAACGATGCTGACCTTGATACTGGTTCTATCAATTCTGGCTTTTAGCTGAATGTTGGAGAGCTTTATTTTTTCACTAATTACTTCGTGCGGCCTTTCTTCTCCCTCTTCTCCAGGCTTTACAGGTCTTTGGAGGATTATGATGTCGTGCGCGGCATCTTTGGGGGTAAAGTTGGGACCAAGTCGATCACCTGCGTTGCGCTTCAAGCTGAAGCCAACACTGACTTTGCAGAAGCTGTGAAGCTTTACAATGAGGTATAGTTTTTCACCAGTGCAAACAGTCCAGCGTAGTGCTCAGGTAGCATGACGATGCACGTGGATCAGATTGCTCGCTGTGTGTGCAGCACAATGGTGTCAAACTGCATGCTCTCTTCCATACCGGCAGGCCCTGAACACTGAGGATTGGAGCGATGGCGAGCCCACAGACTCTGAGAAGGACTTCTGGGAAATGGCTGCCATGGAGGCCTACGGTCACCTGACTGAGTGGAAGTCTCTTCAGTACTGCTCCACCGTGTACATAGATGAAAAGTCCCCACCCGACCTCGAGAGGATGTGGTCGGAGCCGCTCTACCAGGTACTAGATCTCACCTTTCACAGTCAGGGAATTCTCAGCTATGCAGCAGGGAGACCTGACGTCCTGCGGGTTTTGATTTCCAACCATTGTATTCCTCATCTCTTGTTGAATGAACGTTGTCTCAGCCCTCCATGGCATGCAAACGCCCCTCCCAGACTCTTCAGTCACCTTTTTAGGAAAAAGATACTGCGCTTGTAATTTACGCTTAAATTTGACCAAAAAGCAAAATAATTCTGTAGCATATCATGGCGTGGTGAAAGTCCTATTGTGACGCAATGCACAATGAACATGGAGTGAAATCTCAATCGCGTCCGTTTTGTAAGTATCAACTCCGTGCACCGGAGCGGCAGTGCCTTTCTCACACAAGTCTTTTTGCGTTTGTGCCAGGACATGTACCTGAAGCACATGATTCGCAGCATGCTGAAGCAGCTGCAGCAGGGCGAGGTGGACCAAGCTCTTCTCAGCTTCATCGACAAAGCCATGAGGGTGGAGGAGCGCAAAAAGCTGCTGGAAAGTCATTACAGCCAAGAGCTCAGCTTGCTCTACATCCTGCAGGAGGACTATGACCGCGCGGCATACTACACCAACTACGCCATGCAGCTCTTTATGCAGGTCTGCTGTAAACCTCCTTTCTGTCGCCTCAGAGTTTCAGAACGACACAGATCTTTATTAATTCACTCAAAAGTTAGCGTATGTACTGTACAGGTTGTTGTATGCATATATAAGTAGATTGAAATATATACATCCTGAAAATCAACCACTTCTTGCACTCAGAATGTTTTTGCCTCATAGGATTACTCCAGCGTGGATACGTTGTTGACTCGAAGTCGGCTGACCATCCTGCAGTCAGTGCAGGCCTTGACTGAGATCCAAGACTTCCTGCTGTTCATTAAAGGAGAAGGTGAGCAGAGACGTTGTCTTGCGAGAATTACAGAGCCATTTCCCCGGAACTGTCTTTGCCCCCTCTCAACATTGAGTAACTTTCATTGTGTTTCATTCGTTAGTGTCTGTGAGCTCACTCCAGCGGCTCGTCAGACTATGGAGCGAGCGCTATCCGGATGCTAAAGCGGATCCAGTGAATTTATGGGACGACATCATTACATCTCGGTAGGAGATAATATTTAATATAATATTTTGGTACAAATCTTTAAAATGATCAGATAACAAATTGTGATGCGGTGTCATATTTGATC
Source organism: Ophiodon elongatus (assembly GCA_016806645.1). Lineage (NCBI taxonomy): Eukaryota > Metazoa > Chordata > Actinopteri > Perciformes > Hexagrammidae > Ophiodon > Ophiodon elongatus. The sequence goes on along the minus strand of JACSYO010000492.1, from coordinate 166,599 downwards.
TCTACGTTTCAGATGTTTCTTCTTGGACAAGATCAGGGGGAAACTAAGAGGCCACGCTCCCAGTGACAGTATGGAGATGGACAGTTCAGAAGACCCAGCGGGAGACATCGACACATTAGTAAATGACTGCAAGTTCAACATGAAGCTAGAAATGGCCGACAGCGCTTGGAAGCAGGTGAAGAAACGACCGTGGGAGTTATTTTGTTCTGTCACACGTTTACCACAAACTCACCTTGGAACACGACTGTTGTTTTCAGAATAACTTTCCTGTGGCCACCAAGCTGCTGAAGGAACTTCACAAAGACGCCAAAGCAAACCGAGGCTGGTTGCTCCGGTGGGTCCACAGTTTCAGCCGCTACAACCAGAAGCGCAGCCAGGCCCAGGGCCCTGTGGAACAAATCAGTGTCATGCTGAAGACCATCCCACTCCTGGGTAAGCCGGGAAAAGACTCATGTACACTACCTTGTGGATTACAAGACGGAGAATGATAGACAGCCTCAATGTGATTAATGTCATGAGGGAATTTTACATTTGACTTAAAGGTGCCCTGTGGAGTTTTATTGTAAACAAACAAAAGTTCTGTTTTACATTCGGTATTTGCTCATCGAAACACATTTTTGTGTTTTATGAAGTCTAACGAACATCATGGTGGATTTCCTCCACTTGCACATTTTCTAAATATGTTTTGTCTACGTTCATGTTTGCTTGCTAGAAATCTTCTTCTTCACGGCTTTTGTTGGTGCATAGCTGCGCGTCGGTGCGTTACATTCACCAAATGTCAATCAGCAGAACTGAGGGGAACCAGTAGCAGAATCTGACTTGCATGTGTGCTCGCACAATGCAGACAAAACAGTGATCCCATAGCGCCTCTAGTGGTCAAAAACTAAACAGGGTACCTTTTTAATCATTTTTGTACTTTGTTCTTGGAGTTTAAACATTCTAGTCAACGTGTGAACTAATTAATATATTACCATTTCAAAGTTTTATTTTTGAAAGTCACGTTTTGAATTTACTTAAGCGGGTTAGTTATAGTGACTTTTATATTAAGTAAAAATATACGGTAATCATATGAAATTGAGATTATTTCACCTAATTTTTTTTAAACTAGAACTGAACTTAAGGCGCAGCAACATGCACAAACTGATATGTGTGAATTGGGCCGCTCTCGTTTGCTGTTGAGATGTTTGATGTCAGCTCTTATCTCTCTGCAGAGGACCTTCAGGCCGACTGTCAGAGTGCCCCAGCTAAAGTATTCAGATACCAAAAGATACTTCAGGGTACGTCCTTCCACATCCTGGCCACAGCTGTGAGCAGAAGCCCCTCGGTCCTGGGAACTATCGAAGCTGAGAAAGCAGAAAGAGTTGCAAGGCTTTCTGGAGCTGCTTGGCCTGATGAAAATTCAAAGGTACTCTAATTATATTTTTGTATTACTTTCAAAGTTATTTCTAAAAGACTGTCTAGTGTTACAGTAGGACTAGAGCACGTCCAAACAGCCTATGTAAATGGGAGATCTTAAGGCACCTATTTGGTAAAAACTGTTTTCCCTGCAGAAAGTGGAAGTGGGGCTGCAGTTGAAAGCATTAAAGCTGCTGTGTGACGCGACCAGAAAGGCTGATGAAGAGCTTCAGTCTTATACTCCGGACTGTGTGGAAAGCAGCAGCATCATTGAGACATACATGACTTTGGCTAACTTCTGTGACAAACGGCTGCGAGAGGAGGAGCAGAGTGACACTGGTGAGTAACGATACTGTAGGCCTTTGTTGAACACTTGCCAGTTATGGTGTACTCTTACAGTATGTTCATGCCAGCATGCGCCAGTAACCTAGTGATCTAACTTGATGCATTTTGCGGTTTTGTTCCAGAAAGCCAATTTCCAGACTTGTTGGCGCTGCCTGTTCATGTACTGGAGAGCATGTTGAAAGCACTGAAGATGAACTCCGAGGAAGCTCGCCTCAAGTTCCCACGTCTGCTGCAGATCATTGAGTTGTACCCCTCTGAGACGCTGGACCTCCTGATGAAAGAGGTCAGTATGTTAAGACCATGGATGTCGTGGAAGCTACGGCCACACTATTACAGTTTATCGCACTTGCCGTTCCCTCCGTCCCTTTCCCCTGCTGCGACTGTGAAAATGATCATACAGCATGTAAAACTATGAACAACAGTTACAAGCTTTATATATATCTCAGTTCTGTGCGCTTTTGTCGGGACTTTCTTACCGCCTGTAGATGGCGTCAGTTCCCTGCTGGATGCTGATTGGCTGGATCAGTCAAATGGTCGCCCTACTGGACAAGCCGGAAGCTGTGGCGGTGCAGCGCTGCATCGAGCAGATAGCGGAGCGCTATCCTCAAGCTCTGGTTTACGCTCTTATGATCAGCGGGGAGAGTTACCAGTTTGAGGACTCTGCGACGGGCCACCAGCACCAGGAATTTGTCAAGAGGTAAACTGCCTAATGCTTTGTCTGTTTTAGGAAGAAAGGAAAATGATAATGTATAAACGTGTGTGTGTGTGTGTGTGTGTGTCTCTGTGTGTCTCTGTGTGTCTCTATGTATGTGTGTGTGTGTGTGTCAACAGGCTCATGAGCATGCTGGATAAGGGAGGACTTGTGAAGAAATTTGTGGATGCACTGCAGCAGCTGACCAACCCTGAAATGCTTTTTAAGGTAATAAATGCAAGTTCAGCCATGAATTAACCGAGCTGCCACTCTCCGGTTACTGGCCTGTCATTGATTATTGCCGTTTGGTCCACACAGGATTGGTGGGATTGTGTGAAAAATGAATTGGAAAAACCAGGCTTTGACAAGAAGCGGATGGGCGACATGTATCAGGAGATGCAGTCTTCACTCGGGGATTGTAACCGAGGCGGTCATGGAATGTTTCGCACGAAATTCATCAAAGTTTGTAGTTTTGCTTTTATCCCGTCATATCGCAAAAGCATGTGTACACTGTACGGAAAATAATTGCACCGTTCAATCTATTTTTTTTCTTCTTTTTTTTGTATTTAACAGAAATTTGCTAAAGATGTGGAGAAACTACTGGGATCTAAAGGCAGCAAGCTGTTTGAGAAGAGGAAACAAAAAAGCTTTTTGCAGCAGGTGGAGGATCTGGCAGCATCCATGCGTGGATTTCAGAAGGAACCAGGGAACCTTAAGGAATACTCGCCCTGGCTGAGTGGATTTAAAGCAGACACATTGAGCAATGAGCTGGAGATCCCAGGTCAGTGCAGTTGGAAACTTGAGCTGTTCAAATTCGGAACTCTTTCGATATTGAACATTGCTGGTTTTTAATCAATCCTGAAGCGGCCCCATTATGGCGTCAAGAGTAGCTCAACTAATTTGAATACAATATATATCCTCACATTGAGTCAGCTGTAGATAATAAAATAAATGAATAAAGAGTGAAAATAGTTAAAAGTGATTGATGAATGTTTGTTTGAAATAATTGGTTGATTTCATCTGACAAAAAAGGTTGGGAGCCACTGATATAGAGAACATCATATTTGCAGTTGTGAAAATAAAAATATTATTCCATGGAACTCTATCCTGTAAACCTGTTCCTCTTGTAGGACAATATGATGGCAGAGCCAAACCTTTGCCAGAATATCATGCAAAAATAACAGGCTTCGACGAAAGGGTATGTTTTTATCGTTGTCAAATAATAATTTAAATGTTCTAATAGCAGCCTTATGTAAGTTTGAAACCCCGCTGTGGGCTGGTCAGATTATTAGTGTGGATTTCTGCCCCGCAGGTGAAGGTGATGTCATCCATCCGTCGCCCCAAACGTCTGATCATCCGCGGGGATGACGAACGTGACCACCCCTTTCTGGTGAAGGGTGGAGAGGACCTCCGCCAGGACCAACGCATTGAGCAGCTCTTTGCTGTCATGAACATTCTGCTGAGTCATGACGCTGCATGCACACACAGAGGCATGCAGCTGCGCACCTATCAAGTCATTCCCATAACCACAAGGTACCGGGCCTGTCTGTCCATCCGTCCAGTTCAACTTAATGTTTAACTCATTATTATTATTTTAATAATGATTTTATTATTATTTCATCCTTAAATTAGTTGTTTAACTTTAAGGAAACTTAATTGACCACTTTCACTGCCTTTACAGAATTGGTCTAATTGAATGGATGGAGAATACCTCTACTCTGAAAGACTTCCTGCATAACACAATGACTGACGAGGAACGGAAAAGGGCAGAAAAGTATCGTATATATTTCAATCTAATAACCTAGATGTCATCAGGTTGATATCTCATCTTCAGAGCTATTGAAGATGTTGTATCTAAACTTGGATCCCTCTTTCTTAAAGGTGTGTTGAAGACCACAATAAATGGCTCCGAACATTCAATCCAAAGTTAAATGGTGTTGCGCTGTATGGATGTGCTTACAAGTAAGTCTCCTGAATGTTCATTTTAGTTCCTTTAACTCAACTGTTTCAGCTGAATTGTGTTGATTTGTAGTTTAATAATCACAGCATTTATAATCTGTTGTAGTCTGTTTTAACATTAGGCAATGCCACAGGGGGTAATACTATTTTATCAAATTTGAGCTCCAGCATATTTATCCTTTGCCAGGAACGCGAAACGTACCGAGACGGTCAACAACTTTTCGAAGGTGTTGCAGCATGTGCCCAGTGATCTCCTGAAGTGAGTTGAATATCTGTATTATATATCTGCTCATGAATGTAAACACTTTCAGTAAAACAACTTCTTCTCTTTTTTTCAACGTCCAGGAGAGCTTTTCTGAAGATGTGCAACAGCCCCGAGGCGTTTGTCTCCTTGCGCTCCCACTTCATCAGCTCTCATGCCTTGCTGTGTGTCAGCCAATGGATTCTGGGAATCGGTGACCGCCACCTCTCCAACTTCATGATCAACATGGAAACGGGAGGCATGATTGGCATCGACTTTGGTCATGCGTTCGGCTCTGCCACACAGGTTGGTCATGCTTGTTTCTTCGAGGGCAGAAGGGCAAACATTGCATTTTAACTAAATGTTGAGATATTTTAGTCTGGACCAAAGTGGTGGCCTGACCGATTGACAGGCCGACGTTGGCATCCATAGAGACGTACCGCTATCATGAATATAAATGTAGCAAACAGAAGACCGTGAGGTTCTTTGGTGTTTATGTGTCCAGCTGTATAAATATGAACAGCACTTTGTTTAAAAAGACACCACCATCTCTTGTATAAATAATTCCCTCTCCGTGCAATCTTGTATTTCCTTCCAGTTCCTCCCTGTGCCTGAGCTCATGCCCTTCCGGCTGACCCAGCAGTTTGTGAATCTAATGCAACCCTTGAGAGAGTCGGGTTTGATCCAGAGCATCATGGTGCACTCCCTCCGAGCGTACAGTGCCGAGCCGGACCTTCTGCTAAACACCATGGATGTGTTCGTCAAGGAGCCCTCGCTGGACTGGAAGGTAACCAATCACTCCTGCTGCAGAGATCCCATTTAACGTTGAATTTCTGACTGTCAGTGTTTGAGCTGCAGATAAAAGAGGGAAGGACATTTGGTAATATCTCCGGGGATGTAACTAGAAATGGACATTTTAAATGTGTTACAGGCAGAATGTATGGTGTGAATATGATTTGTCGTTAGTTTTTTAAATACGTGACCGTAGCTTTAAGCGAAGACCTTCGTTATACAGTAAACTGTGAATAGACTGTGTGACAAAGGATGTTTCCCATTGCTCCGAACAGAACTTTGAGCTGAAACAGATGAAGAAAGGAGGCACATGGGCGGACAGCGTGAACACCAAAGAAATCAACTGGTATCCCCTGCAGAAGGTGAACTTTGCCAGAAGAAAACTTGAAGGAGCAAATCCAGCGGCTATAACCAGGTATTTCATCAAATCATAGCATGGCAGACCACACTGAGGATTTCTACAATTAAAGATGAGACTTGCATTGTTGATATCATTATGGTGGAAATATTGCTCCAATTGTGTAATTTACCAAATGCACAATTTTTACAGAATGTTACATCGGCGGCCTTGGGAAAGCCCTAATACTAAACTAATAATAACACTTTTATTAAGTTCTACGCAATGGTTGACAAGGGGTGGAAAGTTTAAGTCATTTGTCACATAATCCAATCTCATGTGACGGCTCTAAAATCAAAACTACCTATGTGACAATATTACATTTTTGGTGTAAATATAAAAAAAAAGATTTCAGCTTTCAGTTTCAATCCCAAATGCTGTAACTGGTCTTCACTGGCATCATTTGAGTTGAACTTGTGTGTGATTAGATGTTGCTTTTATTTTGGTCAGTGAGGAGCTGAAGCTGGGCTTTGAGAAGGACGCCGCCTTCCAGGGGATGCAGTCTGTGGCCCTCGGCACGAAGGAGCACAACATTCGGGCTCAGCTTCCAGCTGCAGGCTTGTCGGTGGAGAAGCAGGTGGACTGTCTGCTTGACCAAGCCATGGATCCAAATGTGCTCGGCAGAGTTTGGGTGGGCTGGGAACCATGGTTCTGATTCTTTGATATGTGAAAATCTTCTTAAATAGTCATTCACAATAATTGGGAAACAATGAGAGCGGCCGTTGGTCGGGAAATGTGAAGAAAGGGAAAATACATTTGAGAAGATGTATTTTATTTTTTTTTTAGTGGTCTCATTTCCTGTAATGTAAAATGTTTCCTCTTTTGTAGCTGCGACAGATCATTTTCATACATCGTGGGTATGGCAGAGTTTGTATGGCAGGATCAGCATATTATCTCATACTTGACTTAAAATCAGGAAATCTTAAATCTGGAAAGATTATTTTGATTCTACTCGAAAAGAACATTACCATCATTTATAAATGTCTTGTAGCGTCAGTTTAAAATAAAAATGTTAAAAATGCTTGAGAGGCTGATGTACAAACAATATGAACACTTTGGTCATCTATTTGCAACTGTCAAATATTGCCACATTGCACAAATTCATTGTTTTATATGGTTTGAATTTAAATATCACTCGACTCATAGCCAAATAAAGGAAGTTGCATTTAAAGATAACTTTTTATAATAAGATCTCTTTTAAAAATGAATTGATAATTGAAATATGTAATTTGTCCAGTATGATGCAAAGAGATGACAAATCTTGCCTCATTACAGAGATCCTCCACCAATGCTCTACCTTTTTCAGTATGAAACACGCCCCCCTGTGGTCAGCTTGGATTAATGTCCACTGGATTCCATAGTGCCAAATTAATGCAGGAGTTTTGCATATTGAACCCTTGTTGTTTAAAATACTGTAATTTATTATACATATGTAGTTTTTTTTGTACATGGCTGACTTAATCAAGCACCCTCATCAACCAACGGTTATATTCCTTATCAATTTGTTATATTTTGCTGAAGTAGAGCTGTTTGGGGTTGCCGTGCTTAGCATGGCACTATCTTGTAATATTACCCAATTTCATATGAAACGCGCTAAGTTGTTACTTGACATGAAAACCACAAACATCACTTCATCAGTTTTAAGCCACACTAGCAGCTCTAGGCATGGTAGTGTCAGTCCATCACTTTGGCCCAAACTGAAATATCGCAACTAATAATTGGCTTGCCATGAAAATGTGTAGTCATGGTCCACAGAGGATTAATCTGAATGACTTCAGAGATCGTCTGACTTTTCCTTTTCGCGGTTCTGATTTGGAACGTCTCGTTTTTTTATTGCAGTATCTCTATACGTGGTGGATGGATTGTCGTGAAATATGGAACAGATATTTATTTTAATTAGATAATTAAGTGAAATAACTTTGGGGATCTTTTAACATTTCAACATCAGTCATCAATTTGTACGATTTCTCCCACTTTGATTTCTCCCCAAACACTAGCTGAAATAAGGCAATCAGCCTCAGCTGTCCATTGTGTTTAGTGCAATTAGCAAATGTTAGCATTGATACATGCTCGACTATGGTAACCATGATGTGTGCCCCCCTCTGTAAACTGATAGCTTAATTGGGAGAGCTATTGTACATGGAGATTCATAGAATGCCTGTCACATCCCACCCTCTAGCATGCAGGCGCCCAGACCAACCAGTGGGAGTCACTATCGTAGAAAGGATAATGATTTCACAGTGGGTTCCCACCCACTCACAATTTATCTGTTGGAATCTTTCTTCTTTTTTTTTTTTTTAAACAAGCTGAAGCTACCGCTGCCGAGAACTGAATAATAATTGGTCCCAAACGTATCACTGTTCAATATTTTATTTTAATATTATTATTATTATTATTAAGCCACATTTTATTTATATCTCAAGCATTGTTTATCTTCTCCATTACAATTCTGTATCACATTCTGTTGTCTATTCACACTCAAGATGAGAACAACATTTGCACATATAATAGCATTAACAAATGGTGCAGTTACATGTACAGTAGGTCAATGAGACAGTCAACTCCATTGAGTCAAATCATTCTGTTTTAATTTTTTTATTGTAGCAAAAGACTTTGACCTTTATTTAATAGCTTTTTTTAAGGTATTCTTGATACAAGGTTTATGCGATGCTTGCTTCGGTTGTCCGTCGTCAAGAGAAGTCTCCATCGAAGTGTCCGGCGGAGCAGTTAAGAGAACAGCAAGGCAGAAGGACATCATCAGCAGGAACCGCAGGCCTGGAGTCAACATGACTGAACACAGTATCACAATCACTTTACTCACTTTATTCACTTTTATACTCAAAGTAGAGCGGTTTACCAAAAACATCTTAAGACCTCGCTCAGTATTACTTTCTTTGAAGCAAGATGAAGCAAGTCTGATGTGCTGGATGTTCCAGCGTTGGTGACGTAAGAGTAGGCGAGTAGTGAGGTGTGTTGGGCCAAAGTCACAGGCAGAGCTACCATGAGTAGGATTATGTTAATTTTGTATTTTAGCGCACCAGAATCCTATATAGATATAAAATGTACAGTAATGGAAGGTGGGAATCTGACAACAAATGACAACACTACTGACCGATTGATTATTTTTTTTGTTTTGTTCATTCATTGTCTTTCTTCAACCCGAAAAAAAACAAAAAAGAATATAATACTCCATATTTTATGACTAGCAGCCTCACTTGGAGACATCACACCCTTCACCAACATCTTAACAATATAAATGAAATCTATCATCTGAGACCGCAGACCTGGAAGCAGGCTTGGAGAGCTGATCTGCCCGTGGAAGGGATGCTCAGGGGGCTGATGGGTCGGTGCTGCGTCCGGCCCGTGAAATGGTCAGAGAGTAGCCTTTGGTTGGTTAGTCAGCAGCTGAGTGGAGTCTTGGAGAACATTTCACATCTGCAGGCTTTATAAAAAGCTGACGTGGCCCACCTACTTGATAGCCAATTTTTCAGTCATAATTGGCCTAACAGAGTTGGAGAGGTGGCTTTACCTTGTGGAGTGGAGACAAAAGACCCGAGAGCGTCCTGGTTGGTCAACAGGATTCTTTCACCCATTGATCATAAAGGGTATCTTATGGTTTAGTTCCGCAGTGACATTTTCTGATTTAAGTAAGGTTCGGGTTTTGACACTTGTTGGATAAATTAAAACTTAGCTGCAAAATAATATTTTTATTCACTTTTTATATATTATTTGTATTTATTTTTTATGTAATCTACATTTTCTTCCCAGGTTAAATTGTCCCCCATTTGTTTGTGTCCACGTGCTTTTAAATGTGTATGTGTGAGTGCAAGCATGTAAGAGAGATAGTGAGTCCCAGAGTATAGTATCTATGAACAGATACAATTACATAAACTGCATTGAAATTGATGGAATGTATCAATCGTCATCAGTTATAGTTTCCTGCCTTATAAAAAGGTGAATGAATGAGCATCTCAAATATATAGCATTTATTCTTTCCACAATTTTGACGAGATATAACCTTGATTAAAGTATTAAATGTTACTACTTGATGCATGTCCTCATCGATGATATTCAAGTATTTCTTCAACAAATGTGTAATCACTGTAGGCCAACTGGAACAAATACTGGGGCTTTTGAAAGTCATAATAATTAGGGCTTTAAATATCAACACTGTTGTGAAAGTTGAGTCATAAAAAGCAGAACTGCAGTTCCCTTTGAACTGTGAGCCGTTAACCTGCTGTTGTAAGGCAGGAAACGGTGAAAGCAGAAATGATGAAGCACTTACTGGTTTACTGAAATGCTTCAAATAGAATCTGCAATTTGTTACTGAAACCCAGCAGGTTCCTCTGCTGAGGACTTTTTGCAGTTTGCTGACTGATTTTCATGATATTTCTAGTGCAACTATATTAACTCAATTAATCTATAGAGAGTACAGATATACACTGTATAACTAAACTAGTGAGGCGGCCACTAACTGTACTAACCAAGTAATCTGTCTATTATTATCTAAAGTAGTTTTCCGTCTTGTTTTGTCCAACTAAGAGTCCAAGACTCAAAGCTATACAATTTATTGTTATTTATTTATTGTTAAGACATAGAAAAGCAGCCACTTGGACTGGACCAATCAAATGCTGTGTCAATTTATACAAAAAGTATTCTGTAGGATAATAACTCTATCCCCCTTATCAACAAATCATTTCCATATATATGTATAATGTTGCTGAAGTACAGACCTCTTGCATCATCCAGGTTTTGTATGACATTGATGTGCAACTGATTAAATGTGAAAACCTGAACTTATTCCTAAAAAAAAAAGAAAAAACACAAAACACCAGTTAATCCAATTTTAATACAATCAAAAATAGGGAAACACAAGTTAATTAAAAGATAGCTGTCCATAACTCAAGATCTCAATCATGTTCACCAATAATGCTATCAAACCCAGTGTCATTTTCACTCCTTTTTGCACAGATGCTAATTATTAATGTGGGTTGACCGGCATCATCAAGAATACCCATCAGCGTTACCTGCTTGATGATGGAGAGTTCATGGGACCGGGTCAGTTGTTGTAGTGTGTTCACAGTTAATATATCAGAGGTATCCATGTAAAATTACTGACTAACAGAATTACTTTGGCATGCACTGTCTTCCATTTGTGGTCATTTCAATATGCATAATACTTCATTGCCCATCATTATCACTCACTTGCTTAGTTGTTCTTTCCCCATGGTCTCTTTGAATTGCCATGTCTATTGCATAGGATATTAATCACCATATAATAACATTGCAGAGGGACACATGAATTCCCTATTAAAAAAAATGTGGACACTGGGAAAAAAGGTACAAGGAAAATCTGGAAAATTACCTGAACACATGGCTCATTAACATTACTCTTTTTGGTCACTGTCCATGTAGTGTGACTGAGGCTTTTCTTACCTCATGACCGAATGCTATTTGAATTCATGGATTCATTAACCCGAGCAGAAACCAAGTTGTACAGAATGTTTAAAAAAGAAAATATATATCTCAATAATAATAATAATTTCAACATTAGTACTTATCACTTTCTTTAAAAAAAAAAAAATTAAATTTGCATTTACATAAAAAATATATAAAATAAAATATGTAACAACCCACTGCAAAAAGTGTCAGTGGAAGAAATCAACAGCTGTTGGTCAACAGCTCAGTCCTGGGTTGTAGAAAGGCTGTTGTTACTGAAGCACCTTCATATATCAGCCATACCAACAGTCTGAAAAATAACTAATCTGAGTATTTCGCATTATGTTAAATACTGCATAAATAAATCAACTCTGATTCAAGGCTACAGAGAAAATGTTTGGTACCAATAGAAACCAATATTTCATTTAAGCAGATCATTTTCAATTTCAGCTTACGTGCCTCTGAGGGCACGGGGAAATACATGCTTAACATCATTCCGCCATGTTCATGTTGAGACATTTATGTTAAGAGTATATTCTCAAGACAAGACGACTGACTAAGTGAAAATGTTAAGCCAAAGTGAAATATTATATATTTTAAGGTCTATGGGTTAAGGCGCAGAAAAGCTATCTTTTAATAGTTTCTAACATTAGAGCACACTTACAATACATACAATAAGAACAAAGGAGAAGTACCGTTTAAGTTTTTAAAAAGCCTGTAGTGCATTCACTCTGTACGTAGACACTTTTCTTTTATAAGTTTATATTTAATGACCTTAACTGCAATTAATAAGGCTGAAATCCAAAGTGCATGATGCATGATTTGTATTTTATGTAGAATGTCATGGTCCATCCCCTCCGTTGGTTAGGCCCCAGTCAGTCTTTTTCTGCAATAGATAATCTCTAAAAAGGTTTTTTTTTTTTTTTTTTTTTTTTTTTAACATATACATCTCTGCTAATTTTTTTTTTTTATATTTATTTATTTATTTATTTATTTATATATATATATATATATATATATATATATATATATATATATATATAGTTGAATTCAACTTTAGATTAAATAGAAATAAGACCTTGCACGATTTGACAACTCGTTGCACATGTCCAACGATTGTTGGATGAGGCTGACTCTTACAGGCATAGTTCAGTAACGTAGAATATCACACCGAGAATGCGGAATGAGGAAACCAACACTACCTGACATCACGTCGACGCACAGATGGCGACTCTACTCAGAGATAAGGTTTACATCATTGGCTATTTCTGGCCATTCGGGAAAAAGTAGTGAATGTTCACTGATGCAGACCAGGATTACAGCTCAAGGGGAGCTCAAAGGGGGTACATTTTTTAAAAAGAACACGAGTATTTCTTAATACCCGTTAGCAGAGGGCAGGTCTTGAATTCATTCAACAGACGTGAATTAAATCGACTGTTTTGGTTGATGTTTAGAAATGCACTTGTAACTAAATTCTCCATCACATCCCTGACCTCGTATAAACAAGTGCATACTTAATTTGTCATGGACTGCAAAACTATATAATTGCAAGTTTTGGGATAGAAAGCTTTTTTTGGGGGGGGTTACCAAATTCAGCCAAATGCGTATCGCCTACTAAATGTTTTTACATTATTTTTTTTTAACATGGTAAATAAGCAACATATACCATAGTACTTCCTCTGCGCTCTTTTTAGAAATAGCTTGTGATTCATGTTGCGATATTCCACTTTCAGGACGGGATGGTGCAACGTCCTCATGAAGAAAGTCTCTTGTCACGTCAGTGTTTTCTTTTACATTTGTTGCCTTAAATCAGGCTCTATGTGATGACATGACCACTAGTAGGCTGTGGGCAATAAAAGTACTAAGTAGCTGACATGGAAATGTCTCCATGAAAGTGCCAAATGGTTTCATTCAGTTAGTAAATAGCAGTCACAGACTTTAAGTCTTTCCCCACAATATAGTAACAAAGACATAAATTCATATTATACAAAAAGAAACTTTGTGGCTTGGTGTGCATAGCATATATACTGAAGGCATGACTCTGCTTTATAATAGAACTTAGTTTCATATACTGCTCGTTATATCTTGGGCCTCCACCCATTTATGAACTGCATGAGTTTCTTTACCTGCAGCTTGCTTAGCTTGAAGTCCTCCGACAAAATCTCCTCGGTGAGCTGCAGGAGTAAATTCCCATCGATCTTCTCGGACACAAAAAGAGAAACAACATCGTCCGACAGGCCAATAAACCGTAGAGATTTGGACACCTCCTCAATAGAAAGGCCAGCCAGGCTGGACGGGGGCTGCCACTGTGCAGTGGGGGGAGAGGACGGGCGGTTAGGAGTTAATGAGTCTTTTGTGGCCTGCTCGTGTTGAGCATGTGAGCAACTGGAGGGTTCCTGCTCATCGTCACAGACGGAATCTGACAGCAAGTCTGTGCTCTTCTGTGCGGCATTTGATTTTGGTGTTCTCGGTGGCAAGATGGGGCAAGAGAGGCTCTGCTTGGTGTTAGACTCTTCTATTGGCTTGTCCCTGTACATTTCGGAGTTGTAACTTGAGGATTTGGTGCAGAACTGATTCAGAGAAGCTTTCTGCGACCTGAAGTCCTTACCGCTGTGCGCGTGCTCTCGGCCGTCAAAGTCAAGCAGGCTGGTTGTGCAGGTTTTTGGGGTGCTCGGGGACCTTTTTCTGGGGTAACTGTAGTAACTTCGACCGCTGGCTGGTAGAAATTCCTCCATGCTGTGTGATTCTCCTCCACTGAAATGATTTGGCCAGGACAACCTGGAGGACATCCCGTCCGAAGGCAGGCTACCACAGACCAACGTAGAATTCGGCTCAGTGCTGTCAGATCTAACCCAGTTACAGGGGTAGCACACTCGGCTGGGCTCTTGTGGGTCGGCCGCCTCTTGCTCAGACGCTCCGCTGCTGATGGAAAAGTAGAAATTAATTTGTGGTATAAGAGCAACCCTTCATGTAAACCGCATCACATGAGTTCCACACATTTAACATTTCAAACAAAAACTTGACATTTTACATCTGTTACCGAATGGGGTAAAGAACAGAATGTGGGTTAAGGACAACTTTTAATGGAGCAGCTAAATATACAAAAAAATGAAAAAGATCTAGGTGGATTTCAGGGGGAAGTTGAACAAAAGAAGAAAAAAATAAATACCATCCTAATATTGTTCTCTAGAACTATAAAAATGTCAGCATGTCCTGCTTTTTTCTTTCTATTTCTAATTTGGGTGTAATTGGTGTCAAATGTTTGCTAAGAAATGTTGCCACTTCTTACATGTTGTGGAGACCAGAAGAATAATAGGAGAGGGTTGGACTTGGAGACCGAGTCTCTTGCTGCCGTGGTTTCGACAGGATGGGCACAGAGGGCATCTGTTTCAAACTCCGTGGAGGAATCGGTGGGGCGTTCAAAAGACGGCATTCTTCCTTCACCTAGAAAGGAAATGAACCGACTGTCAAACTGAAGGCAAATTCAACACATTCATTTTTTTCTGTAAATCTGAAGGTGTCAGACAATGCAATAAATTATAATCCTTAAAATGATCATGAAATCAAACCCAATGTGTTACCATTTATGGTCCGCAATTTATCTCCAATTGCCATTTTAGATTCAGTAATTCTCTCTGTATAGGAGTTTTTATTGGTAGCGGCAGAGTCCACCATTCCCACTGCCGCATTCAGATTGCCCTCCGAAGCACGAGGCATTTGAAGGAAAACAAAGTATCCATGAAATCCAGTGCAATCGGATCTCGTTGTAAACAGCCTCACAGTTTGTCAGTCTCTCTTTAGACTGTGTCAGTGCTGTATTAAGTTACAAAATGAACATCCTCCTGCTTCACATTAAAAAAAAGCTTTCAACCG
Source organism: Ophiodon elongatus (assembly GCA_016806645.1). Taxonomy (NCBI): domain Eukaryota; kingdom Metazoa; phylum Chordata; class Actinopteri; order Perciformes; family Hexagrammidae; genus Ophiodon; species Ophiodon elongatus. The sequence goes on along the minus strand of JACSYO010000492.1, from coordinate 151,467 downwards.
GCCAAACACTGGGTGACTGTTATTGTGAAGCATCCACAGGAAACGCAAATCAATGCTACACCAATGGCAACCTTTTATCAGAAATCATGAAATCAATGCCTCTACAGAACAAAGCAACGGCCATTAACTGCATTGATTTCATCGGGGAGGGGGCATTTGAATGTTTTTGCAACAGTGTAGCAAGAAGGAACATCCACAGTGAACCGTTCGATGGAGAGAAGCAGGCGACAGGCTGCACCTACTGCTCCAACTCAGCAAGTTAACCAACTCTACTTTGGCCCTCTGTTGTGTGGAAAAGTACTCGTGCTGTGCGTAGCATGAAATCAGTTTAATTTTATTTTTGAATGACTTCTTTATTAAAACAATGCCAGTTTGTATAGTTGCACTGTAATCTAATACACCAGTTGTCTCGGTTCTATAATTCTGACAAAGACGCTACTGTTTGCTGTATTCTTAAATTGCACTTGCCGTTTCCACAGTAACCCTGGGAATCACCGAATCAGTCTGAAGGATGACAACTTCAAGTATGATAGATTATACTCACAGCTTCAGACTTGGGTGGAACTGGTGGCGGAGTAAGAGACACATCTAAACTGGGTGTTGCACCAAGAGGACAGGTCACTGGGTACGACAGGGCTGCTGTTGAACCACAGCCGTTGTTGATGCCTCGGCTTCCCTCGCTTAAAGAAGCTTTTGGGATCTGACCTCTCAGATGATCCAGCCACAGCTCCTCATAGGGAACGTCCGACTTGTTGAGGGGCGATTGTTGGCTTGGGCTGTCCATCAGTTCGGGGAAATAGTGTTCATTTTCTCCCGAGTCTGAAGGGATGTTGTCAGAGGGAAGGAGAGCCCAATCTCCACATAGTGTCATACAGCCCTGCAAGTTGACCTCACTGTTGCCGTGCAGGTTGCTGCCGTACACGCACACAGATAGTCGGTGGAAGGACTGGGTGAGCTCATCCCGGGCGTAAGTTAAAGAGCTGGGAATCTGCATGTGGTTGGTACAACCGTTGGAGCTGCTGCTGCCTCCACTGCTTCCGCTGCAGCTGCCATTCCCACTGATTTTCTTCGGGCTCTTGCCGTCGTCGTTCCAGTCAGTCCGCACATCCCGGACGGCGCGAGAATAGTCGTCTATGTCAAACTGCTCCTGGCAGAAGGAGAACCAGCGATGTACCATAGTGTCGAGCCACAACTCCCCTTGCAGCAGTTGTTCCGGGATAATAAATCTCGGCATGGGCATATGAAAGGGGAAATGGACGGGGATGATTTTGTTGCTTCGCAGAACGCAGCACACGACCACCGTCTTCGTCTGAATGTTGACCAATTTGTAGCGGTGGCCCTCCCGGATCAGGTGGAGGTCATGCTGGTTGCGGGGTGGACTGCTGGGTACCGTGACGTTGACAGGGAGGCGGGTTTTCTCCACGATGTTCCTGATGATGTGCTCGCCGTCCTGCATCTGGAGCTCCAGCGGGCTACAGGTGCTGAACCTGCCTTTGCACTGGAAAGGCAGGCTGATGCTCTCATTGGTGCGATGGTTCATGCAGATCAAGCAGGGCATCTTGCCTCGACCGATCTTGCTGATGGAGTTTAGCTTTCCAATCTTCTTAAAAATTGTGTTGAACCTCGATTTTTCTCTGGAAGTCTTGGCGTATAGGATCTCCGCCTGGCCCATTAACGTCAGTTCATCACCGGTGCTTAGTGTTATGTTGTAAACTTCGGTATCTTCATTGCATTCCCCTGAAGCCATCTGTGAAAAGACAGGGTTATAGAGAAGTATATTACAAGGAATAAATAGTCCAAAAGTATACTAATTTCAATTAACACTACAGAATCCAGAACCAATAATCCCTGTCACACATTAGATGTACCTTAACATTGAAAGTGATTTCTTCCATGACGTATACCCTTTCAGGGAATGCTTTGGCCACCTCCTCCACGCTGTTGAAGTACTGCACAGGCTCCTTGACATCTCTGTCCTGCTCCAGTAGCTTAAACTGACCTGAAACGGGAAAAGACGTATCACTGCAACTGACCGGATCAAGCATAGATTGTGCTTTTCAGTGCGAGTTAAAAAAAAAAGAGAACGTTTTGAGATAAAGATACACATTGTTCCTATGATGATACACCAAAACCCCTCTCAAAATGTCTTGTATATTTTCTAGGTCTGCGGCACAGACGTCAAAGATTTAAAAATCATCATTCAAGGAGCCATCTGGATTCAAATCCCATGTTGTTAGTTGAAGCACCTGATTTTCTTTGGGTTTTGATATATACAAAGATACATCATCAAAAGACAATGTCAAGCAAAATCAAGAGCACTTAGCAGCCATGCAGATGTAGCTCACCTTCATAGTGTACCGGGATCTCTATTTTGGGCCCAATGACATAGTGGCCCTCCTCCAGACTGTGAGCAGTAATAGTCGTCCACTGACGGCAGGAATGAATCAAGAGGTAGTCATGGTCTCTGAGCCCTTCCACCAACTGGCCTGGAGGAATGAAAACAACGAGCAGAACACAGGTTTTGCCTTTCAGAGAAATATTGGAATACCGCAAGGTACAGTGGACAAAATATCAAATTGTACATCACTAAATCTAACTAACGGTCAGAGTAACGTCTGATGTACCCTTTCGCACAATCAAAATCTCAACTCTGATAAAAACATCGTAACTGTCATGTCAACCATCATTACACCTGCAAAATGTCAAATGAATAGTAAAATGTTGTTGTTAAAATACAACATCTGATATCTCAGACACTGATGGTCTCTAGGTTTTATTGACATGATAAATCGTGTCACTGTGTTTTCACACTTATTATATAAATTGGCCTGATTTGTGGGACAAATTCTTAATGATTATCCCAAACAATAAAGCCAGTATCCTGCAAAATGCCATGATTACTCTTTCCCTTTTTTTTTTTTTATATACATATACAGTATATACCACTTGTGAGCCCTGCAGGCTGCTCCACTCAGGCGAATGCACTGGATTACTCAGCACTCAAATCCCTGTCCCCCACGGACAATGACAAATGCCTTAATCCATACCTCTCTAAAAAGCAAGCACTCCCATTTAAAAACACAATACACCACCACCATTCTTCACAGGACACGTAGCAGAATGTGACAGAAAATGGGAAGATAGAGATCAAACACTTGCTGATGGTCTCTCAATGGTTTCAACATAGACACACTTATGTTATCACAACTGTTGCTGTAGAGGTAAATTCCCTGACCCCACAATACAGTCATCTGTAGTGTTGTTCTACTTCATTCAAGTGTACAGTGTCATCTCTCATTGTTCTGCCTAAATGAGGCTTTCATTGCACCCAGGGTAAGGTAAAAGATAAATTATCGGCCTTGATTGACCAATTAAGTTGACTCTTCCTGCTGCAAATGTCACGCATAGCTCTGCCCTTACTTTTTATTGTAAAATGGCATCACACTGCCCTTGTGCCTTTACAGTAGAACTATATGCACATATTTCCCAGCAGTCACCGAGTTGCACAATTAACTTTATCTTCTGGTCCCTCAATATGTTGTCCCCTAACTTGAGATACTATTGAAGCAGGGGCTGGTTGTATTCTAACTTGCATGGCTGCAGAGTGATGCAGTGAGGTAACGAGTCATAACACTGAGTAACTGAGCAAACACAATCATTAGGGGAGATGTGCAGACACACAAGGGGTCAAATGTAGCGACGCAACCTCGAGCCTTCACAAATGTCAACCTTTCGTGTCAACTTGACACTTTTATTGTGAATTAACACGACACGCTGACAAAAATGAGCCGCTAAAAAAAAGTTAAGAGTTTAGCGTTGACTTGCGTGAGTGTAGCTGCTAACTAGCAATTTAGCAGCTAGCAAAAGAAAGCTTAGCTAGTAGTGACAGCAAGTTACTAACCGTTGTCCAGCTTGGCAATCTGAGGCAACCTGTAAGAACTGACGAGTTGATCTAATGGCAGAGACGTCGTGCTCCACGTGACGTCTTTTAAATTGTTGTACAACATTGTTCCAAGGTCCATGTTGCTAGCTTACATTAGCCAGCGGTGGCGCTAGCTAGCGGTGTGTAAACACGGTCACAAAGGGCTACACGAAGCTAACCCACGGAGAGCAGAGCAACTCGCCATCTACAGCTCAATAGTGGGCACGTTTCTTAGAAGCCGCCGCATGTTTCCCGTTGCAGTTGCCTACGTATCCTTAAGGTCCGTTGTCTCATTGTGGAGCAGAGACATGTTTGTTTAGCTCGCAACGACTGCATCGGGGAAACTGGTCTAAAGTCAACCTGATGGACAACGGAAATACGTTTTGGATTCTTAGAAAGTAAAAGCATAATTTACATTGTGACGCTTTCTCAGGGAAATTGTTTAATTAAGTGCTTTCACGAGCGATGTATTTTTTTTAGAGCGTTTTAGTTTTGTAATGCTACGTTTAACACCGATATGTTGATAACTAAAATAAAAAGAAGCCAAAATAAAAGACCACCTAAACCAAAATAAAACTCCACCTAAGGCTCCAGATTTTGGGGCTTTTAAATCATAATGAAGAAAACAGTCAACCAATCTCCAGTTACGTATCTCTAACTGTGTACTAATAATGACACTCCTAAATATATGTCAAAGTTATGACAAGTTAAATGCCAGACGACAACCATTGGGCCCTCACACCTGGTCGTGGTGCAGATGCAAATGTCACAACAATGACACTTTCATCACACTTCCTGAAATAGCTGGTACAAATCAGAAGAGCTTCCTGAATTTGGTCTACAGCTCAGTGTACTCCAAACCAGCAACCATGTCTTTTGTGGACACCTTGCGCCAGTGGGACAAGGCCGTAACTTGCGTTGACGAGCAGGATTTGACAGAGGCCCTCAGGATTTTCCTGTCTATCCAGGAGCCAAACTCCAAAATTTACTTTGACATTGGCTGCCTCCATCTTCTTAACCAAGACCTGAATGCTGCTGAAAAGGTATGTCTGGCGTTGAGTTTGTGAGCCAAAACATTTCACACAAATATCTATGTATTTTTATTTAGCAATATTACTCTTCTAATAGTTAAATCTAGTTTGGATGTAGCTGATAAAGCTACTGAAATGCGGTGATATATTTGCAGCCTGTGTCACTGTGAAAGAAGAAGTAGAGTTTGCACCATTTCTCTTTTCTTCTTGAGGAAGTTACTGTGTTTTCTTCGGTTTCTCAGGCCTTTGATTGCAGCATAGGCAAAGATGAACATTTGGCTGTTGCCTTCTTTCAAAGAGGAATGACGTTTTACCGAAAGAAGAGGCAAGACACACCAGTCCTCTACAATGCAACGGACACATTCATTTTTCATATTTAAAATCATAATTTAAAGAATACTAAACACAGTATGCTTTGAAGATCATGAAATTTGATTTCCTAGTCACCTTTCTTACTTTTTTTTTAATTCTATTCTTTTTTTAAATAATTGTTGTGGTTTATTACATGCACAAGAAATTAACTGGATTATTTATATTCAAAGGTATGAGGAGAGTTTAGCTGATTTCCAGCAAGCCTTCAAAGCACTAAGAGGCAACCAACTGATAGATTACAAAGCACTTGGTCTCAGATACAAGTTATATGCATGTGAGGTAAGTACTCAGAAGCATCCAATCATATGTATATGTTCTTGTAAAGCCTCATTATTATGTAATTTACACATTATTAGACTATTCTTCTCTATTCGGTCTACTACTGTCAAACAGCTGAGAGACATTCAGTTTCTAATATGCCTCGAAGGCTAATTTTATGTTAAAAAACAATGGTTAAAAAACAGTTTGTCTGTTTGCATTTGACACTGTTGCCATTCTTTCAAAGTACAGTTTGACGCACTTTCACGCCTTAATAACGGATGGATTGAAGATGGCTCTAAGGGATTAAGACAGTGACAAGCATCTAATACAATATCAATGTTTCCTGCCACAGGTCCTCCTCAATATGGCTCTGTCTGAGGCTCAGCTGGGCAACTGGGAAAAAGCCCACGGAAACCTCGTGACGGCTCTCAACTACAAGACAGATACCAAGCTCAATATCATCGACAGGGCTCTTGATTCCGCCCTGGTCAGTTAACATACAATAACCATTATTTAAAACAAATAAATACAAAAAACAGTTATCACCCATTACAAAAATATTTGGTTCAGTTAGTCAATATCTCCAAATGTCATCATATTCATGACAAAGAAGGATATGTATTCAGCTGTCAGAGTGGTTCAGATTAAAATAAACACAGATTGATCAACTTTCTGGGTGAGATGGCAACTCTTCAGAGCAAAGTGATGCACCTAGCCACCAATCAGATAAGGCTTTTTAAAGAAGCTTTGCTTCACATTCTCTTGCAAGAAATGTATTTGTAAATAAATGTACATTAATATCAGTCAAGGATGAGGCACGGAGAGTGCTATTCGTTTAGATTTGTCTATAGCTCAAAGTGATACTCTGTTGAATCGGAATT